>WOXC01001618.1:0-211087 GCA_011680675.1 Gymnobelideus leadbeateri | reverse complement strand
ATTTTCATCAATACTGATTTATACTCACCCATTCAGGCTCTTCATACTTAACCTAAAGATTTTAAATAATTAAATTATTTTAAATAATTTTATATAATTATTATTATAAATTACTTATATTAATTATATATTATTTAATTATACAATATATCAGACAATGCTAACCCAAACTTTATTCATTTAATCAATGCTTTGTGCAATGTACTGTGTGAAGTGGAAGGTGTCATTTTGGCCTTTATCTTACCCCTCATTTATGTGTTTCCAATTGGTCCATTCAAGGTTGGAGGCCAGCTTGACACTGTCTCAAATACAGCCATGTTTTTCTTAATAAATGGAGAAATGCTCACCTATGCCACAGGCTCCTTGATAAACATATTTATGGATGGGAATATAATAGATACTGTTCCTTTCTATGAAAAGAGATAAATTGAGAAAAAGAGGGGTTAATTAGCTCTTGAAAGGGACCTCAAATAGCTTTAAATTGTTCTTGCTTGCAATTGTTCCCCTCTCTTCTGGAGTGGTCCTTGATTCCTCTAGATGACAAGACAGTTCACCTTAAACTTCACCAATGCCACTTTATGAGTATTATATTGAGCTAAAGAAAAAATTTCAGCTGAAAGACTTCTCTACCTCCAACAAGTGCACAAATATTCCCTCCATTGTATGTTCCCTGCCAAGGCTGCCAAAGTGCCTGATACTTCAATCAAAAGATTTCCATCTCACTCTCCAGGACTTCTGTCAGAAAAATTATCTGCCACGTACAGCCTAAATTTTCTTTCTCTTAAACCTACCCATTTATTCCATTCACACCTCACTGTGCCACCGTGGAGGATTCTTCCTCTTTCTTGGTATTTAATCCCCTCCAATATTTATAAAGACTGTCATTGGATTCCCTTGAAATCCCTTACATGAATTACATATACTTATTTCAGTCTTCCATCTGAAAATCCATGCTGAATGAGCAGTTATCCAAAGGATAAAGTAAAGTAATTCTCAGTTTCTTTCTTTCTGAATGGGAGGAGCTCCAGTACAAAATTGAACTGAGAAGGTCACAGAAAATTGGCCATACTCTACCTGTAAAGCATTCAGGTTCATTATGAGGTTGACATTTCACCATATAGGACTCTGCTCCTCCCTTCTCATCTTCCCCTGGAAGAGTAATTTCTGTGTCCAGAGCAAAACATTAAACAACTTTTTAAAAAGAAATGGAATTGGGACAGCTAGGTGGAGCAATGAATAGAGAGCTGGGCCTAGAGTCAGGAGGACCTGAGTTAAAATCCAGCTTCAGACTTTTACTAGCCGTGTGACCCTGGGCAAGTCACTTAACTCAATTTCCTCCAAAAATAAAAATAAAATGAGGTGGTTGGAGAGATCCAGGAACATGTCCCCATTATGAGGAGAAAGAGACCTAGGATACCAGGATAATATTTCTGTGGAGTCTGCTAGGGTAGGGAGTGAAAAGGAGGAGAACAGGAAGATGTTATCTGGGAAGATTTTAAATAATTAAATTATTTTAAATGATTTCATATAATTATTTAATTATACAATATGTAAATTATTTTAAATCTTTTTTTTTTTTTTGCTAATGAAATGCTAAGCTTAATGCCTACTAAAGGAATCCAAGTCCTATCAGTGTCTTCTAAATTCCATGCCCTGGGACAAATACCTGATTGCCATGCCCTACTTAAAACTCTATTCCCCGGGGGCGGAGTCAAGATGGGAGAGTAGAAACAGCTCCTCCAAGCCTCTCTGCCCCCAGATTCTCCACAAACTATGTAAAAAAGGACTCTGAAAAACTTCTGGAGCCCCAACACCCACAGAACGACACAGAGAAGCTAACCTCCCGCTGAGGACAGCCCAGCACCCTGCAGGAAGGACCAGCGCAGCGGTCTGGGAGCCGGCAACGCGCAGAGCGCAGAGCGCAGGAGCTGAGCCGAGCCGAGCCCAGGTCCACGTGAGCCGAGGTTTTAGCCCCAGGGCGGCAGGGCCAGCAGCCAGCTGGAGGAACCCCAGAACACCAGGAGCTGTGGCGACTCCAGAATTATCAACATAGACATGCCTAGGACAAAGTAAGAGGTTAGTGTCCTATGGACTTTGGGACCTGTATTTGGGGGAATGCGTCGGCTCCCTCCCCTGGGGGTTAGAAGCCACTGAGGGCACACGCCATTTTGTAGTTTTCAGAGGCAGCTCCAGCTCCTGGCCTGCGAACTGTAGGGAGATCCAGCGATCAGTCTTGGGGGTAATCGCTCTTGCTTTAACCTCCCTGGATCTGGATTGTGATCTAGGGTGGAAGTCGTGGGTGGGTTTACAGCTTGCCAGAAATGGAAGTTGCCCCCCACACGTTTGGGACGAAAATTCCTCTATCTGGCCTTAAAGCCATAGTGTGGCAACAAGCCCAAAAGTCAAGTAATTAAGTGGCAACATGCCAAGGCAAAGGAAACAGAAAAATGCAACCTAGACTCCTATTTTGGGGGCATAGAGCGGGAAAAGGACTGTGAGGTCAGAAGTCCTGCTCCAAAAGCCCCAGGGGAAAACATGAGCAAGTTGCAGGCCATAGAGGACCTTAAAGAGGACTTTAAAAATCAAATAAGAGAAGTGGAGGAAAAATTAGAAAGAGAAATGAGAAGGATGCAGGAAAAGTATGAAATGAGGGTCAACAGCCTGACTGGGGAAAACAACACCTTAAAAAATAGACTAGCTCAAATGGCAAAGGAGGCCCAAAAGGGCAATGAGGAGAAGAATGCCTTAAAAAAGTCGAATTTGCCAGATGGAAAAAGAATCTCAAAAGTTCACTGAGGAGATTCATTCCTTCAGAGTTAGACTGGAGCAAATGGAAGCTAGTGACTTTATGAGATATCAAGATGCTGTTAAGCAGATACAAACAAATGAAAGATTAGAAGGCAATGTGAAATATCTCATGGGAAAAACCACTGACCTGGAAAATAGATCCAGGAGAGACAATTTAAAAATTATTGGACTACCTGAAAGCCATGATCAAAGAAAGAACCTAGAAATCACCCTTCAAGAAATTCTCAAGGAAAACTGCCCTGATGTTTTAGATCCAGAGGGCAAAATGAGGTTGAAAGAATCCACCGATCACCTCCTGAAAAAGATCCCAAAAAGAAAACTCCCAGAAATATTATAGCCAGGTTCCAGAATCCCCAGATCAAGGAGAAAATACCACAAGCGTCCAGGAAGAAACAATTTCAATATTATGGAAACACAATCAGAATAGCCCAGGACCTGGCAGCTTCTACACTGAGGAATCGAAGGGCATGGAATATGATATTCCAGAGGGCAAAAGAACTGGGAATGAACCCAAGGGTCACCTACCCAGCAAAACTGAGTATTTTGTTTCAGGGGAAAATATGGTCATTCAGTGGAATAGAGGACTTTCAAGCATTCTTGAGAAAAAACCAGAATTGAATAGAAAATTTGACATCCAGACACAAGAAGCAAGAGATGCCTGAGAAGGTAATCAGGGAAAAAGAAATCAAAAGGAACTTATCAAAGTTGAACTATTTACATTCCTATATGGAAAAACAATAACTGTGACTGATGAAATCTTTCTCACTATGAAAATAATGGAAGAAGGGTGTATGGTCATATGAATACATATGTGAATGTGTGTGTATATGCTTACAGTTATATATGGATAGAGGGCATAGGTTGAATTTGTTGGGAAGGGAGAATACTCAAGGGATGAAATTATGAGGTGAGAGAGGAAAGTGGCAAGAGGAGATGAGGAGAGACAGGGTAGGGTAAACTATCTCATGTAGAAGAAGCAAGGGGAAGTGGTTGCAAGGGAGGGGGAGAATAGGAAGGCAAAAAAGGCAAAACCACATTCTCATTGAATTTGGTTCAGGGAGAGAATGACATACATACTAAATGGGATATCTCAACCTGCAGCAGAATAGGGGGAAGGGGGATGAGAGGAGGATGATGGATGGGAGGGCATGCTTGGGGTGGAGGGGAGGGAGGTTGGAAGTACCCACTATAGAAGAGGGACAGGATCATGTAGGGAATGGACCAGGTGGGAGTGGGATGAGTGGGAGGGAATTATAAGCAGCCTTGTACAATATATCTACTATGATAATGTTTTGCATAGCTAGACATGTACAACATATACTGAATTACTTATCTCCCAAGAAGGAATGAGTGACAAGGGAGGAAGGAAATGGATCTGAAATTCGAGGTCGTAACATTAAATGTTTCAAATATATATATAAATACTATTATTAATACTCTTTTGCCTATAATTGGGAGATAAGATGTGCAGGCATTGGGACACAAAGATTCATCTTCCTCTAATGGAAAAGTCGATGGGGTATGGGAGAGAGCATATTGGAGGAAGCGATATCTTGTGGGACTGCTATTCTGGGAGGTTGGGTAGGGGAATAATGGGGGGAAAATGATTGTAACTCAAAATCTGGCGGAAATGAATGATGTAAAACAGAAGTTAATAAAGTATTTGTTTAAAAAAAAAAAACTCTATTCCCCAGGGATAATTGCCTTCAATCCCAGTGTGAGAAAGGAAATAAACATTTATTAAGAACCTATCATGTGGCAGGTACTGAGCTAAGTACTTTACAAATATTATCCATTTGATCCTCACAAGAACCCTGGGAGACAGATGTTATTATTATCCCCATTTTTTTTTAAAGCAATTGGGGTTAAGTAACTTGCTCAAGGTTACACAGCTAGTCATTTGATTTATGCATGGGTGCTCATTTTCTGAGGCCGGATCTGATCTCGGGCCATCCCAACTCCGAGGCCGGCGCTCTTACTCACTGCACCACCTAGCCGCCCCTATTATCCCCATTTTACAACAAAATTAAGTGACTTCCCCAGGGTGCCACAGCTAGTAAGTATCTAAGGCTAAATTTGAACTCAGGTCCTCCTGATTCCAGGTCCAGTGTTCTATTGACTACAGCACCTAGCTGCCTTTAGGAGAGGGGAGAATGAGCCAAATGATATTCAGTGGTGTCAGGGAGGGGAAAAGGACAGGTTACCTGGTAAGAGGTGGGCACAGAGAAGCAGCATTTCTTGCCCCAGAAATCCTTGTTTCTGACAAGATTCCATGTCCTTCTCATTCACTGGATCATAGTATGGGATTTCCCTTAGAGACATTCTAGTCCAACCTCCTAGTTATATAGATGAGAAACCTGAGGCGCAGGTACATAAAGTGAATTGCTTGAGGTGCAAAGGCAGCAAGTAGCAGAGCTGAGCCTAGAACCTGGAGCCACCTGGCTTTGCATCGGCTTTGGATGGCTCAGGACACATTCCCATCATTCTCCAGAAAGCCTCTTACCAACAAGCAGGCAAGTGTTTCCACACTCCCCGAAAGCCCATTCTGATCTAAAGTCTTCTGTAGCCTGGGCTCCATGGGCTCCAAGACAGATTTTCAATGAAACAGACATTTCCTACAGGATACACTGTGGCTAATAAGCTTAGAAGAAGAAAAGGGAGACAATGGTTTCTTAATGAACTCATTCTTTGCAGGACAGCTCAATAAGCAGGAATATGGTGCTTTTAGGATTTCTTCCACGAAAATGAGGCAGCATCCCTCCTTCTAGCTCCCCTCTCCCAAATTCCAACACCAGTTTCAGCTGTAGAAGAATATTCACACACAGTGAATATCCTTTTAAAGACTATTCAGAGTGGGATATTACACCAACTATAATAACAACAGCAACATCATAATAACTAACATTTATATAGACAGGTAGGCAGCTCAGTGGACAGAGTGCCAGGCTTCTTACTAGCTATTAGGGCAAGTCACTTAAACTCTGTTTGCCTCATTTCCCTCATCTGTAAAAATGGGAAAATGATAGCACCTACCTTCCAAATTTATTGTGAGGATAAAATGAAATAATAATTGTAAAAGCATTTAGCACAGTGCCTGGCACCTAGTAAACATTCTATTAATGTTAGCTATTATTATTATATAATAGCTATAATATATTATTATATATTATTATTACTATATTAATATTATATATTAATTAATATATATTAATATTATATATTAATTAATATTATATATTAATTATTATATAATAGCTATATAGCCCTTACTAGGTGCTAGGCACTGTGCTAAACCCTTTACAATTATTATCTCATTCATTTCCTTTCCTCCTTTGGAGTAATCTGGCAATGGTCTCCACCCCAGGATCTTAAACAGAGAAAGGACATTTCAAATAGAAATCCTTCTTTTCCCCGAGCCTCTTTGCTCACCACAGACTCCAAAGAGACCACATGCCTACCTGAATCTCTTTGAAAGACAAGGAGAAGGGGGCAGCTAGGTGGAGCAGTGGATAGAGCACCAGCCCTGGAGTCAGGAAGACATGAGTTCAAATCTGGTCTCAGACATTTACTAGCTGTGTAACCCTGATTGCCTCAAAAACAGACACACACACAGATACATATACGAGTGCACATGTATACATATATGCATACATATATACATATGTGTGCATGTATATATGTATACATATATGTATGTGTGTATATGTATATGTACATATATATGTGTACATATGTACATATACAAGAACATCCCCAGGATTTTAAAATACAATAGAATATAACAAAGAATATGCTTTCTATAATGAAAAGTAAACTAACTCTAGAGTCAGAAGCCCTGGGTCATGTCAGAGGTTTAATCAAACTGGGCCAAATCATGCAGATCCTCAAGGAGCCATTTGTCAGAGTTGGGGGAAAGGACTCTTTTTCAAATATTTTTGCCCTCTGAGAAGTGACAAGATTGAAAATCATTTGTACCACCATATGTAAGACAGTTTGGAGCAGGGAAAGCAGAAGCCATTAGAGTCAGTTCAGAGACCATTGCCAGAATACCCACATGATCAATAAATCAGCAACACATATTAAGTGCCTACTGTGTACACTAAGTACCTATATGATCTGGGTCAAAACCAGGATCATAATTACAGAAGTAGAGAGACAGAACAGCCCTAAGAAATACATGACAACTTTTCTATGGATCTGAGACCTCAACAATATGGGTACTCTTTCCAATAGCATAGAATTTATGCCTCAGATCGTATCTGATCCATGCCTTCTCACCCTCTGTGACTGTCAAAGTCTTCCATAAATCCTCCATTCATTATGCTGTGGTCTTTCCTCTTGATCTCTAGACATCCTATTTATCTCAGTGGGGCATCCAGGTTTTCTGTTGACTATCCCATAGACTGGCTCTACTTCCTTTCTGGTCATCCATCTCTCCTTTGGCATCCTTTATGTTGCTTCTCCTACATAACTTCTCATGGAAATGTTACAGCCTCTTCATTTTCACTGTGCATTTTTTCATTGTCTTTTGGGTAACATGTACATGTAGTTCCACAGAGACATTGGTATTACATGTCTCACAGCACTACAGGATTATTAAAAGAATACTAATGTTTAAAAAAATAGGTACTGGTTTCAGGGAGAAGATTGAAGTCATTAAGTGCACACAAACGAAGAAATAATACAAAGAAAGAAATAGAAAAAGTCAGATATGGACAAACATAGCAGGCAAAGGGGACGAAGGGCCAAAGCCAATGATGAGCCCAGTCTGGCACTCACTCTACAGACTACAGACCTCTCTCTCTCCTGGACAGACGCTTCTTGGCAATTCTTCACCTCCAATTCCATAAATTGCTTTCATTGCAATCCTGGAAAATCAACTGGCTTCCAAACTCAAGCAGCTTCTGTGCCCTTTATTTCTGCCAGGAGAAAAGGCTTCTGGGTTGTGGAAACATGTCCAACCAGAAAGAGAAAGAGACAAGGAATCACCTTCACCAGTTCTGGGGGAGAGAGAATAGGAAATGATCTTGTGGGTGCCTGTAAAGCAAAATTCTACATCAGAGACATCATGGATATGCTTCTCCCAGTATGCATGCATCAGTATATAAACTTCAAAGAAAAAAACTTGATCCAACTTTTAGTCTCTATTCTTGGAACAAATTGTACAAAGATGATACAGTCTGTCCCTTTCAGGTACTCTGAAGAATGTTCTATGCATGCCTAAGAAGCACCATATTGTATCCTCATTTCTCTTACGTCATAAACATTCTCTGATTGGGACTCCCATCAGAGTTTAGATCAGAGGAAATAAAAAAAATTTTAAACATCTTTTCTCATGTAGAATGGAGTCAGGACCTGGGAAACAAGCTTTCAAATAGCATGGTGGAGAACCTGTGCTTTTAATGCATATACATTATATACACATATACATTAAATCTCCATTTAAAACTAGAATTGCTGTTACTATAAACTTGTGACATAGGTCCACCCATAGTACAGAGGAACACCAAAAAAGTATGCTGGTTATCTATTGGCTAGTCCATAGTTTCATTACATGACCAATCCACTTCCTTTTCTGCTCCCACATCTCTTTGATGGTATTTTTCTGCCCTTTCTCATGCACAGCTCTCCATTAAACTGCAGCCTACTTCAACCTACCCCTTAGTAAACCAGAAGTAAATGGAGGTTGTGGAATATCAATAGGAGGCATTGCTCCAGCTGCCACAGTAGTACTGTTAATTACACAATACTTTTATTGAGCAATTCGGTGGTAATTCTTGTAGCTATTCCTCCTTAATAAGATCCATTGTGCACCATAAAATAGTAACTGGGACACAGTTTGTATTCCACATGCATCACATTTCTCTTTAGCAGATTCTTCCATATCCATAATCTCATCATTATTACTATTACCCTCCAAAGACAGTTGACTTGCATTAATCAGCCTTGCTGCCATTCCCTTGCCAGATTTTCCACAGTTTTATTGTGCTTTTGGACATTTTAATTAACTTGAAAAATTAATTTTGAAATCTCACCCTATTAATGCCCTCCCCCTTGGAAATCCCTTTTCCTTGTCTATCATCACTGACCACTGGAAGATGAGGTCAGGAGTAACTATGGGTCTAGAGGAGCCCTCCCCCCCCCCACCATATTCACGTAACTCCCCTCACGGTACTGTCTTAATGGAGTGAGAATGACATTCAAAAATTGTAAGGGAGGAGTCTGAATGCTATTTGGGGAGTAAAGAATCTTGTCATTCAAAGTATATCATAACATTTGATTCATTACTAGCTGCTTCTGGAAGAGGCTCCAAAACATTGCTTTACTAAACTTTTGGACACCCAGATGACCTATAGAAAAGAGAGGCCTGTGTAACTATGGGTTAGTGGATACATGTACCCCATCAACTTGCTTGGCTAATTTGAAGTCTCAGCAGCTAAAACGCCTATTTTCCTGGGAGTTTTCTTTTGGGGATCTTTTTCAGGAGGTGATCGGTGGATTCTTTCAACCTCTATTTTGCCCTCTGGATCTAAAACATCAGGGCAATTTTCCTTGAGAATTTCTTGAAGGGTGATTTCTAGGTTCTTTCTTTGATCATGGCTTTCAGGTAGTCCAATAATTTTTAAATTATCTCTCCTGGATCTATTTTCCAGGTCAGTGGTTTTTCCCATGAGATATTTCACATTGCCTTCTATTCTTTCATTTGTTTGGATCTGCTTAACAGCATCTTGATTTCTCATAAAGTCATTAGCTTCCATTTGCTCCAGTCTAACTCTGAAGGAATGAATCTCCTCAGTGAACTTTTGAGATTCTTTTTCCATCTGGCAAATTCGACTTTTTAAGGCATTCTTCTCCTCATTGCCCTTTTGGGCCTCCTTTGCCATTTGAGTTAGTCTATTTTTTAAGGTGTTGTTTCCTCAGTCAGGCTGTTGACCCTCATTTCATACTTTTCCTGCATCCTTCTCATTTCTCTTTCCAATTTTTCCTCCACTTCTCTTATTTGATTTTTAAACTCCTTCTTAAGGTCCTCTATGGCCTACAACCTGCTCATGTTTTCCCCTGGGGCTTCTGGAGCAGGACTTCTGACCTCACAGTCCTTTTCCCTCTCTACGCCCCCAAAATAGGAGGAGTCTAGGGTTGCATTTTCCTGTTGCCTTTGCCTTGGCATGTTGCCACTTAATTACTTGACTTTTGGGCTTGTTGCCACACTATGGCTTTAAGGCCAGATAGAAGAATTTTCGTCCCGAACGTGTCGGGGGCAACTTCCATTTCTGGCAAGCTGTAAACCCACCCACAACTTCCACCCTAGATCACAATCCAGATCCAGGGAGGTTAAAGCAAGAGTGATTACCCCCCAAGACTGATCGCTGGATCTCCCTACAATTCGCAGGCCAGGAGCTGGAGCTGCCTCTGAAAACTACAAAATGGCATGTCTCCTCAGTGGCTTCTAGCCCCCAGGGGAGGAAGCTGACTCATTCCCCAAATACTGGTCCCAAAGTCCATAGGACACTAACCTCTCACTTTGTCCTAGGCATGTCTATGTTGATAATTCTGGAGTCGCCACAGCTGCTGGTGTTCTGGGGTTCCTCCAGCCGGCTGCTGGCCCTGCCACCCTGGGGCTAAAACCTCGACTCACAGGGACCTGGGCTCCGCTTGGCTCGGCTCCGTGCACTGTCAGCTCCCAGACCGCTGTGCTGGTCCTTCCTGCAGGGCTGCTGGGCTGTCCTCAGCGGGAGGTTAGCTTCTCTGTGTCATTCTGTGGATGCTGGGGCTCCAGAAGTTGTTCAGAGTCCCCTTTTACATAGTTTGGGGGGAATCTGGGGGCAGAGTGTCTTGGATGAGCTGTTTCTACTCTGCCATCTTGGCTCCACCCCTCTAAAACGCCTATTTTCAAAAGAGTCAGAATGACTTGGAAGGGGAGTACCTAGGAAAGACTGGAGCATTTTTAACACTCTGTGACTAGTTTTTATTGGCTAACCAATTATTGATGAAGAAGCTTATTAATTGGCTATGGAGACACCCAAAAAGGCCTGTCAGCATGGGCCATTTTTGTTCTTTTTTATTATGGGTAGAGGAAGTAGCACCTATACCAACTTGTGAGTTTTAAAAGATTCTGCTCAGTATCCCAACATTCAAGAGTATAGAGTATAGACCCAGTGCAGCATGGATGCCCTTTGGCACATGGCACCTTCAAGAATGAACTTCAGAACCCCATTCAATGGAGGCTGCAATAAAGACTCATCTGGTAGTCTGAACATCTATTTGGTGGGATTAATGTTATGTAGGAATGGAAATAATTTGGGCCTACGTTCCCTAGGGAATGAGACAGAGTAGGGAAGAATATACCTCTGAGAGAGTGGAAGGAAATCTTTTGTTTTCCTTCTGTAAGTAAGGTGGGATTTTTGTTGTTTTTCATTCTGGAGTTAAGTTTCCTAGGCTCGTGCTAAATTGTAAACATCTGACAGATCAATCTTCTTTGAACCCTGGTAATTCACAACTGTGCTGAGTCCCATAGGTTGTGATGCCTTCTGGTTCTGAGCCTATTCATTGAAAACTATATATACTGGGAGGAAGGTATTTTATTTTGAGAAAAATGTCTCTTTGTGATTTGGCCAGACAAGACTGGGTAGCCATGGTTAAGGAGCCCCCCAGCTTTGAGAACCCAGATGCTGGCACTCCTTGGTCTGGTGATTATGTTTCTATTACTTTGCTTAGACAGTTGGATCCCTGTCTTTTGGATCTCTATGCTAATTTCTCTTTGTTTCTCTGCTTGTATTTTCTCCATGTTCAGGGTGCTGACCCTTCCCCTGAATTAGTCAATGACTTATTATATATGTTTAATTAAAGATTGCTGACCTCTTTGAGGAGGTCAAAAACTGTCTTTCCTTTAGAAAAGCAGGTCAAGGAACCTGTGATAGCAGGCCATCCTGGGTATGCTAGGGTGTTTCCTAATACACCTTGCTATACCTTTGAAGTAAAAATCTTTTTGTAAAAATACATAATGTTAAGTAGTTAAATGGAACTGGAAAACTAGTCATTGGTCCCTAAATGATAAATGGAACACTTCCAGTGGGGGCTCAAGCCTAAGGCAGAAAAAGAATTATACCCAAACCCAATAGGTTACCCCCTGGAGCCATAAAGGGGAATGTAGCAGCCTGATTCTGGGAACAAGAGGACTATGTTAAAATTGCTACACTTCTTTTTTGTCTACTTGACATAATAAAATAAAGCAAAAGGGAAAGGTGATGATTCATGAACATTGATGAGTAAGTAGCTAAACAAGGAAGGCCCAGAAGACAACAGCAGCTCCTCAAGCATCAGTGTTCCACCCAAATCATGGGAATCACAGATTGACCAGAAAGAATCCAATTTCCCCCATACTTTCTCCTTATCAGTGTGATGTACAAATTATGTGCAAGCAATAATTCATATATATACATATATAACATGTGTATGTATGTATTCATATATATAAGTTTGTAACAGCAATGGTAATGTATGTTTTCTTCTACTGATAATAAAATAACTCAGAATATCTGAAATCAACCAGATAAAACCATATTAGGCTGGTTTCCTCATCTTCTTCTGTAAGTTCTCAATAAGTTCAGAACTGGATTTTGTACCATATACTTGGTTCATCGCTCTCTTTTGTTGTGTTTTTAAATCTAGTTTTTAAGAATAAATGTTATTCCAAGGTAACATGCAAAAATTATAGTTCTTGAAAAGCACACTAAACGACTGTAGAGATATTTCCAAACCTATTGGTATGAGGAAGTCAAGCATTTCAAGAATAATTCAATCCCACAATTCAACAGGATCAATCACATTAAACACTAAGGAAAGTGTGATCAAAAATAAAAAGCAATTCCAAGAACTGACAAACCATTCTTACAAAACAACTCAATTAATCATCAGAAAATAAATCCACAAGGAAACTAGCAGCTGGGGGAGGGATTGTTATCAATTCTTCAATTCAGCATAAGCTTCTTGAAGTTAGAAGAATAACAAAAAGACCAATAAAAATGAATAAATAACTGCTAGCCATTGTTATTTTTTTTTTAGCAGTATCTAGTTTTATTTATGCCTGCGAAAAGGCAGATGTCACAGCACACACCCCTTAGGAGTGGAGTGCCCGCCATTTATCCAAGGGGCCCTGGCTGGGGATGTACTTAACTCCACAGCCATCAGGAATGGCTTCTCAGCTATCATATCCTCAAACTCATCAGCATTGAACTTGGTGAAACCCCATTTCTTGGAGATGTAGATCTTCTGGCAGCCAGGGAACTTGAACTTGGCCCTACGCAACGCTTCAATCACATATACTTTATTCTGGACCTTGGTTCGAATCGACATGATAACTTGGCCAATGTGTACACGGGCTACAGTGCCCTGGGGCTTCCCAAAGGCTCCCCGCATGCCAGTCTGGAGCCTATCAGCCTCAGCACATGACAACATCTTATTGATGCGGATGACATGAAAAGGATGTAGCCGCACACGAATATGAAAGCCGTCCTTGCCACAACTCTTCACCATGTACTTGTTGGCACAGATGCGAGCGGCCTCTAAGGCTTCGGATGACAGCTGTTCATATTCATCTGACACCATGTGGCCACACAATGGAAATTCATCCACTTTCGCTTTCTTTCTACCAAGATCAAAGATTCTTATCTTGGCATCAGGAACTCCCCTGAAGAAACGGGACTTCGGGTATGGCTTATTTTTACAGTACCTATAACAGCGGGCGGGACGACGGCCCATGGCGCCGGCGCCAGCAAGGACTGTATCTGCAAGAAGAGAAGGGAAACAAGGGTGTCTGTCGGGGTTGGGGCTGGAGCTGGAATACGGGACTGGGCGGGGGCCGAGGCCGAGGCTGTGAGAAAGACAGCACAACCACACGCGCTCACCTCGCCGCAGGGAAAGGGCTGCTAGCCATTGTTATAAAGAAAAAAAAATGATTGTCATGGGCAAGGCAACACAAAGACTGAAATACTGAAGATTGTGAAAAGGTCATTTACACAGATAAAACTAACTTTTTTACTCCAGGTTATAGCAAAAACCATTGTCATAAGAAATCCCAGTGAGCTTGTAAGATCTAGACATCTTCACCAGACTCTAAAAACCACACTAAAAAAAAAAACAAAAACAAAAACAAAAACAAAAAAAGTTTGATGGATTCTTTTACTTCCAGTCTGAAAGTCTTGTCCCAAGTTAGGGAATGATGAACTCTGATCGAAATATTGATAAACTGAGCAGCGTAATTGTTTTGGAATTACAAAAATTCCTGAAGCATGATGGAACACTGCAACAGGATTCAACCTTGAGCCATGACACACATCAAGAAACATTAAGAAAAGTATCCAAGAAATGATGACAAATGATGATGAACATTTTTCAATGGCTTGGAAATTCATCTGATGTAAACTCTCTTGAAAACCTATGGTCTATGATCAAGCATAGACTTGGAGAAATGGACTTTTCTTCAAAGGCACACATAATATCTAATGTGATTAAAGTGTGGTTCCATAATAGAAAATTAAAGAATGTGTCAAGATGTCATACATTTAAGGCCAAATCTTATTAAACCAGTGACACAAGAGGAACATATTGCTTATTAAAAGTTTTCTACAAATGTAAAGGGGGTAAGGGTTATTGTGTAAGTCAATAAATTTAATTATTTTATTTTGTCCTAGTTAATTTGCTCACCACTATATAAAGGTTCCGATAGCTTATTAGTTATAGCACCAAGGCCAAGAACCAAACCAGGTGACAGAAAGTAGAAAGGGGTCTGGTATATAGGAATTTGGTGCTAGGTGGAAAGGGGTTAATTGTGGGTATGAAAGAACATGGTAATCAAGAACATTTGGTGAGAAATGACTAGCATTGTGGTGAGAGGCTGTGGAGTGCAAACAGAGAAGTGAGTAGGTAAAACTAGAATGGAGATGTCTGGCACAGGAGCAGTGCCTGAGGGTTCTGATCCCCTTCTTTTATGTTGTCAACGTAGAATATGGGGCCACTCATGGATGTCTAGATTGGTCCAGATTCATGATTCATGCTGCATCAGTGCCTGTACTTAGAGGGATAAAGAAACTGAAATTATATCTAGTCCAGTGCTGTTTCATTGAATTGTATCAGCTGAGTAGGAACATTTTACCTTCTAGAGAATATCCAAGAGTATGTATGACAGGAAAAGGAAGTGGGCTAATCAAAGAATGAAAATAAAAGATAGCAGATGGACAGTACAAGTGGGACGCTGCCACCCCTCCAATAATCATCATAATCAGAAGGAAGGAAGGAAGGAAGGAAGGAAGGAAGGAAGGAAGGAAGGAAGGAAGGAAGGAAGGAAGGAAGGAAGGAAGGAAGGAACGGGAGAGGGAGAAAGGAAGAAAGGAAGGGAGGGAGAAAGGGAAGGAGGGAGGAAGGAAGACCTCCAGTATGTTAAGTACATCCTCTATGGAGAATTTATTGGGTAACAAGTATAGCAAGAGTGTAGCCAATGAGGACCAATTTTCATAACACGTGCAGTAAACTTTGCCTGTTACCAATCCATGTCAGGGATTTGGTGAGGCTGCTTCTAGAAATGCAGAACGGCAAGTAATAGGGGGAGCTGTCCTCAATATAGAGCATGAACTCTTGACTTTTTACTGTGTGCCACTGCATGGTAAAGCAGTCTTTTAATTGGCTGCTAAGCCTGAACTGAGGATGCATACAAAAGGCTCTGCAAACTCTTATTTCGCTTTCTCTGTGTCTCTCTGTCTCTGTCTATCTCTTTGTGTGTCTCTCTGTCTTTATCTCTCTGTTTCTCTGTCTTACTGTCTCAATCCCTGTCTGTCTCTTTCGCTTTTTCTATCTCCCTTTGTCTGTCTCCCTGCTCTCTCTCTCTCTCTCTCTCTCTCTCTCTCTCTCTCTCTCTCTCTCTTTCATTGCTTGTCTCTGTCTGCCTTTCTCTGACTCTGTCTCCATCTGTCTCTGTCTCTATCTCTCCATCTCTGCCTCTCTATGTCTCTGTCTCTCTATGTTTTTGTATCTCTCCCTATTTCTTTCTATCTCTGTCTGTCTATGAATTTATATCTCTGTCATTCTCTCTGTCTCTCCCTGTCTCTCTGTCTCTCCCTGTCTTTCTGTCTCTGTCTCTCTGTATGTGTCTCTCTCTGTCTCTGTTTCTCTCTCTCTGCCTTTCTGTCTCTCTTTCTCTCTCCCTCTCCCTCTCTCCCTTTCTCCCTATTTCCCTCCCTCCCCTCTCTTATTTTTAGTGAAAAGAAGGAAATGCTATGGACTTCCAGTGGGGAGAGCAGAGGCATCAGAGTAAGCAATTGGTTCTATAGCAACTGCCTTACCTCCCTCCTAAGCTGCCATGTGGCCTATGAATTTATTTTGCTACAGTTTCTTCTGTCCCTGTGGCATTAATTTTTTCTTAAGTTTAAATGAAGGAATTTGGGAGACGGAATGGTTTTATGAGTTTCAAAAGGGCAGGAGAATAACCAGAGGTTCAATGACAAGAGTCTAGAGCAGAGATTGCCATAGCCAGTACAGCCCCAAGGAGAAGCCCATGTAACGCTGCCTAGCAGTGAATGAATTCAGCAACTAAGAGACTATATCATGGAAGCTAGAAGGGATTTATCCATTGACTGATGCATTTGGAGATGAACTTGATGAAAGGAATTTTTGTAGCAGTCACTTTAAGCTTGAATCCACTCTCTCCAGGGACTAAGGGGGTAGAGAAGAAAGTCTACCCTCTGGTTCCAGGAATATGTTTGTGCTTCTTCTCTTGCTATATCTTCTTAAGTAAATATCCCTTTTAAAAAAGCTAATTAATATTAATTATTTATCCATGGGGGACAGTAGAGAGACATAGATTCTGGTAAATTATATTGGAGTGCTAATGACTGGTGACCAAGATTGGAAAAAAGCACTGGAATGGGGGTTAGAACTATAGCATTAGAACATCCTCAGTCCTGCTGGAGTTACCCCTGGAATATAACCTGAGACATGTAATCTTGATCTGGTAACCCAATCTGCAATGGAGTTGGAATTGGGAGAGTAAACTCCAGATATTACACAACATATATGTATATGTGCTGTATATATATATATACATGTATGTATGTATATATGTGCATGTATGTATGTGTGTATTTGACAAGGGAAAGAATAATACAAGACAGGGAGATGTGAAAAGGTTTATGTCTATATCAGTAGACAGCATATGCACACCAATGAAATCATAGATTCATTTTTTAAAAAGAAGGGGAAAAGATATTTTTAAAAGTAACTTAGCTATTATCTATTTTAAGACTCTTCTGTAATAGGGTTCCTTAACCTGGGGTCCAGGGACTGCCAAGGGGTCCACTGATAGATTTTATTGGGTCTGTGAGCTTGGATGAGAAGAAAAATTATATCTATATTTTTATTAACCTCTTACTGAAATTTAACATTTCCTTCAATTATGGACTGGAAAAAAAAATTAAAGGATCCATAGACTTCACCATACTGACAAAGAAGTCCATGACACTAAAAAAAGAAAAAAATCTTAAGCTTTTTGTTAAGAATACATATTCTAGAGGCATCTAAGTGGTGCAGTGAATAGAGCACCGACCCTGGAGTCAGGAGGACCTGAGTTCATATCCAGCCTCAGACACTTAACACTTACTAGCCATGTGACCCTGGGCAAGTCAGTTAAGCCGGATTGCCCTGCCTTCCCCCTCCAAAGAGGAATAAAAAAGGATATTTATTCTGGAAGGACTAGAAGATTATGGTGTAACAGAAATTAACTAGAGACCTGGATTCTAGTCCTGACTACTGCTTCAATCACTTAACTTTTCTGGGTCTTAGTTTCCCCATTTAAAAAAGAAGGTTAGATTTCAAGATCACTAAGGTACCTTGAAGTTCTTAGATTCAGTCTAAAAAAAGTCTAATCCGCCCTACCTTCTTTCCAGAAAGAATTCAGTCAGTAAATGACTATTTTTTTAATACTTTATATATACACAGAACTATGTTCCCAGGCTTTTTTCCTATTTTTCCAAGATAAATTAGCCTAAAGCTCCAGCTGTCAAAGATCAGAAACCAGGTTTTTACTGAGACCATTAGAAAGAATCTCATTCCTTTATATATCCCTCCCCAACCCTGCCCTCAACCAAACATCACCCAAGACTGACAAATTCTCAAAATAGATTACTTCAGTCTACAAACATTTATCAAGCACTCTCTTAAATGCTAGAGATACAAAGAAAAGCAAAAACAAGGTCCTTGCCCTCGTGGAGCTTACATTCTAATGGGAGAGACAACAAACCGCCACATGCATACAAGATATGCATTTTTTAAAATGACACATTTAAAAATTAAATCTTAAGACTGTTCTAAAACTTTTGGGACACCCTGTTGACAGGCAAAGTAGGAAAGAAGTCACCTGCAATAGGAGGTCAGGAAAGTTTTCTTTTGGGAAGGGGAAGGCAAGGCAATTGGGATTAAGTGACTTGCCCAAAGTCACACAGCTAGTTAATACGTCAAGTGTCTGAGATCAGATTTGAACTCAGGAACTCCTGATTCCAGGGCCAGAGATCTATTGCCCCATAGGAAAGTCCTCTTACAGAAGGGAGGATTTCAGCTGAGCTTTGAAAGAAGCCAAGAGGTGGAAGTTAGAAAAGAGAACATTCCAGGCTCAGGGAACTCACCAGTGAAAAGGCATGAAGCAGGTTGTATAAGGAACAGCAAGAAAAGTATTAAAGATATTAAATTATCTGAAGCATCAAATGTGTGGAGGAAAGGAAGGTGTAAAAAGATTGGAAAGAGACAGAGAGTCCTGGGTGTGAATGACTTTAAAAGCAGAACAGGACCCAAAAGTCAGCCTTAGCACAACTGGAGGATGAGCATTGGACTCGTATCTCATTAGCTTTTTCTAAGCTTGAAAGATTTGAGGGGAGGAAAGGATTGGAGGAAAAGCTCTATTAACTTCAAAGGAAAAAGAAATGAGCAGATGTAGCCTCAAAATATATAGCATTCCCTCCCATATAATGGGTAGTTGAAACAAACCTGTATGCCTGCCATTGCCGTAATAAGTTATAAAATCTGTCCCTAGACTTATTGAGTGGGAGGAGTAAGAATTTTAATTAGGGCTGAAAATTATATTCATGGCAACTCTACAGGTTATTAATGATCTCTTTCTTCAGATGTTAAGTATGGAAAGGGATGGCTAAAAAAAAAAGGTGGAGGAAGAGTGCAATATAAAAAGGATTGGTGGATTTAAAGGTTTTTTTGTTAACTGAAACTAAAAAAACTTCTCTAAACTGACTGTCAACTTATATGGTCCATTGTTTAATAGAGGTGGGCAAATTAGGAGGCATAGTGTCAGACACCTTTCAGGTTAACCTCCTCCCACCCCCAACCCTCCAAGCTTGTCAACATCAGGCTGGGGTGGAATGTACAAAACACTGTAATAATATTACAGTCTGAGCTTTGGGAAATTATATTGTGTTGGACAAAGCATTAATCTCCCTGGTATTCTCTGAATTTTAGCCTCCTAAATTCCAATGAACTCCCTCAGGTCTGAATTTTCTGATCTGCAGCTGATTCAGGCTCTGGTCTCAGTTCTGCAAATACTTTTGACAACTAAACCTGGATAATTTGTTTTATGCAGGTTCTCCCAACTCCAATTCTGTCTCCTCTGGCCCAGGCTATGACTAACCATTTCCCCAACCCCAGGGGTCTTCCTAATTAGGCTCTTGTTGGTCATGCCCTAATGCAAGCAGGATACCACTGCTATATTTCAGACCAAGTTGAATCAACATTTATTCATTGCTTATTATGTGAGCCATATTGCAAAAACACTAAGCTAGTTACTACAATGTATAAAAAAGAAATATAAGATACTATCCCTGCCTTCAAGGATCTTGTTGTTCTATCATTCAGCCATGACCAACTCTTTGTGATGCCATGGACTTGTTTTTTCCAATGGGGTTTTCCTAACAAGGATACTGGAGTAGTTTGCCATTTCCTTCTCCAATGGATCACCTTTTGTCAGAAATCTCCACTATAACACATCTGTTTCATGTAACCCTGCAAAGCATAGCTCATTGCTTCATTGAACTGCACGAGCATCTCTGTTACTACTAGACAGTGGTCTCAGAGTGGGCTTTTAGGCAAACAAGGTTTGAGTGACTAGCCTAGGGTCACCCAGTCAGAAAGTGAATTTGAACTCAGGTCTTCCTGTTCCAAGGACCACCACTCTAACCACATCACTGCCTAGTTGCCCCTACAAGGATGTTATAAGAGATAAGATACATGCACACGAAAGATGAAATAGCAAAAAATTAATGTAACAGTTAAGGACAATAGAAGAGATGTCAGACACAGATATTGAAATATGCTCTCCCTCTGGTTAGAATTTCATTTCTCTTTGACAAAATATTTTTTACACTTGCTATGAAAATACTATAAATACTATAATAATACTATACAAATATTGTACTGCAGACTGTCTAATTGTCTTTATTGTAGCACCAGGACACAACTCTGCTAGAAGACATCAAGACAGTTCAGTGGATGGAATGCTAGACTTATAGTTTGAAAGTCCTGAGTTCAAATTTGACCTCTGTACAAGTCTGGGTATGTCAGCTGATTGTTGTCTGCGTAGTTCCGTCATCTGTGGAACGAGAATAATAATAGCACCCACCTCCCAGGTTATTGTGAGGGGTAAGTGAGATAACTTTTGTAAAGTGCTTTGCAAAGCTTAAAGTCATATATAAATGTTAGTTATTTGGAATTATTATTAAATAATTTAATACAATATTAATATATAAATATAGATTAATTTTAATATACAATAATAATTAAATGTTCCTTAAAATTAACATTTATAAAGCACTTACTATGTGCCAAGCACTTTGTTAAGCACTTTACACTATTTTTATCTCATTTGGTCCCCACAACCCTGCTCCTATTATCCCCATTTTACAGATGAGGAAACAGACAAACAGAGGTCAAGTGATGTGCCCAGGGTTACACAGATAGTAAGTGTCTGAGGCTGGATTTGAACTCAGGTTTTCCTGACCCCAAGTCCAGGGCTCTGTCCACTGCACAAGTTAGCCACTCCTATATATATATATATATATCATTAAATAGTTAAATATATTAAATGATATTATTATTCAATAATGAGAAAATAATTATTGTTATCCTGCCACATAGGAGGAGAGGGACAGCTATAAGAAAGATTTTTTTACATTTAATTACTATATTTATTTTGCATATTTTTCCTTTAAATTAATTTAAATTGGGGCAGTTAGGTGGCGAAGTGAATAGAGCACCAGCCCTGGAGTCAGGAGACCTGAGTTCAACTCTAGCCTCAGACACTTAACACAAAACTAGCCATGTGACCTTGGGAAAGTCACTTAACCCCAATCGCCCTGCCTTCCCCCCTCCAAAAAGCAAAAAAAAAAATCAATCAATCAATTAGTTAATTAATTTAAATTATTTAAATCTATATTTTTTCCTTTAAATTAATTTATTTAATTTTAGTTTTCAGCATTCACTTCCATAAGCTTTTGAGTTTTAAACTTTCTCCTTTTCCCTTCCTTCACCCCTTCCCAAGACCATGTGCAATCTGATAAAGGCTCTACATATACATTCTTATGAAACCAGTTTTCACATTGGTCATGTTGTAAAGAAGAATTAGAATGAATGGGAGAAGCCACAAGAAAGAAAGGAGAGAGAGACAGAGAGACAGAGAGACAGAGAGAGAGAGACAGAGAGAGAGAGAGAAGTAGTAGTAATAGTAGTAGTAGTATGCTTCGATCTGCATTCAGACTCCATAGCACTTTTTCTGGATGTGGATAGTATTTTCCATCATGAGTCTTCTGGAGTTGTCTTAGATCCTTGTGTTGCTGAGAAGAGCTAAGTCTATTAAAGTCAGTCATCACACAATGTGGCTATTACTGTGTATAGCATTGCCTTGTTTCTGCTCATTTCACTTAGAATCAGTTCATATAAGTCTTCTTATATGAACTGAACAGAAGTCCGATTCTTCTGAAGTCTGCTTGCCCATCATTTCTTATAGCACAATAGTATTCATATATATTCATATACCACAACTTGTTCAGCAGTTCCCAATTGATGGACATTCCTTCAATTTCCAATACTTGGCCACCAAGAAAAATTATTTTAGAGTAAGATAAAAGTAGTTAAAGGGGAAGCCTTTTGTTTATGGAGGCTGACCTGGAAACAGAGATTGGGATGAAGAAGGTGTTCAGAAAAGGGCAACCTAGTTCTCAATAATTTGCTGCTGGAATCGATGAAACACAGGTTTGGGTTTATCCCAGGAGAACAGCTCTACCTCAAGACTAAAAGGTAGGGTTCAGGACCCATAGAAGAAACAATCAGGTTTCCCCAATAATTAGACTGCTAAAAACAGCAGTCTGTCCTTGGACTAAAGAGTCCAAGTAAGGATGAGCAAGTCAAGGAAATCCAAAGCCAGTATAAAAGTTTGACATAAGTGAAAGTGTGTCAAGCTAAATCAACATGCCTAGAACTTATTTAATCTATACAAGTAGCCCCTAGCCTCTCAACAAATTATACCCAGAAGTTTATTTGAAAGTGTTTTCCCATAGAAATAATGTCAATTTATATGACTGTTTAGACCTAGAAACAGCCTGTAAAACCATCTCATCCACTGGGCTCGCTTCAAATATGAAGAAACTGGGGCCCAGAGAAAATTTCACTTGTCCAAGGTCACACAAGTAAAAAATAGCAAAGTTGAGATTTGAGTTCAGTTCTTTTGCAAAAAGTCAACATTCCTTTCTACTACATCACAATTGCTTCTGTATAGGGCGATTAGGTGCATAGGCAAGTCCATAAAAAGTCCTTTAGCCAATTATTTTGATGAAATAACACAAAGAATAGCTCTGAGTCCCTAATTCCACTGAATATTTCTGAACCCTGGGTCATAAGCCCACCCAGAGCCTGTGCTACCAGCTGAGTCCAACCCTCATTTAACTGCAGTTCGGAGGCCTTCTGAAATTCCCATCTGAGTCCTAAGCTCCATGAATCCTGGAGGTGATAGGAAACCACTGAAATTTATGGCACAAGGGAGTGACATTGTCAGATCTATACTTTAAGAAGATCATTTTGGTGGCTGAACAGAGGCTAGTTAGGAATAGGGAGAGACTTGTGGCAAGGACAATAGAATTACAATAATCTGGGCGTGAGAAGATGAGAGCCTGTAGTAGGATGTTGTCAGTGTGAGAAGAGAAAAAGAGGCATATGCTAGTAATGTTACAAGATGTTAAAATTGACAAACCTTACAGATTGGATATGACAAGTGAGAAAGAGGGAGGAGTCAACTGCACCTAGGTCACCAGCCTGGGTGAGAGGGAGGACGGTAGTGCCCTGAACAATAATAAGGAAGTTTGGAAAGAGTGTGGGGTTTGAGGGCAAGATAATGAATTAAGTTTTGGACATATTGAGTTTAAGATGTCTGCAGGGTATTCAGTTCAAGATGGCCAATAGGCATTTGGAAAGATATAGGTAAGATATTATAAAGGTAAAATTGATAGGACTTGGTAATATATTGGGTATGGAGGGTGAGAGAGAAGGGTTGAGGATCACACACCTGGGTTATACATCTCAGAGATGAGATTTAAAGTTAGGTCTTCCTGACTTCAACATTGGCTCACAGTCTAATACACACACGTGCATGTGCACACACATGCATGCACTAACATACACATGTATGTGTATATACACATACACCTATGAACATATATCTTATATATGAATACCTATTATATGCATAAATATGTGTATGTACATATAATATATTTCTGGGTAGGTATGTATTCCACCCTGACTTTCTTTTGCAGCATAATAAAGTAGTTTGTTGAGTTTTATCCATCAAGTGCATTGTGCAGGTGTGAGAGGAAGGGATGAGACAGAAGACGATGTATATAGTGGCAGGACTATCACTCTATAGTGTCTAGGAAAGACAGCAGACAGTTACCCAGTCACCTCGCTTCGTGCTAGCAAAGTTTCACTCCTTGCTGAAAATCAAGATGCCATTCTATGAACCTGCGTTCAGATGGTCCTTTCCCATTTCTAATTACAGATGCCTTAACATCTTTTGTGTGTGTGTGTGTGTGTGTGTGTGTGTGCTTTTGGAGGCGATGTGGATAAGTGATTTGCCCAGGGTCACGCAGCCAGTGTCTGAGGCTGGATTTGAACTCTGGTCCTCCTGAATCCTTAAAGTATTTCCAGTCTCATTTCTCTGTGGCAGAAGGTGGCATCTGAGAACACTAATATCTGATAAATATAGAATGCTGTGCACTTTACAAAGGATCTGACACACTTTATCTTATCTTACTCCCTCTGAGGGAGGTATTGTTATCCCTATATTACAAGAGAAAAAACTGAAATCAAACTACAATAGGGTTGAGGAAACTGCCCAAGGTCACACATCTAGTTAGTGTTGAAGCTAGGACTAGAACCCAGATCTTATTCCATGCCAGTCCATTCTCTTTCCATGATAGTAAGCTGTTTCTCTAAGAGTTAAAGTTGTAAAACAGCTGCACTCACAGCTCTTTAAAATCCCAAATACAAGATGTTAATGTAATGTGATATTATAACTAACAAATACCTTCACTCATATACTAAAAATCCATTTCCCCAGCTCTGTGACTATCTGGACACATTTCAAACCAAGAAAAAAAAAAAACATAAATTTGAGATTGAAGCCAAACCTCTTTCTCCCCCCAGCTGGGCTCCTCAGACCTATAAATCCTTCACCACATCTCAAAACAATCATAAAATCACATTAATGAAATATTTGTAAAGCCCTTTCAGATCCAAGGCTATCAGGTGCAGTGGTTAAGAGTTGAGGTCCTTAGCCCACCAACTCAACCCATTAGTTATGAAAGTTAAATATGAACCCTCATTAGCCAATGAGGAAATTAACTTCTGTTTTCCATATCTCATACCTAAATTTTAACACTTTGACTTTCATCTCCTAGGGTGCATTTTTTTCTCCATTAAAGAAAGTCAAGAGAATGTAAGCTTTGGACTTAACACTTGCTTGAAAAGCTATATTAGAAGTGCAAGTTTTGCTATTGTAATTGTCTAGAATGGTTCATTAGTGATTATTTTAGCACTCTTAGTACTGCACATTCCTACAATATCCCCATAATAATATTCTACTCATCTTAGGAGTTTCAATTACTCTATCTTTTCTTGCCCACTCCTAGGTAGTCTGCCACATTTGACAGTTCTAAATATTTGGGTAAAGACTTCAGGCCAATATTCCCTTGTGAAGACCTAAACATGTGGCAGAAGAAATAAGCCATTTGATACATATCCTTTGTAACCACTACTGTAATGAGGGTGATGGTTGGGGTGCAAAGGCCCATGAACAGTGCAAATTTGTCATCAGGGTGCCAAAATAATGAGACCTTGGCCAAGAAAACTCATATCATAAAGACAGTGATCTTGGCTGTACACCAATCATACAGAGTATCCAATCTATTCAAGCAAACAAAGCTTGAAATTGCACACAAAGACTGTTGGAATACCCTGTATATAGGATGATGGAATCTCAGAGTTGGAAAGCACTTTGGAGATCAGTAGTTTAGGGGTGTACTGGAATCAGCTCCAATTGATGAGGCTCTTGTTAAATTTTCAGTTTGAGCATTTTACATCTTGGAAGTCAGCAAATGTAACAAAATCAGGATTTAACATTGTTGGCTGTCTAGACTTAAGAAAATGATAGGGGAAAATGTTAATAATCTAGATTAAACTTAAAAGTGTCCTGTGTGATTTTTTTTTTTAGAGCTGGTTGTTGAACATTTACTAGCATACCCTGATCTAGCCCAAAGCTAAACAGGAATCTCCTGTATAGTATCATCTCTCTCTCTCTCTCTCTCTCTCTCTCTCTCTCTCTCTCTCTCTCTCTCTCTCTCCCACCCCTCTCTCTCTCTGTCACACACACACACACACACACAAACATGCCCTTTGTGATCTCTTCTATTCCCATGGCTTCAATTATACCTAATATGGGTATAATTCCCCATTAGAGGTATATTTAAATAATATGTATATATTTGTGCATGCATGTATATATACATATATGTGTATATGTATGTATATATATTCAACCCCAATTTTTTTCTGTAATCCAGACTCCCACTGCCTGCTGGATGTCTCCATGTAAATATCCCACAGGCATATCAACTTCAAGTTAACCACACAGAATGGGCAACATACTTAGAAATTATTTCCATGCCATTTGAACGTCATTAAGGATTTTTCTTTTTTTCCTGATTTTTTACAATTTCTCTCATGCAGAGTATGCCACTCAGCAAGTCTGAAAGCTTTGATTTTCTGTGTGGTTCTGTGGTTAATGATGATTGTGAATCCAAAAGGTCTCAGACTGTTACTCATGCTTGTTTCCTTGGTTTTTTTCTTAGTGAAATGGAACATTTTCCTTTTTAAAAACTCAGGAGTGATACAAATGCTGAGTTTGATCAAATACAGTCCACACATTAAAAAAAAAATTATACATATACATATATATATATATATATATATATATATATATACTTTATGTAGACAGAAGCCAGAAATCAATGTACAAGTGAGAGTTGTAAGGTATTTTTAAATGTTGCTGACAGATATGCTCAATAAAGGTGACAATATGAGCAATGCCTTCTCTTAGGTTTCTTTTTTATTAATTTCACTTGCATGTCAATCAAAGAGAATTTGGGAAGTAAAATAGGCTTTGCAGCCCCAACCTCTATAAAATTCCTGAGAGTTTTGTTTTTGTTCTGCATAGTTCTCAAATAGGTTTTTTTAAATTAATTTATTAGTTTAGTTTCAGTTAACAAGATTCAATTCCATAGTTCCTTGATTTTCAAATTTCCTTTACTTCCCTCCTCCCTCCCCCCCCCACAACAGCATCTAGTCCAGTATAGGATTTGCAAATACATTCATATTAGACATTAGTCCAATTACAAAGGTGTATTATACTAGGTGGGATGGAAAATGATGAAAAAGAAATAAAATCAAACAATGAAAAGAAAAAGATCAATTAGTTTGCTTCCATCAGGATTCAGTCTCAGTTCTTTCTAGTTATATCTCTGGATGTCGCATTTCTCTTTCATGAGTCTTTCGGGATTGACTTATATCACTGCATTGCTGAAAAGAGTCCAGTCTGTCATAGTTGGTCATCACACATATGATGTGTCTGTGATTGTATACAAATTTCTTCTGATTCTACTCTTCTCGCTCAGCATCAGTTTGTATAAGCCTCTCCAGGTAAATATGAAATCCATCTCCTCCTCATTTCTTATAGCACAATAATATTCCATTACATTCATATATCACAACTTGTTTAGCCATTCCCCAATTGATGGGCACCCCTTTAGTTTCCAATTCTTTGCAACCACAAAAAGGGCTGCTCTAAATATTTTTGTACATATGGGTCTTCCTCCCACTTCTATGATCTCTTTAGGATATAACCCTAGAAGTGGTATTGTTGGGTCAAAGGGTATGAATTTATTTATAGTCCTTTGGGCATAATTCCAGATTGTTCTCCAGAATGGTTGGATAAGTTCACAACTCCACCAGCAATGTATTAGTGTTCCAATTTGTCCACATCCTCTCCAGCATTTGTCACTTTATTGTTTTGTCATCTTAGCAAATCGGACTGGAGGGATGTGGTATCTCAGAGTTGTTTTGATTTGCATTTCTCTAATCAACAGTGACTTAGAGCATTTCTTCATATGCTTATAGATATCTTTAATTTCTTTCTCTGAAAACTGCCTGTTCATATCCTTTGACCATTTATCAGTTGGGGAATGACTTGTATTCATATAGATTTGACTCAATTCTCTATAAATTTTAGAAATGAGTCCTTTATCAGAGACATAAGTTGTAAAAATTCTTTCCCAATTCCCCACCTCCCTCTTGATCTTGGTTACATTGGCTTTGTTTGTACAGAAGCTTCTCAATTTAATGTAATCAAAATTATCCATTTTGCATTTTATAATGCTCTCTAATTCTTGTTTGGTCCTAAAGTCTTCACCTCTCCACAAATCTGTCAGGTAAACTATTCCTTGCTTTCCCAGATTGCTTACAGTATCATCCTTTGCACCTACCCAATAAGGAATTAAAACATAGTTACAAGTAATTTTTAACTAGTTAATTAAGTTAGCTAGTTGTCTGGAAATATGGACTTTGAATCAACACCAGCCACTGGCAATCAAAAGAATAAATAGGGTTTGCCTGGAGGAACTCTGATTGACTTTTGTTAATGTCCGTTAGCTAGGGGTAGTGACTCATCCTTCCTGAAATTATGAAGAGGCTTTTCTGGCTCCTGTGATTTAGTAAATAAGAAAAGAAAGACAGTAAATGGCCACTGAGGGCTGAGCCAAGTAGATGGTAATAGACAACAAATCAGAGATGCCGAACTTTCCCAGTGGAAAACAGAAACACTGTGCCCAGCAAAGAAAAACATTCTGGTACAATGTGCTAATTTCTTTAGGTAAGATTTTCTAGCATCAAAGGGTGAGTTTCCCTGATTACTTATGTGTCATGACCACATGAGTTCTGTGGATGGTCTTCATGCATGCTCTCTTATCAAACATACTCTTTGCATGCTTTACCTCACTGGTCACAAGGTAATTTGTGGGAGAGCATAGGATAGCCCCTATAAATGGGCTCACCATTTCTCATTATTTTGTGTACTTTATTTTCCTCTTTGGATAAATGTCTTTTGTTTTGAACTAATGTGTCCTCTGTATGGCTTGGAAAAATAATTACATAGATGGGAACTCATGAGCTATGGTCCTAAGAAAGTACTAACCCAGAGATTTCCTTAAGCCTAGAATAGTTTTCTATTAGCCCCCTTGTGAGAGGGGGCATACCATATTTTACATATAAGACGTAGCCATTATTATATTTCTGTGTGCTTTTTCTTGTTTGTCCATTTCCAAAGAGGACCAAAAATATCATGAGTATGATGTCCTGACATAAAGATGAATTGGGTTTAAATGAGGCAGAACTACACAAAGTTGTCAACCTCATGCTCTTTTATAGTCATAGGAATAAATCCAGTAGCAGGACAAAAGTCAAGACAACTGGTGATGGTCCAGGATGCAGGGGATGATTTTTTTCTTACATTGAATGAGATCTTCTTTAGAGGATATGGCTTATACTTAGACCAATATGGGACATTTTTATCAGTTTCCTTAGCAACTATACCATAATTCTTGCCTTATCTGATATCTTTATGACAATAAACATCTTAAAGAATAAGCCAGATTGATTAAACAAGTGGATCACATAAATATGACAAGGCTGAATGAAAAAGGTATGACTGGGGCAAAGCTTTAAAGAATTGATAGGATTTTCATGAGTGGAGAAAAAGAGGGAATGGCGGCGGGGGGGGGGGGGGAATTTCCATTGAGAAGGAGGGTAGGTACAAATATTTAATCAAGATTTGCATAGGTGGGGCGGCTAGGTGGCACAGTGAGTAGAGCGCCGGCCCTGGAGTCAGAAGGACTTGAGTTTGGATCGGGCCTCAGACACTTAACCCACACAAACAAAAACCTAGCTGTGTGACCTTGGGCAAGTTACTTAACCCCAATTGCCCTCCAAAAAGAAAAAAAAAAGATTTGCATAAGTGTGGCATCATAGAGGATTAGGGAATTAGCATGGGTAGAAGAGTATTGGAGAACAATGGTTAAGTAATATTAGTTTGACAGAGATGGACCAGATCATAGAAGGTCTTGAAAGCCATGCAGAGAAGTTTGGATTTGATGTGGTAGGCTGTATGAGCCACTACAAATTCTTACAAGGGGTGAAGTAGAGACAGGGGAGAAGCATTAACCAACCTCAGTTATAGTAAGATTAGTCTGGCAGCAATATGCAGGAACAAGTGAAGGAAGGAAAACATTTTGAGTCAAGTAGTACAGAAGATTGGGGGGTGGGGGTTAGTGTCTTATGAACACAGAGAAACAAAGAAAAATTGAGTTAAATATAACAACTCTTCAAAAAGTTAAAGGCAACAAAAAGAGTGCATGTAATGATCTTTGACTGCAATTTTAGGTTGAGGCCCCTAAACTAGGTGGAAATCCTGCATATCTCAATTTATACATGTTTCTGAACAAACAGTTGCAATAATCCTTTTCTGAAACATCTAACACATCATATTTATGCATTAGACAGTGGCTTGCCTTTCCAGAAATCACTTCAAAGAAATGTCATGCTGGGTAAGTATTTATACACTCATTGACTTAATACCTAAATTGCTGCCAGGGAAATGACTGCGTTTATCACATTAACCATTAAAGACAGGGATGACTGTTGCCAAAGGAAGAGATTTCTTTTTTCTCCCTATGGCAAGTGCAAAATGGTTGGAGGAAAGAGTGAAAGCCCAGCAGTGATATTTGCTCCTATTTCTGATGCCCATCACTTGGCAGTCAGTTGCATCTTTCAAAGTGGATAGGTATGTCATGGTTCATTGTTTGGGCCCAGCTCTAGATAAAGATAAACATGCAGGCTTCCAGGGACTAGAATCACAAGAGTGACTAGCAAAGTTCACAGGAACTGAAAGGCCCCAGTGCCAATTAAAAACCATACAGCCCATCACAGCAAGGAGGGGAGCTATTGAATAATTGAATAATCTCAAGCCATTCCAAAGGAGAATAAACAGATGATTGCCTTATCCCGTGGAGACTGGATGGAGCTGTGTGCATTAGAGTGCTCTATAGTTTCTTCATACTTTGATTAATTATCCAGCTGTGCAACTGTCATTAACAAGGATATCTCTGAATCATGTGGCTCCAGCAGTAACCCAATCTGGCTGTTCTTTCATTTTTTTTTTTCTATTCTGGTGAGCTACTTGCTTTTTAGAATAGAGATGTAAGAGAATATCACTTGAAATAGGAACACCAAAGGTTCAAGAATTGGATTATTTCTCTCAAGGCTGCTTCTAGGCTAATTTATTTGGTAAATTAGAGAAAAAAATCTGACTCCTAATTTTGAAGGATTTGATTCCATGGATAATAGGAAAGAACATCAAGAGTGAAGGCAGAATAATATGGTTCTATTCCTAACCCTCAACTAACAGGATCAATCCTAAAAGTTTGTCTTCAGAACTCATGCCGTCAGTTTCTGCACCTTTTCTCCCCTCTGTTACTAATGGAGTCTTCCCTTCCCTTTCTCATCCTTTCACTTCTATCAAAGCCTAATCTCAGAAGAGGATCCAGCAAGGTCCACAGGATTACAGAAATTTAGAACTAAAAGGGAATTTAGGCATCATCTAGTTCAACCATTTCATTTTATAAATGAGGAAACTGAAACACGGAACAGCTATGAATTGCCCAAAGTCACATGGCTAGTTACTCATAAAGCTGTAGATAGTATTCAGGGTTCCTACCTCTTTGATTAAGTTAACTCCCTAACCAGCTAATCAAAGCTGATTGATCTTTCTTTAATCATCTTATTTTTATTAATGCTTTTTGTTTTTACATCATTTTCATTCCTAATCTGTCTCCTCCATCAGACTATGAGCTCCTTTGAGAATGGACTGTTTTTATTTTTCTTTATATTCTCACATGCCAAACATTCAATAAATGCTTATAGACTTGACTTAACTATATCCCTCCCCACTAGACCATTACATTAAATAATCTAAAAGGCTAGATTCCTTATACCAATGATTTAAAAAGAAAAGGGAAAAGAAAGCAGTTGAACAAAACTAACCAACATATCAGCCACATCTTACAATATAGGCAACATTGCATACCTATAGTTTCCCATCTCTTCAATAAGGGGGAGAGACTAATTTTTGGTTTGTTTCAACTCTTCTTCAGGGCTATCTTTGATTACTATAATATTGTTCAGTCATTTTTCAGTCATGTCTGACTCTTCATGACCCTATTCGGGGTTTTCCTGGCAAAGATACTGGATTTGTTTGCCATTTCCTTCTCCAGCTTGTTTTACTGATGAGGAAACTGAGGCAAATAGGTTTAAAGTGACTTGACTAGGGTCACACAGTTAGTAAGTGTCTTAGGTCAGATTTGAACCAGCTCTCTATCTACTGAGCCACCTGGCTGCCCCATTATAATATTAGTGTTCCATTTTGAGTTTTTTGTTGTACTCATTATGTATATTTTTTCCGGTTCTATTTACTTCAGATTTTTTTCAGTTCATATGTCTTCTCATTTTCTTATAATGCAAGAAAATTTCATTACATAAATTTACCACAGTGTTTGTATCCATTCCCCTGACTGGTTAATCTTGCAGGGGAAGGGGAGGATGGGGAAGAGTGGCAGAGTGGAAAGGACCCAGAACCCAAGAACCCAGCGATCTAGATTTGAGTGCCAGTTCCACCAATTAGCAGATTATGTGACCTTGCTCAAGGTGTTCTACTGCACTGAACCTCCATTTTCTCACCTGTAAATAGCAATAAAAGACCTGAACAACCCAACTCAAAAGGTTATGAGGCAAGGGCTTTCTAAACCCTAAGACACTATACAAATAAATGCTGCTTCTATTACCATATTCAAAAGTCATCTGTTCCATGGAGGGTGAGCATTCACCACAAATGCCATCTTGAAGATCACGACTGCCAAAACCCAATCTCTCCCACCCTAGGCTCCATTTCATCAAAGAGCATGCCAAGTATGCTAGGTATGCCTCTCAGTTGAAGGGGAGGAGAATCAATGGTACTGCTGCTATGGGATGCTCCTAGACCCACTTATTCCCCATCCTCAATTACTATGAGCACAGGGACAAGCACAGTGGGTTGGGAAATCCTATATTAAAGTATAAATGAGTAATAAGCCTTAATGTGTTAGTCCTCTTCCAGAGGCTGGATGACCACTTGGCAGGAATAATGAAAATAACTTACATTTATATAGCACTCTAAAGCTTATTATCTCATTTGATCCTCATGATAACTTTGTGAGATAAATAATTACCAGTGTCTTGTTATAGATGAGAAAACTGAAGGTCACTGAAACTGAGTGACTTCTCCTTGTCAAACAGTTAGTTCAAGTCAAACGGTGAGGATTTAAAAGCTAGGTCAGTGTCCTCCTCACCATTCTCTGTAGCCATAGTGACATACAAGTTCCTGTCTGATAAGGATCGTTCACCTCTGAGTTCTGTAAAGATACATGCACTCATAACTACAGTAACCAATAAGTATACTCAAGAGTTGGGAGGAAAAAAAGATGAGAACATTACTAACTCGAACCAGGCAAAACTCAGAACCCAGTACTGGAAAGGACATTGGTGATCGAAATTTAGGAAAGTCCCTTCTCTCTGGGCCTCAGTCTCCTCGTCTGTAACAAGAGATAATCATATTTGTGTTCTCTATCTCACAAAGTTTCTGTGAGGATCAATGAGATAATGTATGTAAGCTTTAGACTGCTATGCCAGCTATTTGTGTTACAAAACAGGAAATGGACCTGATTACTTCTACCTCTAAATCTGTCCTCTGGTTGAATCAAATCCTTTTATTTTACATGGAAAATACGAAATCCGGGTTCCTGGAATGATTCATCCAAAGTCACCCCAATAAGTAGTAACAAAGCTAGATCCCAAACCTAGCTTATCTGATTCACAATCCAGAGGATTATCCATGTTACCACACTGCCTCTCTCTTCAAAGAGGTAATGAGTTGGGATTTAAGTCGTAGGTAATAATTTAAGAGGCAAAGAGGAGGTGTACAGAAGTGATTCTTAAACTGTGCTGCAATGAGCTCTGTAACATCCAGGGGTGTGTTTGTGTGTGTGTGTGTGTGTGTGTGTGTGTGTGTGTGTTTTAATGAACCATATGTTGTTTGTTAATAGGCTCTAAAAATATAGAGAGAGGATTTTGCTACAAGGGTTCAGCCAAAGTTTTGTTCAAACTGAAGTGTTCTTCTAGTATAGAAAAAGTTTGAGAACCACTGATGTACAGCAGAAGTTAAAACTTGGAGATAAGAAAGAGCAGGATGTGTTGAAAGATAGAGACCAGTCTAGCTGGATAATAAAATATATGAAGAGTAATAATACACAGTGACAAAAAAGGTTGGTCATCATCAGATTATGGCCAACCTTGAATGACAAAGGCCATTGAACTGCTAGTCACTAACTTCTAATTCCTGGAAGTCACTTAATATTTCTACACCAAAGCTTCTTTACCCGTCGAATGGAAATAATTATCTACCCCTTCTTAACACACAGGAATGTAGTATCATAAGATGCCTATGAAATAAAAGAATACAGAAATTCAACAGCAAAGAGAACAATTCAAATAATTGATATTCTAAAGGACATATTGCAATTATGTCCAAAGGAAAATGAAAAAAAAAGCGGCATGGAAAAAGAATGAAAAAATATATGTTAAATGCTTTTGGCAGAGTGAGCCTCTCTCTCTGAGACTACCTTCTCTCATATTTTTGTATACACATGTTCTTTGCATATTGTCTTTACATGACAAAGTTAGCTCTTGGGGCAGCTAGGTGGTGCAGTGAATAGAGCACCAGCCCTGGAGTCAAGAGGACCTGAGTTCAAATCCAGACTCAGACATTTAACACATACACACACACACACATACACACACTAGCCGTGGGACCTTGGGCAAGTCACTTAACTCCAATTGCCCTACCTTGCCCCCTCCAAAAAGCAAAAAATAAAAATAAAAAAACAAAACTTTGAAAAAAAAACACAAAGTGAGCTCTTTGTATAAAGGGATCCTGTATTTGCCTTTTTGGGAGCCCCAGCACTTTGCACTGCTTGTGTGATAAATATAGTAAACAATAAATATTTCCTGACTAACTGACTGACTGGGCTTAATGTCAGACTATTTTATTTTTTGGAATTTGGAAATGATTTGGAAAATTTAACAGTTTCAAAGAAAAGATAAGCCTGAGCCAACTGGAAAGAGTATTAAGTAAAGAAACATAAGCCTTAGTGAAAATATAATGCTGTGTATATATCCAAAGGCTCTTCTGTGACTTAATTTTATATATTAACCCCAATTAAATCATTTAAATGAACAAAAAATGAAGACATGAGATTACAGATGTAAAGCTGAACTCAGTTCCACATTATTAAGCATCTACTACATACCAAATGTTGTCACTAGGGAACATAAAAAAATTAAATGAGTCCCTGCCTTCATGGGGCTTATAATCTAGCAGGTGGCTATGATATAGATAGATATGTGTGTATGAGTGTGTGTGTGTGTGTGTGTGTGTGTGTGTGTGTGTGTGTATGGAGAAAGAGAGAGAGAGAGAGAGAGAGAGAGAGAGAGAGAGAGAGAGAGAGAGATTAAATAGAGGCATGCTTAAGAATGTTCTATTAAGTCTGAGATGATGATTGGAGTGTTGATCAAGGAGTCAGAGAAAACTTCGTATTAGAGGCAGCATCTTTAATTCTCCAAAGCTCATTAATTCCAAGATACTATATTATTGTAAAATATTGGCATGCTGCTGGAAATACACATTTCTGGACAGATTTCTATACCAAAACTGCCATAAGTCCCAAAGACTGCTTGTTTCCTAGAAGCAATAATTGTACATTTGAACAAATGAGTCAAACCCTTTTTCCTTAAACTTAACATGCTAACTTAGCCTCCTCTGTTCATTTTCAAGCAACAGTGACATCCTGTGGCCAATCCAAGTCGATAGAGCAGAGCTATCTTTCCCCTCTGTTTTTCCCTGGGGATAAATCAACAACATATCAAGGGCCACCTTCCCTTCTGAATGAGCCCATGAAAAACACATTCAGGGAATCAAGTATAGATTCGCATTGTTTAGAATGTGTCTAATGATCTGCATCTTTGTTACAATCTTATCTGGAGACTACAAACCTGTCCCTGCCTTGAGCTCTTAAACAGATAACTCCCATTCAGACAGTAAGTTAAACCAAGCAGAAACTGAAGCATGTCTAGTGTACAATGCCTAGCTCCTTCCTGGCGGCAAGCACTGATTATATGAATATTGACCACACACAGTGGGAGCACAGATGCTGCTCTTTCAACTAAGTCTGCTGCACAGGGAACAACATCATTTGCAGTGTGATCTAACAGGAGAAGCGCTGAACAGGGAGTAGAGCACAAGGGAATAGCTTTAGAACAGGCAGAGACCTTGGAAATCACCCAGACCAACCTCCTCGTTTTACAGATGAGGGAAATGAGTCTTGGCTCTGCCTCTGGGTTGAGTTGGACAAGTGACTTCTCATCTTTGGGCTCAGTTTCCCCATCTCTAAAAAAAAAGAGGCTAGGCTAGACTTTAAGGTCCCTTCAGACTTGTGTTCTATGATTAGACATACAGATTATATGACAGTGTTTTGTGTGATTTTTCAGAACAATTACACAGACAGTAACATATTTTTCCAGTGGTCATATACAGCCAGCATTAGATGGTGCTTGGAATTCTGCAAAGATATAGATATGTGTAGACATATACACATGTACACAGATATATACATACATTTATATGTATATACATATATGTGTAATACTGTGAATATATACACATGTATATGTCATATCATTAGATCCCCATAACCCCACGAGGTAGGCATTATTATTATTCCCATTTGACAAATAAGGAAACTGAAGCTGAGAGGGGTAAAATTACATGCCTAGGGTTGTAAGCATCTGAGTTAGGATTCAAATTCAGGTTGGATATGATTACCCAAAGAAAACTATGTACTTTTATTTACAGTATACTGAAATCCATATGGTTAAAGGATGTTGTTCTCAGACTAAGACCAATAAGTCACATGCCCTCTCTAGGCCTCAGTTTCCTTATGTGTAAAATGAGGGAGTTAAACCAAATGATCTCTAATGTTCCTTGAAACTAGAAAATCTATGCTCTTATGGCCCTACCTATTATATATTGTGACCATGTATATACATACCCAAGATTTAGAACTAGAACAGATGCTGTTGCTGTTTGGTCATGTCCAACGCTTCATGACCCAGTTTGTGGCCTTCTTGGCAAAGACAGTTTGCCATTTCCTTCTCCAGAGCATTTTACAAATGAAGAAGTAGGGTTAAGTGCCTTACCCAACCAAGGTCACATGGTGGCCAGCAGGGTCCAGATTTCGTATGACCAAACACTTTTTTTTCTTTCTTTTGTTTAATTTGTTTATTTTTAATTTTCAATATTCATTTCCACAAGATTTTGAGTTATAAATTTTCTCCCTGTCTTCCCCTTACCCTCTACCCGAAAACAGAGATCCTACTGAATACCTCTTCCCCCAATCTACTCTCTCTTATATCCTCCCCCATCCTCTCTCTGACTTTGACCAAACACTTCTAACCATGTTAACCATCCTCATTGAATGATGCAGGTTGTGTGGAACACTAGGGAAAGCACTGGATCTGGAGTCAAAGGACCTGACTTCAAATGCTATGTCTGGAACTTATTAGATATGTGACCTTAGGCAAGACATTAACTTCTACTAGCCTCGATTTCCTCATTTGTAAAATTAAGGAGTTGGACAAGATAGCTTCAGAGGTCCCCTCAAGCTACATGTTTGTGCAAACTAAGTTACAGCTCCACAATGAATTGAGCTCACCTTTTTAGTCTTGATATTGTTTAATACATTCAGCTCTTCAGATGAAACAGAAATTTTCCATTTGGAATTTTACAAGAAATATTACCAAACTGTTCATATCTTCTGATCCAATGATATCAGCATTAGGTATATGCCCCAAAGAAGTTGAAGAATAAAGATCCAATATATTACTAAAATGACCATAGAGGCACTCTTGGTAATTCAAAAAATTGGAAACAAATTGGGTGCTTGTCAGTTTAGCAATGGCCAAAAAACTGAATGCATGTAATGCAGTATTATCACATAACAAAAAATGACAAATATTAGAAGTTCTGACAAAATATGAAATTTGTTTTAACTGATATGTAATGAAATTGGCAGAAGCATTATTATACACACATACGTAGTACCTCCACTGGACTACCCTTCTCCAGCTTACACTCACAGATTCAGTTTCTTAAGAGATGACTTCCCTAGGTTCAAAGTACTGTGTCCATATTCCTAAAACTATAGTTCACTAGACCCTATTAGTTGCCCTTCCAACCCCTATTAATTATCATTAATAATTGAGCTAGCTTATACATTTTTGCTCCCCCAAAAAAGGCATTTATTGTCTAATAATTAAAACCATTTCTGGGGCCAAGAGTCTGGGGTGCATCACCCTCTCTGTCTACATTAGGAGAGTTCTATTTTCTGAATTGATATATTTGGTTACCAAGTTCAGTGTTTGGGGTGAGGGGCAGGAGCTGTCCTCAAATGAAAAGGATTAAGTCCATTTTATGACATTCTTTGGCTGGTTATATCCCCATCTTAGGGTCCAAGGGAAAAATTAATTAAAGTCTATGTCTGAGGGGCGGCTAGGTGGCACAGTGAGTAGAGTGCTGGCGCTGGAGTCAAAAGGACCTGAGTTCGGATCCGGCCTCAGACACTTAATGCACACACAAACAAAAAAAAAACCTAGCCATGTGACCTTGGGCAAGTTACTTAACCCTAACTGCCCTCCAAAAAAAGCAAAAAAAAATTTTTTAAATTAAAAAATAAAGTCTATGTTTGGATCTTGTCTAGGGTCTCTCCAAAAGGTAGCAAGTTAATAAACGAACAATATGAATCAGGTATTGGACAGCTATTTATTTCCTCTTAAAAAAAAGAAAGAAACCTTTAATACAAACAAGTACCCATTCACAGAAAAACAAGAAGTGTTCATTTATAACTATTCTTTCATTCTCTTGGGAAGTTGGTACTAAAACATCAAGATATGATGTAATGTGTAAAATTGCTGAATAGGCATTTTACATTTCACATCAGTTCTTCATTTTCCAAACAATTCTCCAGCTCTATGTCTTCTAGCAACATAGGCCAAGGATTAAGCTCCTCCCGCTGTCAATGGTCATCCTCTCTGACAGACAAAACTCTTCCTGATCCCAATCAATTCTGATCATGGAACTCAGATTCTCCAGGCCTCTTGAGCTCACAAAATTGCTTTCAAGATGGACATATTCACTTAGAGATTTATTTTTAGTCACTTATGCTCAGGGAAGGAAATATAAAGAGGAAAGAGCATCCAGGGACACAAAGCCTAAATCAGGCTTACTTAGGCTTACACATATACTTGAGTTTTCATTTGCTCACAATTTGACATTTCTTCCCGAGTTGGGGAAATTGTACCAGCCTTCCTGTCTCCCCTTATAAGGAGTCTAGAAAGGACAGGTTACTTGCCATACAAAGGAATCAAAGAAAGAAAAGTCAAGAGCTGTCTCTAATTTTTAAAGTGATGCATCTCCTCTCCTGTCACCATTACAAACAAGAGTAAGGGACAAATAAAGTGACTGTTTTATCATCCCAAAGTCAACACAAGCGGTCACCTAGAAACATGCAACAGATCTTTGTGCATACCCCATGGGTACAATCCTTATTACAACTGAAATGACATAGTATGAACAATACAAACAAAACATTTATTGTTCAGTCATGTCTGACTCTTCATGATCCCATTTTGGTGTTTCCTTGGCAGAGATACTGGAGTGGTTTGCCATTTCCTTCTCCAGATCATTTTACAGATGAGGAAACTGAGGCAAACAGGGTTAAGTGATTTACCCAGGGTCACACAGCTAGTAAATGTCTACGGTCAGATTTGAACTCAAGAAGATGATTCTTCCTAAGTTCAGGCCTTGAACTCTATCTACTGTACTGCCTAACTACCCCTAAACTCTTTGAAATATACCAATACATCACAGGGTATAAGCCACTCAAGGATTCATATCCTTTACAATCTGAAGCAAGTAGCAATACCTTAATATCTCATTGTTTCTGTTGCTTAATCCCTTGTTCAAGTAGTGTAATTCCATCTACTGAGTTGAGGAGGAGGGGACTCAAGTGGCTTCCAGGTCCCTCTTCAACCCCTCCCAATGGATAGAGCACTGGATGTGGAATCAGGAAGACCTGAATTCAAATCCTGCCTGAGACACTAGTTGTGTGACCTGGGCAAGTCACTTAACCTCTGCCTACCTCAGTTTCCTCATCTGTAAAGGGAGGATAAGAATAGCATCTACCTACCCAGAATTGTTGTAAGGATCAACTGAGATAATATTTGTAAGCGTTTTACAAGCCTTAAGCTGCTAAATAAATAAAAGTGAGTGGTAGTAGTAGTAGTAGTAGTAGTAGTAGTAGTAGTAATTGTTGCTGTTGCTCTAGAAGATGAAGAAGAGATGATGCTCATGACAAGAATATCACTAAAGGGAAATGAACTTTGAGTGAAAGACCAGAAAATAAATTTACCTTCTCCTTCATGGGAAGGAAATAAGTATTTCTAAAGTAACTATTCTACGTCAAGCACTGTGTTAAGTGCTAACAGCCTTACAATGTAGATGCTGTTATTATCTTCGTTTTTACAACAGAGGAAACTGAGGCAAGCAGAGGTTAAATTACTTGCCCAGGATCATACAGCTAGGAAGTGTCAGAGGCTAGATTTAAATTCAAGTCTTCCTGATTCCAGGTCCAGCACTCTATCCCTTGCACCACCTGGCTGCCTCTAATTTGTCTGCTGGCAAGTCTTCCCAGACCTCCTTTCAAGTCAGTATTCCTTCTTCCCCCCATTTTCATATGCCTATGGGGATTTAAAAATAATTTCTCTGCCAGCACCCATGCAGTTATTGAACCTGCTTTTATTCTCCTTTTGAGCCTTCATTTTTGTGTTCCACTATGCTAAAAACTTTGGTGCCAAAGTGGGAGACTATCCCAGACTATCCTCCCCATCATCCCCTACACCTTGGATTACCCAGACATAGATGCACATCTGTGTGAATAACGAATATTCGAGCTGAGGCTTCCAAAGAGACAAAGGCTGTCTTTGACATCCCAGAAAGATGGAAGGGTTAACGGCACACTAGAGCCTCCACTACAACAAGAAATCTGTAGCCTAAAAGGTTCGACGCAGGCGGGCAGTTCTAGTGATGGCAGAAGCACAGTGTGGTGCCCAGGCAAACAAGCAGACAATGAAAGAAAGAGATCCTGTGATCTTTACACCCTTGGATAGCCTGGAATTCCACGCAGCTGTTCCAGGACAAAGGCGCATTTCTGGAACTGGACTCTTCTCCTTCGGGACTGATCTTCACGTCCTTTGTTCCCCGGGAGTGGTGGGACTGTGGAGCCCATGATGAAAGGCAATGTGTAGGTTTCGGGAAACATGAAGGCTTTTTTTGATTTCCAAGCGTGTGAGAAGACAAGCGGGAGCAGGCATAGAAACACTCTCACAAACCCACCGAGAGCTCCGGAGCTCGGTGGAGTTCCGCACCTCCCCACTGACCTTGGAGGGCCCTGACAAGCCACTTCAAGCAAATTGCCCCATTCCTCTTTTACGGCTCTTTCTGGGTTTCCACAAGGTGGTTGTCTTGACATAACACAGACTGGCAGCTCATCTTAATAGAAAGCAGAATGAAAAAAGCCCGTCCAAATCCCCCATATAAAGAAATTCACAATAGCAGGCTCCAGAGGGCATCGGCCTCTTTCCAGTCGTATATTCCCAGGGAAGATTGGGGGGTGGGGAGGGGAATGAGGAGTGCGACAGAACAAATGAATGCAAATACCCATTAACTAGATACCTCTTCTTTTTTTCCTGGCTCCATTAGTCATTCTTTATGAAATATAATATTCCAGCTGGAAACTAGGAAGGAAGATGAGATAAGAATGCTCTCATGGAAGTTTCAGGTTTGGGTTTGTCTTTTTTTTTTCATTTATGGTAATATTGGTATTTTTCAGCTCCTTGAATACAGCAGAACCACCATAAAAGATGAGTAACACCCAAAGCTTAACAGTGTAAGGCCTTAGGCAGGCCATTTCATAGCTCAATCTCTCTCCATATCTTTCTATTGCTTAAACAATTTGTGGAATAATCAAACTGTACTCAACTTGGTTTATTTCCCCCACCCCTTCACATTCCCACCAAATTTATTTTCCTGGCACAAATATTATTTCTACATGGGCTTTGTCAAAATTCCTTTCCAAAGACTCTTTGTGGTGTATTTAGAAACAGAAGCAACATATTTGAATGCAGAACACTAATAAATAAATGGGAGAGCTAGGCCCATAATGGTCACATGCAGAAGAAGTGTTCTGGAGTTTCTGGGGAAGATATTAATTTATTCTACCAAGAGATAACTGAAAAGGTTCTTGCAAAAAGAAAGCATTGGTGATGTATATATGTGGGTGTGTGTGTTTGTGTGTGTGTGTGTGTGTGTATTTGTGTGTGTTTATATATGGGAAAGAAAAGAGGAGAGAGAGAAGAAAGAGAGATTGGGGGAGAAAGAGGGAAAGAGAAAGAGAGAGAGAGAGAGAGAGAGAGAGAGAGAGAGAGAGAGAGAGAGAGAGAGGATTGAAAGTAAAGCCAGAGAGATTGTGTTTGACAAATTCATTTATATTACATTTCTTCTAAACATTCTATTTTTCATGTTTTCAATTATCTTTTTTCTTTTATTTCATTTCACATTTATTCATAATCCAGCACCTAGGGAGAATGGTGTGTTATTCAGCTAACTACATAATTATTTAGCAGTACAAGAAAAGCTTTCTATCCTGGAAATGATCTCCATTTCATTTGCCAGTTTCTCTTTTCTATATACCTGTCAGGAAGGTCATTGTGTTCATTCCCATTTTGCAGATGAAAGAATGAGCTTTGCTGTTAAGAAGCTGCTAATACCCTAATATTATAATTACCCACTGGAACCTTGTTAGCTTCTAGCCATTTGGAAGGTGAACATAATTATATGCCCTTCAGTATAGTCAGAAAAGGACTTGGAAAAGGTGGAAACAAATTTGGGCTATGTGAATCAACTGAACAAGCAGCTTTCTATTGGTAACAAAGCTATACCTTGAAGAAGGCAGAGCCACATCCAATTAATGATACAAATCTAGCTCCTGATTAGACTTGAGTCTGTCTTTTTTGTCTGTCTGTCTCTTACTTTCACTCTTTCTTTCCCCTACATCCCAACTGTCAACATATCAAGTGAACCAAACAAATTTGACTCTAAGGAGAATTACTAATTTCTAATCTATCCTACATTCATGAATGCATGTTTCTCTGTGTCATTAGGGTGATTGTTACAATTACATTCTCAATTGATTAAAATCATTTTTGATAGATTTACATGTCTTTATTGGGCAAGAAATTTCGCTAAAAGTCCATGTGCATGCAAGTCTTTGTTAAATGCTTCCTGTCTTGTGAGTACTGTTCATACAGACTGAGAGGGGAGGAAATGCGTCTCTTTTATTGAGATTCAGTCAACCTAATGCTTTATTGGCCAGTCGTTAAAGGATCTTGAGAGTTATTGGATAGAAAGAGGAGTCATGTGAGTCCCAAAATTCCTTTCCAGAGCAGAATTCATAAGATAGTAGAGAACACAAGAGTTGAACCAATAAAATGGACAAGTTGGATCACATTGGGGGTATGATTCAGCAGGGTCAAAAGTTAGTGTCCTGGGATTCTCTTCCTTTTTCCTGTATTTTAGGTCATGTAATGTTTAATTCATTGGAAGAATGTTGATGTTCAAACCATAAGGCTTTTTTTTTCCAGTGAGAAGCTCAGGATCATTACAGTAACTGCAATTTCCCAAATTCAATCTCTTCTACATTCTTCTTTCTCTTTAATTCTGGCCCTAGCTCTTTGTCTACTTGTAAAATCTATCCAAGATAGATGAACCAAATGGATCAGCCCCATGGATTATATATCCAATGGCTTATCAGAGTAGACATTACATATTCTTCATTTATTTGTTTTTTTTTTTCACTGTGGATAGTTAAACCAAAATTTTGGGGGTGGTTATGTTCTACAATACTCATGGACTTGGTGCAACCAATATAGTGTTTCCCATTAGGGAAACAGTAGGAGTTCTACAATACTCATGGACTTGGTGCAACCAATATAGTGTTTCCCATAAACATGAGTATGTGGAATGCCATGACTCGAAGCCCAGCACTTTATTCACTGTACCACCTACCTGGCAGAATGTTGTGTATAAGGAACATCTTTAAGGAATTTCTCTTCCAATTAGACTACAGAATAGTTTAGCAGTATAAAAAAGTTTCCTATTGATATGATCTCCAGCTGATTTGCTAGTGTATCTTTACTGTAGTTTTACTTCATCAATGAATATCATAGTCTCCAAAGAACTGAAGCTGCCAGTTGACCAAATGGCAATGGAGAGGTATGGTGGGAGTGAGCAGGCTGTGACACATTCCAAAGACAGATTGTGTAGCAGAAGTGCCATAAGGCAAGTCCTCTGAGAAATGGCCAGGTGAACTTGTCCAGGCAATTAAGAACCTGAACATAGCAGTAGCAGAAATAAAAAGAAGATATATGCAAGAAAGATTGTGGAGGTCTAATCAAGACACTTTGGTGAATAATTGAAAGATGATAAGAGGTGAAAGGGAGGAAAGAATCCAGCATGGGAAACTAGACCCCACTAACAAATTATAGTCAAAAAGACCTGACTTGGTGGCATTTTCCTTAATGACTTACTAAAACAGTTCATTTAAAGGTGAGGCTCAGCATCATCTTCTCTTATCCCTGTATGAGTTTAGTGTCAGAATTTGACTGCCAGTTATCAACATGAAAATCCAACTTCATCTGACTCCAGAGGTTCTAATAATGTTTAAATATTACATCAATAACATTTTTCTTTGAAAATAACCTCATCTCAATTTTTAGCAGTGACCTGAATTAAATGCAGAGAAGCAGAGTAGAGGGAAGGAAAGAAGGAAACAAAAGAATCCATGGTGCTAGATGATTTAGCTTTACTCTCCTGTGAGTCAGTCTGTGTGATCTGGACACAAGTTTCATTCTCACCATCTCCCTCCCTTCCCAAAATTCTTCCCTTCTTTCAAGGTCTAGATCAGGTACTAATTCCTCAACGTTTTCCATTAGGCTCTAAAACTGCTTTTAGAAATGATCCTTTCCCTTCCTCCCTGAATCTCCAAATTCTTCTATGCCTCTCTGAATATTTTAATGCACCCACTCCATTCTAATTTATAAATATCCATGTACATATCTTATCGCTGTTAATTGCAGAGTTCACTTACTGCAATTAATATTTAAGTGTTAAGCATAAAGATGAAGTTTTAAGTGTGTGATCAAGATGCTTTATTCCTTGTGATTTCTTTCTGAAGTATGGACCTCTTTGATTGGGTAAAGCATGGAATAACCAATTGACTAACTAAAAAACTAACCACACTCCTGAGGTGCTTAAATAGCAGAGGAATCAGCAGTTGACTTATTTCACAATAGCCCACTCAATTGGGAGAGGACTCCAAATTCAGGAGATGAGGATTCCATTCCCTGAATGAAAATTCAGGGTTTTCCTTTGAGTGAAGAGAGAGTGCTTCTCTCTTCTCCTCCATCCCCAGTGGCCGTGTTACTAAAGAAATGGGATGAATAGAAGAGAACTCAAGCATCTGGGAGTAGAAAGAAATATCGGAGAGTAAAAAGAAGGTCTCCTGAGAAAAAACAATTGTGTACTCAGAGATGAAGCTGACCAAGTTAAAGCCTTGTAAACTTCAAAAGGTCAGAAGAACCAATGGTCCCAAGAAGCAACATTTAGAAGCAGCGGCATCTGATGGTAGAGACACACAGAACAAACTAGACACATTGGAAAAAAGTAGCTTCGGGACATTACAAGGGCACCAGACCTCTGAGACCAGTAGAAAGCAAGGACTACACGAAAGAGAAAAAAGGGACTTCCAATAACCGGGAGCTGTGTTTGCTTTTTGGCCACATGCAGTTAATTCTGATCCCTCCCTCCTTCAAAAACCTCATGTGTGCAAGGAGAAAGTCTGCCCTTGGTTTAAGATGTTTTTTATTACTAGTTCCTTTGCTATAGCTTCTTAGTAGTTCAACTGTCTAATTGATTATGAGGAACTCACCAGTAGGGTCTCATGAATGAGAGTACTAGAAATCCTCCACCCTTCATGGTTACCCTAGAATCACCCAAGTAGAGAAATAGTAGCTAACCTCTGGGAATCTGACCCTCTAATGTGAGCAGGAGTTGGGAAAGTAACACTGGAAGATATGCTCCACTGATTATAAGTGTAATAAGGGCTTTGCTTTGAGTATGCCAAAAATCATCTGAAATGGAGGAAGTGGGAGACCCGCTTCTAGGAGAAGATGTCCTGTCTTTCCTTACACCATAGATGGAAGTAGCCTCTTTGCACTGGCTACATGATCTGAAAAGGCTGCATCTTTAAAATCACCAGACTAGGACATGCTTTCTCTTTCCAGCTGCATATTGAATGGGCAAAAGTTCCCATCTCTAGAGTTGTGTCTCTGGTTTATCCCTTTATTATATTATAAGTTCTTTGAGGGTAGGAACTGTGTCATATTTCCTACTTCATGTACAGTAGTCATTACAGTGTCTTACATATTATTAAATGTAATGTAATTGAATAAATTTGCCAAATATCCAAATGAAAATTTGTTCCTTCCCTTCAAAACCACTTGGAAGATGTAGGCAAAGTGACAACCACTGTTGCAGGTAGGGAGTATAGAATGATATATATGTCACTTGCCCTAATAGAAATTAATTTTATTGGGGACAGCTAGGTGAATAGAGCACCGGCCCTGAAGTCAGGAGGACCTGAGTTCAAATCTGACCTGAGACACTTAGCACTTACTAGCTGTGTGACCTTGGGCAAGTCACTTAACCCCAATTGCCCTCCAAAAAGCAAAAAAAAAATTAATTATATTATTAGGTATATATTGCTATAGTTAATATTATTATTAACAGATAATTTATTCAGATAAATTATTAACATGATAATATTTAAAAGTAATAAATTATTAACATGATAATATATAGAAGTAATATAATAATTGATTGGGTTTTTAATTTTTGTTTTTGCAATTGAAAATAAACAGAGACCATCTAGTCCAATGTCTTCATTTTACAGATGGGAAAACTAAGACCCAGATCTGGGAAGTAATCTGAAATGAGAAGCAAAAACTGAAGCAAAATATAACATTTTGTGCTGCTAGGCATAACTCAAATCTACCATCCACCTCAGTTTTAAATGTATAACGATGGAGAAGCTGTCTGAGTGTGATCCATTCCTGACCAGTGCATTTCCCCCTAAATGCTCATTAGAAGGTTCAAGGAGTAATTAGCAATATATAGGACAATAATCCAGAATGCAAAGCATAGAGTAGAGTCCAGTTGGCATTCTCAGCTGTGAATGAATGTTCTTCTGATTATAATCGTCTTTTTGTTTCCCCTAAAAATACTGCACATCAAATGGAGTGTAATCGGGCAATGAGAGTACTAGGGTTAGTATGATAGCTGAGGGACCACAGTAGAGCTGCAGGGAGTAGGTAAACTGTATAGAAAGTGATTGTGTCCCCATTCCAGCCTACCGGGGTGGCATTTATCTAGGATATTTAATGAGTGATTCTCATAGGATTTAGAGCTGGGAGGAACCTTAGACATCTTCTATTCTAGTCCCTTTCGTTTTACAGATGAAGAAGCTTAGGCCCAGAAAGAAGAGGAGGAGGAAGGACAGATACTCTTAATCAGTGGGTATGGTTGGCCCAAATTCTGTTTCCTTGGGGGAGATTTGGCTTATCAGCAAAGTAAGGAATGACCCCAAGTAATCCTTCAGAGCCTGAATTTCACAGCACTCTCACATCCTTCCTGAAATCGTCTTTTCCCTTGGTTTCGGTAACAATAGCACCACACTGCTACATTCAGGTTACTAGAACCAGCTTAGATCCATCACCTGTTAAAATGCGTGGTTCTGAGCTCCATTTCCACTGATATTCTCCCATTATTTGCACTAAATATAGCAGCACATGACAATTGTCTTTCTTTTTGTATTACAAATTTATTTTATTTTCAATTCATGGGACAAAATAACCATTTTCATAACACAGTACAATAAAAAAGATGAATATACATGAAGCTGCAAATCTACCTTGTACAACTTACTATTCCCTCCAAATATACAACAAAGTTATTATGTAAATTTCTTTTTTTTCTTCCCTCCTTTCCCCCACTTAAAACTTTAAAAAATTAGTCTTAAATTTTCTTTCCTTTTCTATTACTCCCAGAGCCCTCCCATTGCTCCTTAATTTCTCAAAACCCTCTGCATTGGTTCCCAACCATATCCTCCCTTAAAACTTAACCCACTACTAGATCCAATTTCCCCAAGACCTTGCCATGTGAGTGGTTAAAGTCAAACTAAATCCTTTGAAATAGTTACCTCTTACAGTACTACTGCTGGCTTATCCTGGAACTTCTCCTAATACCTCCTGCCTCTTTGTCCTAGAACAGCCTCCCACTCCTGTGACCTCCTCTTCCTGGAATATTCTTTCACAGGGCACATCTCACTCCTCTTCTTTCATTAATGAGTTCTTCCTGGACCCTCCATTTTGTGGAAGGGCCCAGGTTTGCTTGCCTTCATTCTCCTAAACTTTTCCTTAACTCTCTGGCCTTCAAAACCATTTCTGCTTGCCAGGTATCATCCTAACATGAACCCCCAGCCCTCACCCCCACTTTCAAACTTCTTTTTGAGTGTTGTCTTCCATTAGAATGTAATCTCTGTGAGAGCAAAATCATTCATTTTTTTCTCTTACTGGTATCCTAAGCACTTATCCTGGCAATGTTCATTTTATCCCTTCCTTCCTTCCTTCTGTCTTTCCTTCCTTCCTTGAAGTCAGAAAACCTCAATTCAACTCACTTCTGAAATTTGCTATCTCTGCAACGTGGAAGAAATCACTTAATCTCCTTGGGTCTCAGTTTCTTCATCTGTGAATTGAGTACATTGAACTAAATTAATTTTAAAATTCTTTCTTGCTCTAAACCTATGACCTTCTCATCCTGTGATATTTTGATACTTTATATCAAAATAATTGACTGATTGTCAGGGGAAAGGGAGAGAAAGAAGTGGAAATTTCAGGCACTAGGGGTAGGTTAGTGTGGGCAGTAATATTTGGGGGAAGCAAAGCATACCATATAAGTATCTTAATAGATTTATAGAAAGATACTGGTATTGAGAGAGTCTCAATTCTCATCTTCACAGAGGAAAAAAAGAGTTTACCTTTATCATACTTTTCTCTATTTTGGCCTTTAGCACACTCAAATCTCCATACAGCAATGACTATTCTGAATCCAAAAAGATATTCTTCCTTTGACAGCTCAATACATGGCAGAAAAAAACTTGTTCTCAAATTAATATCTAAGTCATCCTAAGAAACTGATACCCAAACTAATTCCCTCTACCAGTGGATTGATGTATAGATGAATGGATGAATGAATGAATGAATGAATGAATGAATGAATGAATGAAATAAAAAGCACTTATTGAGCACAAATAGTCTCAGCTCTCAAGTAGCTTATATTCTAATAGAAAGAGGCAAAACATATTGAAGGAATGATTAAGGAAGCATGTTTTGGTCTATCAAGTGGCATAGATGGTAAGTAGAACAATAGTTTTCCAGGGGCAATGGTAGTGTTGATTTGATTAGTTCTCAGAACAAAATGGGGGTGGGGAGGGAAGGCAAAAACATGGCAGATAGGTGGGATCTAGTATTAGACTTCATTTCTTTTAAAACCAACACTCAAAATGGCACATGCTCTATTCTCCGAGTCACAATATCTCCCTTCCTCACTCCATCATTCCAGGTAAACTATAAAAGCTAGCTTGAAGGATCTCAAAAACACAATTCAGAAATAACTACATGGGACAAACTCTGATTTTTCTGCTGCTGCTGCTTCTCCTCTTCCTCCCTCTTCTCTTTCTCCTCCTTCTTGGCCTCCTCCTCCTCTTCTTCCTCCTCCTCCTCTTCCTTCTCCTCCTCCTCCTCTTTCTTCTTCTTCTTCTTCTTCTTCTTCTTCTTCTTCTTCTTCTTCTTCTTCTTCTTCTTCTTCTTCTTCTTCTTCTTCTTCTTCTTCTTCTTCTTCCTCTCTGTATCTCTGTCTCTCTCTGTGTGTCTCTCTCTGTCTCTCTCTCTCTCTCTGTCTCTCTGTCTCTCTCTCCCTTCTCACCTCTTTCCTATGCATATCTTTTGTATCACTCTTTTCAAGATTCCAGAGAAGGATTTCCCCTTCTATATGCTACACACCAATTCCCTTCTATGAAATCAACAAATCACTTCTCCTCCTCTGGACATACAAGAGTTTATCCCCTAGACTCTCACCTAGAGGGCAAATATTCTTCCTTAAAACCATGAGTAGACTAGATTCTGGAGAGAAATAATGGAAGCAAATTGAAGGCAATCCTTTCCATTTAGCAATAGGGAAAGACATTCCCCAGTATGAAAAGGAGGTAGAGTGGAATTTTATTTTTTTTTAATTCACATACACAAACACTGGTGGTCAATGTTCTCCCTTTACTTGACAAAAAGAAGGATTATTCAGTCAGGAATCTAGTCACTGCTAAAAGATTCACTTTGGTTTATTAATTACTATAGAAATGTAGAAGTCAAGCTTTAAGTGAAATCATGGAATGAAGCAAATACGGAAATGTAAGGACCTAGATATTTCCAGTTGTCTTATGGAGTCAACACATGTTGGAACCAGAAGAAAGTTTAGATATTTGTTAAATCATAGGAGTTAGAAGATTTAGACTTGGAAGAAATTTAAAGATCATCTAGGCTAAATCCCCATTATACAGCTAATGAAAAGGAAACCCAATTAAGTGCCTTTCTCAAGGTCAAACACCAACTTAGTGGCACTGGAGCTAAAACTGAAATCTATAGTACCCCATTCCAGTTGCATTTTTACTGCATCCCCCTCTCTCAGAGAATAAAGATCATTTACTTCACCCTTTTCAGAAGAAGAGATTAACTGAATTAATTTTAAACCATCTCCCCAACCACCTCAAAATAGATCAGCAACCTAAAATTCCAAATGGCTTATAAAGTCACACAAAAGATGAAATATAATTAACAAATAGTGCTACAGAAACTGTAACCCTCAAAGACAGACTAAACAGCACTATATGATGTATTTAAAAGGAAGAGGAACTTGAATGTTTAGGAAAAGGTATTTTAAGGCTCATTTTTCATACAACTTATCATCACTACCCCTTTACCTCCTCTCACTCTCACCCCTTCCTTCCCCCCTCCCACCCACCCACACACAGACTGGCTTCAGTGGGGGGGAAAGCAGGGCTTGAGGTGAGGGAGAGGAGAAACACCAATGAACAACATTCTTCTTCCTCTGTGGAGGGCTCTAATTACATTCCATTATTTCTGAGTTGATGAAAGACATTCTAGAAGACCCTCTCCTTCATTTTCTCTCTGGGATGGTCATAGGCAGGTGTGACATGTCAGGAAAGAAACCATTCCTGTTTCTCTTTTCTTCACCCAGAGTCTAGCATGATGAATTGAGCATCAGTGTGGTGTTTCAAAAATGAGAAAACGAGTGGTCATATTTTCTTTCCATTATCTCATTTGATCTTCTTAAATGCCCTATGAGGCAAGTGTACACATTATTAGCCTTGTTTTTACAGTTGAGACAGTTCAAGATCAGGAAAATAAAGTGATTTTCCCCCAAGGTCACATGATTATAAAGTGACAGAGTTGAATCTGGGTTCTTCTGACTCAAAATATGGTGCTCTTTCCATTATACTGTGCTAGTCTTGTTATTCTTAACACTTAAATTGATACTATCTGATACAATATGCACTTATTCTGAAAATAAAACACCCTTAATGAGAGCAATTATTATGATTTCTTTTCCTAGGTGTAGATTCTCTCTCTTTTCTCTTAGAAGTATTTTTGAGAAAGAAGCTGACTCAGAAACAAATAAAAGTTTTCTCTCTGTATATAGATTTTGGATATGGTAATGGAGTTACTACTGCAGCTTCTGTATGGAGCAAGAAATATATCCTAGGTGATGATCCAAGGATTCAAGACACCATAATTTACAGCAGGAGAGATACTTATTTTCATGTGTCTTGATTTATTATTTCATTAATAACTCTGATGGGCAGTATTTTCTCCTATTACTGAACTTTTTTTAGATCAGTCAGTCTTCAAATTGGCTTATGATCAATTCATAAAAATATTGGTAGCAATCAGATGCATAATAAATTGTCTCATAGAGTCAGCCACAACTTCCCTATAATAAGATATTGAGATGCTATTGGCTTTAATCAGTTACCCCCCCCAAAGAGGAAATTTATACCATTCTCAATGTAATTTAGATTATAAGATTCACAAGGGAAATCAAGGAATCAGATAGCTGATAGGAATTCTTAATAGCGATTGCAGTAAAACACATTTCACTGCTTGAAATTTGTGAGCCTCAATTAATCACTGGCTCAAATAGTTTTTAAAAGTGTTTTATAATCCAAATATTACTATCTCAGTAAGGCACTCTAGAATGTTTATTAATCCATATCTACTTGCACTCACTACTTGACCTTCCTTCTGCCTTATGCTTTATAATTCAACAGGCTCAAAGGAGAATGCCCCAAATCCAGCTTTATTTAATTACACACTTTTTGGTACTCTATTCTATGTCATTTCTTCTTCCATAAGAAGCACAGATGGCAAAGGGATGAGGAGGAACATGGGTGAGGAAACTCACAATCTTAGTCTCCCTCTTATATATCTTCATTGGTTTATAATCAATATTTCTTTGTCATTACAGTACTTTTCAGAACTATTTCTAGCCTTCTCAAATTAAAATAATTCCCCTCTCTTTGATTCTTTTCTTTATTCAAAGAGATCCCTCATCTTCATGCAGTATCACAGATCAATTCTCTCAGACTGATGAGAAGCTAGCCACCTTCCACCACCTCTCTGGTATCCATTGTGCTTTCTAACAATCTCTCTGGAAAGTCTTGCTAATGTCTAATCTAAATCCCTCCCTTATCCCTCGAGGAGTTGGTCTAGATAGCCTCTATGGCCCCTTCCACCTCTAAACCCATCATCTTCTGATCCTATGTCCCACCATCATTTGACATAATATAGTATAGCAGGAGTGGGATGCAGAGGTGGACAGGGTCATTAAAGCCCCCTTATTCACTTTCCACACTATTACTGACATTTCCTAGGTGGGTTTTCTGGTTTAAACATTATTTCTCTGCTTTAAGAAGTTGTAATAAAAGAATCTACAGTTCTCTGTTTTCTAACTCTGAACCCCCAGACAGAGACAGTACTATTGTAAAATATCTCAGTATCTCTCTCTCTCTCTCTCTCTCTCTCTCTCTCTCTCTCTCTCTCTCTCTCTCTCTCACTCTCTCCTTACTTCTCTTCTTCTTCCTTCCCTCTCTCTCCCACCTCAACCTCCCTCAATCACCCCCATTTCCTCTCAACTGCATTCCCAATAAGTATTTCCAGACTTGGAAAGGCTTGTGATTAACACTGTTTATAAGAACAAAGTAAATATTTAAAATAAAGAAAGAAAATTAAACAGATATTCCCCAATCCCAAGAGGAAAGATTTCTGGCTTCCAAGATGGAGTCCAAGGGGAAAAGGTAAATACAAAATTACCGCCTTCATAGAGATCCCTGGGCTTGGCTGCATTTTTACAGTTAGCTTAACACCTCATTTTCTTGTGATACTAGGTCATAGTATCATAAAATGATAGATTTAGAGCTAGAAGGGTTCTCAGAGGTCAATTAGACCAACTTTCCATTATGGCTTCAATATATTTAGCCCATTTCCTCTCGTCCTGTCCTGTCCATATAGATAATAAGTGATAAATATTTACAGTCTACCGTACTTATAGAGAAACATTGCTGTAGCTGATTCAGCTAGATAATGCAAAATATTATTTAAACAATAATCTATATGTCATTTCCCAAATATAATTTGCAGTTTCAGTCCTGTTCTTACCTTGTCTCTATCCTTATTGCTACTTCTCAAAGTCTTCCCACCATTCAAGGCTCAGCTCCTCCATAATGCTTCTTTAGTCATTCCAATTAAAAATTCTCTCTCCCACCAATAAACTCCTTTATCAGCTTATTTGTGTCATTTAGGTGGCACATACCTCATCCTGCCTTGTATCACAGTACATATTTCCTCTCACCAGCTAGACTGTAAGTTCCCTGAAGGTAGAGTTATAACTTTTTAAATAACTTTGAATCTCCCATAGCAAATAGTACAGTGTTTATTGTTCTTTTTTTGCAAGTAATAGACATTCAATAAAGAATGCTGGATTTGAAATCAGAGTACCTGGGTTTGAATCCAAGCTCTGCTACCTGTATGACCTTATGAAAGTCATTTAATCTCTCTGGCTCCCAGTTTCTTCATGTGTAAAATGAGGGTTTAGGCTAAGTAAATTCTAAGGTAATTTTCAAGTGCTAAATATATAATCCTATGATGAAATATTAGTTGAACGAATGAATAAATGAATAAGCGAATGGATGAAAAATAGAGAGAGGGAATAAGACTGAATAAGAGAGAGAAATGGAAACCGTCAAACCTGAGTTTAAGAGTTAACTTTGTAAGTACCAAATGAGACTAACATGGCTAAATATTTCATCTCAAAAAAAAAGTAGGGGCTTTATTGCACCTCAAGTCCAATCTATATTAACAGTGAATTATGCTAATCAAAGAAGCTAATGCAAGCACAGAGTGTGTGCTTACCTTCAGGAATAACTTTCAGGAACAAAGAGGTACCCTTATTCTTCCTTATACTACCATTGTCTGCTCTGGTTTCATATCTGGGAACACTGTGTGCAGCACTGGGGTCCACATTTTAGGAAGAACATTGATAAGTTATAGAACATACACAGGAAAGTAGTCAGCATGGTGAAAAGACTCCAAATCATACTATAGGATTGGATTCTGACTAATTGGAATGGTCAGTCTCAGTCCCAGAATGCTAATGATGAAGCGTTCACACATCCTCCTCTTGTCAGAGAGGTAGAAGATGATAGATGTAGAATGAAAGAACTGTCAGATGGGACTGCATCTTTGGGTTTTGTTCAAATTGTTTTCTTTCTTGCAAAGGAGACTTCTATGGGGCTTGGAGAATAAGGGTTAAACAAATTGGTATAAAACCAAAAGAAATAAGTAAAAAAAAAATTAATTGTGCTATTTTAGGCTTGGATGAAGGAATTAGGTATATTTAACTTGAAAAAGAAAAGACTTACTAATAGACCTTAAAGAGTTGACAGTTAGGGAGGCATTATAGCATAGTGGAGTCTTCTGGAGTCATAACACCCAGATTCAATTTCTGCCCCTAATATCACCTCTTACCTGGGTGACCTTGGGCAAACAATCAATCAACAAAAATCTATTAAATGCCTACTAAGTGCCAGGCATTGAAAATATAATGATAAAAATGAAAGAGTCCTTTCCCTCAAGCAATTTGCTTTCAATCAAGGAAGATAACATGTACCAGCAAAATAACGTGAAAAACAAATATGGGCTTATTAATGGACATGTTCTATAGATTGTCCACGTAAGTGTATTTTTTGTCCATCTTTTTTTCCATTGTGGATGGTTAAGTCAAACTATTTTGAGTGGTTTTTAATATCATTCTGGAGTTTCTACGATATTTCTAAGGTTTTGTGTAGTCAGGTCCATGTCATGTGCAAACAGGAACACCTGGAAAACCTCATTATCCGTAGGGAATTCCTTTCAATGTAGTCTCTGCGTTGGATCTCCATCACAATGAAGACCAAATTTGAGGAATTTACATTTCCCTGATTTATGGCTCTGCTGATGTTTACAATCTGTAGGTCATTGAAAAAGATTATCTCTGATATAACTTTAAAAAAAACTTGAATGATTTTGATGTATGGGTAAGAAATACCATGCTAGAAGAAAGCCTTTAAAGATTATTTCTTGCTCTTTCAAATCAAATGCTTTTGTATTATCAACAAATGAGTGCTATAAGATCTTGTGTGTGATGGATGCTGTGAGAATGTTGCCTACTATGGACCCCACACTACTACAACTTCTGTAATCTGGTCTAGGTTCTGTATTCATATTTTTAATCTCTATGGTTTTATCATTTTTTTAATGTGAAAAACTCTAGACTAAGTGATCTTTTAAGATTGAATTCAGGTCAGTTATCCCTCTCTTCCAAATGGATTTCATTGTACTACATCCTCGCTGAACAGTGATTCACTAGTTTTATATCTTTGTCCTGCTTTCTGCAAAATAAACACATTTTCACTTGTTGGGGGATTTATATTGCCAGTAACTTAAGGAAAGATAAAGGGATTTTAAATGACTAAAGCAAAAAAGGAAGAATCAGACAAAAAAATCTAAACAGCTAATATGCAAAGCTAGGATATAATCTTTTACATAATGACCCACATCTATATAGCATTATAAGATTTAGAAAGCATTTTCTTCACAACAAGGTCTAAGAGTTGGAGAATAATTGGTTGGAGAATAACCAGCTGATTCCCACATCATCCCACCCAGTAATTGTTGCAGTCCTGTGATCCCATCTTTTGCACGAAGCCTCTCTTAATTATTTCCTGTTTATCCTGTGTATAACCTGTTTGTATGTATTTGTTCATTGTCTCTCGCCTTAGACTATAAACTTCTTCAGGGCATAGATTGTCTTTTGCCTCTTTTTGTATCCCCATATCTTAGCACAGGGCACATAGTAGGTACTAATTGAATGTTTTACTGATTAACTTAGTGACCCTGGGAAAGTCCATTAATCACTATCTGCCTGTTTATTTTTCAGTGAAATAAGGTTAGTAATAGCACCCACCTCCCCAGGTTGTTGTGAGGATGAGATAACATTTTTTAAATGCTTTGCAAACCATCAAATGCTATATAATTGTTGTTCAATCGTGTTTGACTCTTCGTGACCCATGGACCATACCATCTATGAGGTTTTCTTGATAAAGATACTGTAGTGGGGGCGGCTAGGTGGCGCAGTGAATAGAGCGCCGGCCCTGGAATCAGAAGGACCTGAGTTCGGAGCCGGCCTCCGACACTTAATCCGCACAAACAAAAACCTAGCCGTGTAACCTTGGGCAAGTTACTTAACCCCAATTGCCCTAAAGGGGCGGCTAGGTGGCGCAGTGAGTAAGAGCACCGGCCTCGGAGTTTGGATGACCCGAGATCAGATCCGGCCTCAGAAAATGAGCACCCACGCATAAATCAAATGACTAGCCGTGTAACCTTGAGCAAGTTACTTAACCCCAATTGCTTTAAAAAAAAAAAAAAAGATACTGTAGTGGTTTGCCATTTCCTTCTCCAGTGGATTAAGGCAAACAGAAGTTAAGACTTGCCCAGAATTACACAGCTAGTGAGTATCTGAGGATGAATTTGAACTCAGGTCTTCCTGACTCCAGGTACAGCACTGTATCCACTGAGTCATCTGGCTGCCTGCTATATAATTACTACTCATTATTATTATTATTAATTATTATTATTATTATTATTATCATTCACAGACAGCAAAGGGCATAAAGGTAAGGAAGTGTTAATAAGATAGCAGGGTGTTATCCTAACTGTAAAGTTGTATTTACTCCTTGTTTCCCCTTACAAAATGTGAAAATATTTCTCTGATTGAATTGAAAGGGAAGCTTGGGGTTGGTTGACAGGAAGTTGACCATGTCTTTGGAGACCTTTGTAATAATGATAACAACTAGCATTTATATGACATCTTAAGATTTGCAAAGCACTTCACATGTTATTTCATTTGATCCTTACAACAACCTTATGACATAATTCTTAATATTGTGCTCACTTTACAGATGAAGAAATAGAAGCTGAGAGGGGAGAGTAAATTGTCCAGAGTTTCTCCATCTTTTCTACAAACGTAACATAAGATAACTCACAAAAGCTTTGCAAAAAATCTAGATAAACTATAGCCACAACTCTTATCTCATCTATTACTTTAGTAATACTGTGGTGAAAGAAAAGAAATCAGATTAACCTGGCATGACCTATTAAGTGTTTGAGGCAGGATTCAAACTCAGATCTTTCTGACTCCAGGACCAATACTCCATACACCATAACCTCTAGCTGCTTTTTTTTTGCCTTTTTTTAAAAGGGCAATTGGGGTTAAGTGACTTGCCCAAGGTCACATGGCTAGTTTTTTTGTGTGTGTTAAGTGTCTAAGGATAGATCCAAACCCAGGTCCTCCTGACTCCAGGGCCAGTGCTCTATTCACCTAGCTGCCCCATTCTTTAGTTGCTTTTAAATAACTCACTAAGCCTACCAGTTCTGGAATCTATCAAAAAAGTTTTGAGTTCAAGTGAAAGTCAAGGCTCAACCCAGAGTAGCTGAAAGGGGGAAAGAAAGGCTTTTCTCTTCTCCTCCTCTATGTTGATGAAAGAGCATCTAGCAGCCAAGTTACTCATGAGCTAAGAGATGTCTGATCCAATAGTTCAGGCTCTTTATCCAATCACTTCATCCAATCACTCCAGAGTATGAATATAGCATCCGGGCACAGTCTCCAAACTAAGATGCAGTTATGTTACCAGAAGACAAACAAGAGAAATCAATCACATCCTAAGCTGTGAATAGGTCCTAGTCACAAGCTTTCAAATGACTGCTAAAAGGAGCCAACACACAAACTCTTTAGAAACATGCAGAGAGACAGCCGCTTGAGCCTAGAGGCAGCTTCAAATATAACCCCTGTCAGCAGAAAAGAAAAACTTGGTCTGGATAATCAAAAGTACAGCTGCAAAGAAAATGTAACAGGAAGAAAAAGGACATCAAGGCTTAGAGTAACAAAGACAGGTCTTCCTTTAACCATACCTACTCCTCAGGTGTCCGTTTCACTACCAGTATACTCTAAGTTGGTGCCCATTGTTCCCATTGATACAGTGTGTATTTTTCTGAGAGTGTGTCCTTGGTTTATTGAGGAAATGTTTTATAAATAGTCTTCTTACCAGGCCAACATAGAAAATGCCATTGCTTTGAGTTAATTTTAATGGCAGATTGTTGATAGGAAATGCACCAAAGTATCATGAGTTTTTGTGTTAAAGGAGTAGACCAACAGGGTACTCTAGAACTCATACAAGTAGTAGTCCTCCCTGGGAACCCAATCTGCCACTGTGAATACTGGGTTGGGATGAAAGCCCACAGAGGTTGCTATATAGGCATTTATTATTATTATGGTTATTATTTTACAGGAAGCTAAGGTTCCAAGAAATCACAGAATTTGAAAGTTAGGAGAGATGTCAACAGCCATCTAGTCCAAGTCATGCACAAAAAAGAATCCCCATCTATAATCTACCTAGCAGGTGGTTGTGCAGCTTCTGGTTGAACACCTCCAAGGAAGGGGTACCTGCCTCCTCTCCAGGAAGCCCATCTGCTTAGAGCAGCTTTAATTAAGAATTCCTGGCATCAAACCCAAATTAGCCTCTTTGTAACTGCCATTCTTTGTGCTTGGTTCTTTTCTCTGGGGCCAATAGTCTTATCTCTTTGCCACATGGTAGACTTTACAAAAAAACTTTGCTAAAATCTAGTAAACTATACCCACGATATTTCCTTCATCTAATAGTTTAGTGAACTTGTCAAAAAAAAAAAAAAGAAAGAAATGAGATTAGTTGATGTGACCTATTTTGTTGTTGTTGTTGTTGATGATGTTGTTGTTGTTGTTGCTGAGGTTTTTGTTTGTTTGTTGGTGACCTGTTTTCAATGAAGTTGTACAGGTACTTTGTACAATAGCTTCCTTTGCTATGTGTTCACCAATCGTAACTTTAATGCTCTGTCTAGACTTTTCCTAAGAATCAAAGTTAAACTCACTAGTCTCTAATTTTAAAAATTCTGCTCTCTTATCTTTTATTGAAATCAACCCTTCTCCAATCTTGTGATACCTTTCCCTTAGTCTTTCAAATGTCTATTACAATGGCTTAGTCAGCGAACAAGAATTTAAGTACCTACCATGCACCAGACAAAAGATAACCCCTTTCTCTTGAGGAGCTCATAGTCTAATGGGGGAGACACCATGTAAATAACTAGGTAATTAGGTAAATAACTAGGTAATCAGAGAGGTAGATAGATAGATAGATGGTAGATATATATATATATATATATATACATATGTAAATATGCACAGATATGTGTGTACATAGGTATTTAAATACAGAGAAGATGGAAAAGTAATCTGAAATAGGAAGGCAATAGCAACTGGAGTGAACTGGCAAATGCTTCCTGAAGAAGGTAGGATTTGACCTGAGCCTTGAAGGAAGCCAGCTATGGAATTTGTCAATTGTTGGGGGTGGTTTCAGTATCCAATAATGTGGTTCATCTGGGACAGGTGACTTGGATACAATGAGGGCAGCTATGTAGACTCTTACTATTCCCTTTCTTATCATGAGTATTAAGTCCTTATTAATCATTTCTGTCTAGCATTTCCAGGACAAAGATCATTCTCCTTGGCACATTCTCCTTTGCTTAAATAAACAAAATGAGAATTCAACAGCTCTGCTCACTTATCATCACACCATCTACCCAAGGAAAAGTTCAGTAAGTTCTTTTGATCCTCCTCCCAAACAACTTTTAAAACTCTCCTTGTCCTTTACTTCCTCCAACCAACCTAAGCTTATCCTGAGGTTTAGCATCACAGCCATGATTCCATCTTCTTTACATTTACATTTACTTCACATTTATTTCTTAAATCTAATTTGATTGGTGAGTTCCTTATGCATCCATATCAGTCTCATTAGACAAATCCTATTTTTCCTTCTTACTAGAACTGTTTCGCTTGATGTCCGAAGAATCCCATGCTTAAGTATCTCTTACTCATCCTGGCCTGACTTCCCCTATAGCATTTTGCTCTGCAGAATTCTACTGGTATTCACTTTGAATTCTTTGAAATATGGTTTTCCTAAAAGCTATCGTATGTGTCAGACTATGCCCAGATCTCTTAATCCTCTATCACAAATTCTAGGAGGGAATAATACTTTGCCCTTTACCCTAAGGTTCCTATCATTTCCTCTATAACAGCCAAATCCTTCCTGTTAGTGATCAGATCCAGAATTGGATTTTCCCTTGCTGGTTCCTCTACCTTGTGAAGCATTAAATTATCACCAAAGCAAATTAAGAAGTTATTATCTGCTTGGCTTATGGCAGAGAGAAGGCTCTGCCAGCAGATGTCTAGAAAATGTAAGTCCCCTATCACTACTACATCAAGCCTGTGCCAGGTTTGTGATTTGTTTCCCAGATTCCTCATCTATCTCCTCTTTCTTGTAGCTTTAGACCTGTGATTCCATGATCTACCTGGTTTGTAGTACACTCCAATAACAAAATCACTTCTATTTTTCCTTTTGACCTTCATCCAAATCTCTATCACGCTTAAGTTCCCAGATTTCCCCACATGAGTATGCCTTCTTAATGTACAATGCCATGCTATCCCGTTCCCCTTTGCCTAGCCTGGTTCTTTTAAATAAGGTATATTATATCAACCTAGAGCCATCATCCAGGAATGAGGTCCATCAGACCAATTTCCAGTGATACCCAAGTCAAATTTACTTCCTTGCCTTAGGACCTTTATTTCCTTGTATATTTTGTCTAAAATTTGGGCATTTATCTATAAACATTTGAGGCCATGGATTCTACTACTAATTCCTTCCTTGGGTTTTATGTCCTATGAAATTCTGAGCATTTTATCTGCTCTGTTCTTCTTTCTTTGTGATTATTCTCTATGGAATATAACTTGGGAAATATAAGCAGTCTTCTCCCTTTCTCAAGGGAAATGACTTGACCAGGATAACACAGAAAATGTCAGTGCCAGGATTCAAAGCCAGGTCTTCTAACTCTGAAACCTTTGCCCTATACCACAACATCATGAGTTCTTTCCTCTATCCCAAAAAAACCTGATCCTCGTATATTTTCATCCTCTCTGGATTCAGCCAGACTCAACTGTGTCTGAGTCAGGTGCTAAGCCAAGTCTGAGCCCATGTAAATGATGAATGGGAAAGCCAGTAGGTTTCTCAACCTTGGGTCATTATTTCCTCAGTGTTGTTGCCAATTACTACCACCAAAAGAATTACCACAGCAGAGAGGCAGATAATTTCTGTGGAAACAGAGCCTTGATTAGGAATTTTTGAGCCCAGGTCAACCAGCTAAAATGTGCCTTGAATTCAGATGAAGGAAAGTGTTGGGGGTGGCAGAAAAGGAGGCAGCTTCCTATTTTAACTAATTAATCTTGCTAACTAGGTACTAAGCTCGGTTGTTTTTATGCTATACAAGAGCTCAAACATGTCTTGAGATACTTATCTAAATTTCAGTTGCTTTGGGAAAGACCTGGTTCTCTCCCCTCATCCCAGTTTTGGTTCATCATGGAAATGATCTGAAACTAGCATTAGGGATAGGTACGAGTCTATGAATGTCTTCCTTCTACCTCTACCTATGCAAACAAACAAGTATTTATGAAAATGTTAAAGGAATTTGGTGAGAAAGCCCTGCTCCAATGCCTCATAATGGTGTGGGAATGCTTGAAGGTCAGACCAATAGAACATTAAGTAGGACCTATCACACAGCTAAATCCTCTGACTAAACAGGAGAGGTATTTAAAGTGAACCTGGAGACAGGAACACCTAAGTAAGTTGGCCACTAGGTCATGAATTTCTTGACCACAGCAACTTATGAAACCACCTTCTAAAGCTCATTGGGTTACAATCTACATCACAAAGATCAAATCACCCATCTTTTGAAAGATTGGAGTAGAAAAGAGAGTAAAACTCGGTTTGTCAGCATCAGAAAATCTTTTGTATCTTTCTCATAACTCTTTTTCCCGGAGCTGTGTTTGTATCCCAATAGGAGCCAATCATCAGCTCAAACACAGATTGAGAACACATGTGTCAGAAACCCCCAAAGTGACCTTTGACCTACAGATTTTCTGTACTGGCACATTGAGTTTTTCTCTTCAAACATAAAAAACTGTTGCTTTGCTTGAGGCAAACTTTGAAGCACAACAAAAAGAAAAAAAATGAATTTCTAAACCAATTTTTAAGAATGATATTCATCAGTTTAGTTTTCCAACTGGATTCTTTTTTCACCCAACAAAATTCATGTTTTCTCCCCATCTGTATCTTCAAGCCTGACCCTTTCACTGAAGAAAAACAGAATTCAGTCTAACAGTTCTCTTTCCATTGCCTCAGAAAACGGTCAGTTCAGGGCTTCATTGTTCCCAGAATGGGCCCTCAGAGAAATCTTTCAAGTCACCCTCAGAACTGAGAACTCAATCCAGCTTCCCTGGATGCCTCTCTTCAGACCAATCTCACCCACAAGAGGAAATTCATCAAAGCTGGAGATTTAAGGGACTCCTTTCAAAGGGGAGGAGAGAGAGGAAGCTAGTATTTCCACTTTCCATGCCCACACTAACTACAGTCAATTTGTTTTCCAACCCAACAGTAGATACTAGCTGCTAGAAAGGTCCCAACTAGAAATAGAAGAGCCATCCATAAACAACTTGCAATTTTCTGAACATTCATGGAATGTTTATTTTCTTTTCCAAAGTAAGAAAATATTTCAATTAAAGCATTTTCCCCAATAGTCAGTGAATTAAAGAAATTGCTCTTTTATTTTTCTTGGAGTTTTAAAAACTATCCTATTGAAAGAAAGTATAAACACTGGTCAATCCATTACCAGCTGCGAGCAACTAAATACAACTTTTCTTATGCTATAATATGAAAGGGGAAAATGACATGGAGAGAGAGCCAAACATTTTTTGACAAATCTAATTATTTTGTTCTACTTGTAGATGTTATGTTATTCATACAATAAAATGGAAATGACATATTGGTGAAATTCTTTGGAATGCCCAAGATCATTTAAAATTGTTCTTTTGTGAGAATTAGTGTGATCACGGATTTAAATCTGTAAGGGACCCTAGAGGCCATCAAGTTCAAACCTATCATTTTATGTAATAAGAAACTGAAGTTGGAGATAAGTTAAGTGATTTGCTCAGGGTCATACCAACTATTAAGTCTAAGGTAGGATTTGAACTGAGTTCAACCACATCTGTCACATGTGAACTGTGCCAAATGGACATAAGATTAAGCACTGGGAGGAACCTTAGAAATAAATTAGTCCAACCCTTTAACTCTGTTCAGCAAGAGCTGAATAATTTAACAAATACTTCTTGAGCAACTGTGCGCAAGGGACTTACTATTAGAAAATAAGGGATAGTTAATATTTGTTGTTGTTTTGTGGTTTCAGTTGTATCCAGCTCTTCCTGACCCCATTTGTGATTTTCTTGGCAAAAATACTGGAGTGAGGGGCAACTAAGTGGATGCAGTGAATAGAGTCAGGAGGACCTAAGTTCAAATCTGGCCTCAGACACTTAACATTTACTAGCTGTGTGACCTTGGGCAAGTCACTTAACCCCAAATGCCTTGCCTTTCCCCCTCCAAAAAAGACAAAAATACTGGAATGCTTTGCCATTTCCTTCTCGGGTTTATTTTTACAGGTGAGGAAACTGAGGCAAACAGGGTTAAGTAACTTGCCCAGGGTTATACAACTAGTGAGTATCTAAGGCCAGATTTGAATTCAGGTCCTCCTGACTCCAGACCCAGCATTCTATCCACTGAGTCACCTAGCTACAGTGAATATATTCTCACATAACTATTCCATACCTTTCCTTTTCCTTCTGTAGTTTTACCCAAAAGCATGTGGGGAAAATTCAGAGTAGAAGAGGAAGACTGTCAGCACCCCTTAATTTTTCCTTACTTCAAAATTCTTAGAATCTGTCATTCCACTGTTGAGGGTACTGGTTCCATAGCCCAAAAAAAAAGTAGCCCTCTTTCGCCCTGCCTTACTAAATATCTTCATTTGCTGCTATATCCAAAATAAATAAATTCATTTCCTAGTGGCCAGCCCTTTGGTGGTATGCCTTCTCTAATATAGCTCTGCTTCTCCTCAGACTAAAGACATAGAATCCATTCCCTGTGTCTTCATTGGCTTTTAATATTCTCACGATAGTCTCACAACTCTCCTCTAGGATGGTGATTCATCCAAAGTTACACAGCAGCCAGTGTCAAAGCTAATTAGAATCTAGATATCCAGCTTTTCATCTTTTCTTTGGCAATTCATTACTGCTAAGAACAAAAGTCTGGTTTTCTGGAAGACAGAATGAAGAAGAGAGAGAAGAGGCTTTTTAAAGAATCAAAAAATGTTTACATTTGGAATTTCTTTTGTTCGAGTTTCAGATGTGGGGCTTAACACATCTTGGTCTAAGAGAAGGTGTATCGGGCAAGCAGCAGCAACAGCCTCAACTTTTTACTAAGGTGTAAAGAAACCCATTGGAAAATCCTGCATGCCTAAACCCTGAGTGCCAAGAAGAGGATGGAAGATGATGAAATAGAAAGTAGAGGATAGCTGTGGGGTAAGAGAGAAACAGAAGTACAGAGAAATAAGTGCTAACTCTTCTCTCCTCCCTCCCCAAATCAACAGTGACAAGAAGTAGGTCACAGCTTAATTTAACTCTGGCAAGAGTATTTGGGCTTTAAAAACCCACTGCTGGGGGAGTGGGGAAGGGGAAGATTAAGGAATACTGGCAGGAAAAAGAATGATATGGAAGATAATTCAAAGTAGTTTTTTTAATTATTATTTTCTACTCGATGTATTTGGGAAGAGTCTTAGGAAGGAAAACTCCTGAATAAGTACCATTGAAAAGAAGAAAAAAAGGGCAGTTCGGAGGCACAGTGAATAGAGCACCAGTCCTGGAGTCAGGAAGGACCTGAATTCAAATCCTACCTCAAACACTTAACACTTTCTAGCCATGTGACCTTGAGCCAGTCACTTAACCCCAGTTGCTCTGCCTTTCCCCCTCCAAAAAGAAGAACGAGAAGGAGAAGGAGAAGGAGAAGAAGAAGAAGAAGAAGAAGAAGAAGAAGAAGAAGAAGAAGAAGAAGAAGAAGAAGAAGAAGAAGAAGAAGAAGAATTCAGCCAACTTGGGCACTTGAGACCATCAATTGAGTAGAGGAGAAATCGTTCGATTCTCCATGATGTTAATGATGCTATTCCTGCATTAAAAGTGGCATTAACAGGACCTGCTCCAAAATCATTTGCTGTGAAATATAAAGTCAGGTCTGTTTTTCTTATTTACAAATAGTGTATCAAGCAGTCTGGTCTGGTAGAGGGAGTTGGGAGACCTGTGTTTGAATCCGAGCTCCAACCCTCTACTGATACAGACAGACACAGGCTTTGCAACTTATTCTCTTAGAGAGTTACCTGGGACACATAAAAAGTTAAGTGACTTGCTCAATGTTACCCAGTTGGTATATGTCAGAAGTAGGATTTGAACTTTGCCCTTCCTGACTCAAAGGTCAGCTCTCTGTCCACTATGCTATGCTGATCCGAAGGGAGAAAGGAAAGAATGAAGGGAGAAAAAGATGAATGGATGGAGGAAGACAGAAAGAAAAAAGAGAGAGAGAGAGGAAGAAATAAAGGAAGGAAAAAGAAAAGAAACATGAAAAAACTATTTTAATTACTCCAATTTTTCTGTGCATACCATAACTTTAACATTTTTTGGAGGGGAGAAGCAAAGCAATTGGGGTTAAGTGACTTGCCCAAGGTCACATAGCTAATAAATGTGTCAAGTATCCATGGTCAAATTTGAATTCAGGTCCTCCTGACTCCAGGGCTGGTGCTCTATTCGCTACACCACCTAGCTGCCCCAGTACCATAACTTTAGATAGCTGTGGCCAATGTGTACATACTATTTTGAGTTCCAACTTTTAATTTCACATCATTTCATATACACATTTCCATACAGCAACAATCTATATATTTAACACTTCTGGTAGCCATTTTGCATTTCCAATTCTGTACCAGGGTATGTATAGCAGCTATACCATTGATGGACATTTAGGTTTAGCTGTTTTTTCTTTTCCTTCTATTATACTTAGTGCTGCTATGCCAGAGTAGAGCCAAAGTATAATGAGATGCCTTGGAAGATGGAGGCCCCACCAGCGAAAGGTCTTATAGCAAGGGAAGAAAACAAGCATTTATTAAGTGCCTACTCTGTGCCAGGGATCGTGCTAAATGTTTTACACACTTTCTCATTTAATCCTTATAATAACAAAGCTGGGAGGCAAGCGCTATTATCCCCATTTTACAGTTGAGGAAACTGAGGCAGAAAAAGATTAAGCTGCTTGCCCAGGTTTACCCAGCTGAGGTCACAGCTGGTGACAGAGTCACACAGTGTCTGAAGCTGACTTTGAAGTCAGTTCTTCCTGACTCTAGGCACACTGCTCGATGCCTCCGAAGGCTGTATGATTTTTTGTTAGGGACCTTGTTAAAAAAAACAAAATGATTCTTGCTTAAGGGCACTCCCAATTCTGAGATTCTCTGATCTCTGTGATTCTCACTTGTGATCACAAGCAATAGATGTAAACTTTCCAGTCCCCAGTTTCTTTATCTATAAAATGGGGGTGCTGATACTTATGGTACCTACCTTACCAGGGTATTTAAAGGAAAGTGCTCTGTAAGCTTTAAAGCATAATAGAAATATGTTATTTTTTTAATTAATGCATAACAAAAAATAAAATTATAATGTAGAAGTAGGCAAAGAAAGATCTAGGACGTTTGTGATTAGCTCTATTACTGTTCCCTGTAAGTGCTGCTGCTAAGTTACAGTCCAGCCAGCTCAAAAAAAACCAAGCAAACCAACAAAAGAAATACCAGATTGGTCCTATGGCAGGTGTTAACTTATAAACAAAGCAGCCCCACATCCTTTTCAACTTGAGTTACCTGAAGTGATTCCCTTCCAGGAATGGTATTAATTTGTATGATCTTTCAAAAAGTGTTTTTGCAAAGTAGTTTCACCCAAGAAAGTATTTGGGTTTTTTCCATACTTGTATGAAAGGAGGATTTTGTTATCTTTCTTAGAGTTTAGTGTCTCGGTATCTATGCCCATGGCAATGTCTAGTTTCCAGGTGTTTGATAGTAACTCCCCAAATAGCCCCAAGAATGCTAGATAGTAGTTCCCAGAATCCTGGTGACAGTCTTACAGAGGCTGTGCTGTGAGAAACAGGCGTAACATAATCAATATTTACTACATTTGTACAGAATGACATTATTGCTAAAGTTAACCTGTGAACTTAATGTTGGCAAGATGCCTTCTTTGTCACCCTATAAAGCAAGTGGCATTGGTCAGTGAGTGGGGAAAGCCACGGGGAACCCATAGGGACTCTGTGTGTGCCTCAATCGGCCCCTATTGAGGCTTGAGGAGATTTAGGGGAGTTTATAAGCTGTGCCTGTCTCAAGACTTAGGGGTAGTTGCCCTCCCCCCTTCTCACTGCCCCTGAGATAAGAGTGATTAGGGAATACTATAGCAATTGGTTCTCCCAGCAACCCTCTGAGAAGACTAGACTAGAATAAAACTGATTATTAACCCCTCTGAAGTTGTCTGCCTGTCTGATCAGATCAGGAGTGAATGTGTTAGAGGCTATGTTGTGGTTTAAACCCAGAGATGCCAAAAACTGTTGAGTTGGGGGCTCTGCCCACCCAAAAACTGTTATGGCTTCATGATGTGTTGTGGTAGAACTGTCTCAAACAATTCAGAGTCAGACCACCTCTAATCCAAATATGGGCATTTATTGAGATTAATGCCTCTCATGAAGCAGGCTAAGTTCCAAGAGGAACCAGAAACTTCAGAGAAAGCAAGATGGATTTTATACGGTAAAGATGCAATCACATAATCAACATTTACATAGAATAGAGGAATATGATTTATATTCAAAAGGCAGGAGGAGTTTGTTAAGGGATTAGGTAATGGAGGAGAGGTCCCATCTATGGTCAGTGGTTAAACATTCTGGTCATTCTGCCCTCCAACTGGCTAGCTATTGTGGTCCTGTCTGATCAAGATACATAGGTATTATGGCCCTGTCTTAGATAAGATGGATGATGTGATTGTGATGGAGTATAAGAACACATCTGTTTCTGTAGGAATGGGTCTGGGGGCAGTTGCTAAGTAGAGTTAGTAGGTGGGTTCCCATCACTTGGACACTCCTGCTGTTTCTGTAGGAACTAAGAGCTCAGGGACACATTGGTTGTTCCAGTAAGCAGTGAGGCATATAGGAAGAAGTTAGGACATGGGGTGGGGGGACTAGGTAGGTACAGTGGAGCCTATAATGAAGTTAGACTATTGAGCCTAGGATTCTATCAGCCAGAGTCCAAGAACTCCAGTGCCTCCTGTGTGTTATCTGTGAAACAATACAATAAAGAGACATTCTGCATATTGGTAGTCATCTTTCACTGTCATAGGACCACTAAGCCCTCCAGCTCTTTTGTCATGTTTTTAACTCTATTTCATGTGTAAGGAGATTGGACTTCATGTGTAGAGAGGGTCCACCTGAAGCACAGGGTTCTCATTGGGTACCTCAAAGGGAGATAGAATAGAAATCCCTGGTAGGAATTAAAATATGTGTATATACACATATATACATATGTATGTGTATATGCATATGTATGTATATGTATATACATACATATATAGACAGTTATCCCTTCGACATCACAAGGGGTTAGGGATGTGGTGCCCCCACAATCTGGAAAATTCATGTAAAATTTTTGGGCCCTCCCTTCATACTAGAGAATAAGTCTGAATTTTTTTTGTTATGGGGGGGGGTGTTTATAGTTTACTTTACTGTAAATTTTAGGTTAAATATTTGGTCATAGGCCTATTTTATGCATTTCTGAGTTTCCAAACTTTTGTGTCATCTGCTGGCCTATGCATGTCATTTGTGGCTTCCACAAAACTCCCCCCAAAATTCCCATTTACAGTAATTTCTTAAGTCAACTTATAGTATATCAAAACCACAATGGGGAAAGTTGCAATGAGAAGGGATAACTGTATATGTATGTGTATACATATATATATGTATATGTGTGTCTGTGTGTATGTCTATAAATTATTAGTAGTATTAGTCTAGGTAGTGCTTTTTAAACTTTGGGTTGTGACCCCCATATGGTATCATGACCCACAATTTAAGAAGTACTGAAGGGGTCAGTGTAAAACTTTTAAGAAGCCCTCGTCTAGAAGATATGATCAGGTTCAATCTAACTTCTGATTGCTTTGTCATTGTTGGAGGAAAGGGGTACCCTAAGCTCTACATTCAAGGCTTGACCACTTTCCCACCAAATACCACTTCCACTATGTATACCCATATTGAATAGCAAAGAAAACCCATTTATCCAAATTGGTAGCAAAAAGGCTGAAAAATGAACTGCTGAGATCTGGAGCTTGAAGAATCTCAGAGAAGATTGGACAAGATCTGAAGCTCTCCTGCCCCTCACATGGGTCAGGGCATCTATGTCCACCAATAAGAAGAGTCCCATAGCAATGAGCAGGTTACATATAGATTATAACAAAGGAAAAAGCCTCTTTACGTGTATGTAGGCAGGAAGGTAACAAGCATTTATCAAATGCTTGTGATATGCCAATACTATGCTAACCAGTTGGGGATATAAATACAAATACAAACAAATACAAAGATGTCTCCCGCCCTCAAGGAGCTTATTTCAATAAGATGGAGTGAGAGCGAGAGAGACAAAGACAGACAGACATAGAGAGACAGGAAAACTGAGATAGAGAGTTAGAGAAACAGAGACAAAGACTGAGACAAACGGATAGCAGAGACACAGAGAGGTGGAGACAGAGAGAGAACCCAAGTACAGGAGCACTAGTAAAATTTGGAGAGTCAGAAGCACAGCCAGAAGAATAGTGAAAATTAGCTGGGCCCCTCCTGAAAATGGATAACTGGGAATGGAGAGATGCCCCAGGGTAAGAAGGCAGCTTTCAGTAGTTTTCCCTTAGGAGTTTTTCCTTATCATACAGTTCTGTTTTTAAAATGTAACTTTTATGTAGGTGTTCAATACAAGAAATCCCAGATTAAAAGTAATGTACACAATAGATTTCCTTTTATATCTTGGTTGTTAGGAAATTCATGGTAGCATAATTGAAAAGCAGATCATAATTTTAGGCCATACCACAAACCATGGCAGCATAATGACAACTCCATTTACGATACTCCTTTATGCAATATCAAAAAAGGAAATGTTCCAAAGAAACCTCTAAAATCATGTAATCCAACCCATTCTTTTACAGAAAACTAAAGCCCAAAGGCATAACAGTACTTGTCCAAAGGCACAGAATCAGTTGGTGGAAGAACCAGATCTAAAATTGTAGGCATTTAGAGCTGAAAGGGGCTCAAAGATCATAGCATCCAGAGGCAAAACATGTATATCTTCCCAATACTCCAAAGTGCCTGGGAACCAAATTAAAATGAAATTGAAATTGAGAATTAACAAAAGAAAGAAAAATATAATACTACATAAATGATGTTAATATGTGGTTTTCTAAGTCAATATGAAGCCAAATTTTAGTAGCTTTGGTTTCTATTTGAGTTTGATTTCATCCACTGATCTAGTCCAACTTCTTTATTTTCCGGAAGAGGAGGCTGAGTCCCAGGGAAGGGAGATGACTTGTCCAAGGTGGCACTGCTATTCAGTGGCAAAACCAAGATAAGACTCACAGAAAGTTAGAGCTGGAAGGTGCCTCAGAAATCCTCTAGCCCAATCCCCTCATTTACCAGAGGAGAAAGGTAAGATTCATAAGGCAGCAGTGGCCAACACAAAGTCAAACAATGAATCACGGTGAAGGACCTGGGACTAAAACCCAGGTCTCCTGAGTCCCACCTTCTGATATAATGCAATGGTGTTCAAGTTGACTAAAACATCATTACCATTTTCACTTCAGCCCCATATGATTTGGGGCCTTTCATCTCTTGAGGCCTATAACAACACTAAGCAATAATCTGGGTCCTACTGTCCTCACTGCCCTAGAAGGCCAGAACCCCCTGTACATGGGGTGAGGTAGGAATGAGGCTCCAAGTTATGTGCTCACAGCACTGTTTACCCACCCCAAGCTGTACTCAGACACCCAAGGCTATTGATACTGCAGATATTATTTTAACAATAGCTTTTGAGATAATTAAGCCAGTGAACATCTCTACCTGGGGAGCTATATGAAGGGTCTATAAGAGGGTGGGACAGGGGTGACTGAACACAGCAACACTATTAAAAGGGGTGAGAATTAGCAGAGGCACTTAGAGGGATTTCTTAGAGTTGTTAAAGGTGATCAAAGCCTTCTCTTCCTCAATAAGACCTTAATTGTGCAGAGAGTCACCACAATTAAGCAGTGGGTAGCAGATAAAATGCCCCAGCTCTCTCCAAAGTGAAGCAAGTAAATTGTAAAACTGGGTTTCTAGCTTGCTCTCCAAGCCACTATGGGAAAGTTCTAGGAAGGCTAGAGACTGAGGCCAAGTGGCATAGGTAAATACACCAGATCATATTTCAGATGAGGAAACTGAGGACCAGAGAGGTTAAGTCATTCGCCTGGAGTCACATAGGTGGCTGAGTCAGAATTCAAGCTAATAGTCTCCTGTTGACTACTTTATGACATGGGCAAGACAACCTCAGTTCTCTTGACAGGGGGACCAGACAAATAGTCTGCTCCCTTACTTGATCTATTTTTTAAAATCTCTTATGCTTCCTCCTCCCAGACCCAAAAGATATACAATGACCAAAAGCATATTTACACACTCCAAAAAGGAATTCTCCCTCCACTATATATCTACCATAGAAATGGCAAGATCCTGTGCTGGTCCATCACATTATTCTTTGTGTGCCATAGGTTGTGGTTATTGTTGTTGTTTGTCCTTTATTCTCAAAGAGGACCATGACATTAGGAAGATGATGCCAGGACTTGCAAATGAATTGGATTTAAGTGAGGCAGGGCTGTGCAAAGTCATCAGCCTCACTTTCTCCTCTGAAGCCATCTGGGTCCAGTGGTCAGATATAGATCAGGATGACTGGAGATGCCCCACCCTCCATAGAATGTTAAAGCAGAAAGGTATCACAAATGTCAGCAGATATCCTTTCACACCTGAGAAAACTGAAGCTCAAATAGGTGACTTTTACTAAGTCACTTAGCTACTGAATGGCAGAGCAAGCACTAGAACACCAATGTCCTCATTTTTGGGTCAGTGAGGCTCCCACACTAATAATAATAGTTGACATTCATAGAACCTTTACGAAACATTATCTCATTGGAGGCCCACAGCCACTCAAAGGGGGAGGTATGATTATCACCATTTCACAAAGGAAGAAACTGAGAATCAGAGAGGTTTCAGCTAGTAAGTGTATGAATGAGGATTTGATAGGTCTAGTACACTTTACTCACAATCCTACCTGCTACATTGCCACAAAGTAGTGGAAATTTGTCTTTGGGTCCCTCAGCTCATTTCTTTAGTTGCTCTGTTCCCTTGTTAGATGGGTCAATTCCTCAAGATCTCGGTGCCCCGGATGCAGATAGCATCTTTCTTCATATATCCTTTATAGTTAATTTGAATATTTATAATAGTCAAAATGATTTATTCACTCAAAGTTGTTCTTAAAAAACATTGCTGTCACTATACACAGTATTCTTTTGGTTCTGCTCATTTCCTTCTTCACTATGTCTTTCAAGTCTTTCCATGCCTTTCTAAGCTCATTGAGCTCATCATTTCTTATAGCACAGTAGTATTCCATCACAATCTTATACCACAACTTGTTCAGCCATTCCCCAATTGACATGATCATCTTTTTTCTTATACTATGCTAAGAAAATGCTTGTTATATTCCATAAATTAAAAATAAAATAAACGTGGGGAAAGAAGATTTCAGTGTCCCAATAGGTGACAGAAATCCCCCAGCCCAGCACCCCTTTTTTTTTAGTTCAGTTTCAGGCTTTAGGCTTCTCTTTTTCTCCTTTATGAATCCATATGTACTTATCCTCACTGGTATGTAAGTGTAAGCGTGGGGAAGGGGAAAGATTGCTGCACTTAGACACAGAAGGTATGGGTTTGAATCCAGCTGCAACATTCATTACCTACATGAATAAGTCACTTGTTTTCTCCAGGCCTCAGTTTCCTTAAATATAAAACAAGAATAATAATACAACTAAGTTGACAGGAGCAAAGTGCTCTATAAACCATTAGGTTCTGAATAATGATGAATTGTTATTATTCTCAGGGGATAGTTTTATCCCCTGCTTTCTAATCTGCTTTCTGGACCATGATCTGATAAACCAATCCTTCCTTTCTGAATTAGTAGAATGAAGCTGATTTTAATTACCTTCTGCAGGCAGCCTTTCCCAATCTCCTTCAACATTAATGTCTAGACCTCCTTCTCTAGATTATTTGTACAAAGTTTTTTCATGTTGTCTCCACACACAAACACACATACACATACACACACATGTGTACACACACACACACACACACACACTCAAACATACACATGCATGCACACCATTGGCCACAAGACCCTTGAACTGAAATTGCCTTTTGCCTTTCTTTTTATCACCAGAGCTTAGCGCTGTATGATGACTGGCTGGCACATAATAGGTACTTAATAAATGTTTATTAACTGACTGACTAATTACTGACCCTCCATTTTTAACTAATTTTCCTTAGGCACAATGTCTTAACTCTGAGGTTGATAATTTCAGTGATTATGATAGGTCCACAAAGGAGGTGTTTCCAGAAGGCAGTAGATTTTTGGACACCCCCTCACTCACATCATACCATGAAAACGACTACTCATTCTGATTATGTAGGGGGTTAATCTTATTAATAAATATAGAAATGATCATTTACAGGGCGTCCCAAAAGTTTAATCTACTAAAACTGCACTAAGACTTTTGGGACATGCTGATTATCTACAATCTCTGTTTGTGTGTGTAAGGGTGTGTCTATAATATTACATGTTGGTATAGACTTGTGATTTTATCAGTGTGAGTGATGATCAATGCAGATCAGTCCCTGTTTGACAATGTATAGTCTTAAAGAGTTACCTGGGCTAAAAATATGTTAAGTGACTTGTCCTAATAGTGCAGAATTTATCGAGGGATAGAACTTGGGCCCAGATCATCTAACTGAGGCAAGAAGAAGAAGAAGAAGAAGAAGGAGGAGGAGGAGGAGGAGGAGGAGGAGGAGGAGGAGGAGGAGAAGAAGGAAAGAAGGAAGGAAGGAAGGAAGGAAGGAAGGAAGGAAGGAAGGAAGGAAGGATGTATGTTTGAATGTATGGATATTATATATAATATGTTTTCTGTGTGGGTGTGTGTTCCAATAATCCTCTAGATCAGTGGGCTCCAAACTGTGGACTGTGGCCCCCTGGAAACCTGTAACATGACACTAAAGGGTGTTTGATCAGAAGATAGGAAAATGAGTTGCATCCCACCGTCCCCAATTGTGGGGCTTATCTCCAACATAACCACATCTACCCTTCACTAATTGCATTTTAACACTCCCTTCCTCTACCTCTCCCAACAGCTGCACAGGAGTCACTGTGGAAATCCTCCTCCTCCCACCCCTGATTCTACTGCCCCTATTCCTCCAAATTACCTCCTGGATGAAACAGGCACCCTCAGAGAGCAGGCTCTGTGCTGGGCCGGGACTAAGGTACAAGACCCACCCACCTTTTTGGGTGGGTCAGAGTAAGTTTCACAGTATAAGCAGGCATGAATGCTTTGTGATCTGCATAGTGGAATTTATTGCATTATCTTTTATCCCAAACTCATCTTTTGTCCAAACTTCCCTATTTCTGTCAAAGGTACTTTCAGTCACTGGAGTTCACAATCTCAGTGTCATGCTTGATTCTTCACTCTCCTGACTCTCATATATCCAATTAAGTGCCAAATCCTGTCATTTCTACCTCTACATCTCTCCCATCTCTCCTCATCTCTTAACTCATAGTCACCACCATAGTATAAGGACCTCATCATCTCTTGCCTACTCTATTGTTTGATCAGTTGTTCAGTCATGTCAGGCTCTATGACTCCATCAGGGGTTTTCTTGGCAAAGATATCAGAGTTATTTGCCATTTCCTTATATAGGGGATTAAGGCAAACAGAGGTTAAGGGCCCTACAGCTAACGAATATCTGAAACCAGATTTGAATTTAGGTCTTCCTGACTCCTGACCCAGCACTCTAACCATTGAGCAATCTAGCTGCCTCCATTGTACTCTGTTATAATGGCCTCCTAATTGGTCTCCCTACTTAAAGTTTTTCCCCACTTCAATTACATTCTCCACAAAGTGGTTTTCCTGAAGCTGAAGTCTGACTTTGTCACCACCTCCTCATTCAATAGTCTGGTTCCCTATTAGCTGCTGGATCAAATATGAACTCCACCATCTGACCTATCCCAACCTTCCTATACAGACTTAAGCTACATTATCCTTCTTCTTGCACTCTGTAGTGCAGCCCAGTTGACCTATTCCCTGGACTTGCTCATTTATAACATGAATTTTATGGAGAAAATTTTGAATATCATTTAAATTGATGAGTTTCTTCATCTATAAAAGGAGGGTGTTTGACTAGATGCCCTCTGAGGTTCCTTCCAGCTCTAAATCTTTCATTGCTGTTTTCAGTTATGACCTATTCTTCACAACCCCTTTTGGGATTTTCATAGCAAAGATACTAAAATGATTTGTCCTTTCCTTCTCAACTTATTTTACAGATGAAAAAACAGAGGCAAACGGGGTTAAGTGACTTGCCCAGGGTCACACAGCTATTAAGTATCTAGGCCCAGTTTTGAACTCAGGTCTTCCTGAGTTCCAGGCTAGGCATTATATCCACTGTTCCACCTAGCTGCCCCTAATCCTGTACATAGTTAATTATTAACTTGATTTTTCTTTTCTTTTTCTTTTTTTGCAATTTATATAACTGTCTCCTAAGACAAGAAGGCATTTCTTAGCACAGAAATGGGCAGGTAGTAAGCACTTAATTAAATGCTTGTCCACTGACTGTTCACTTGCTTTATTGGAGACAAACCCACAGATGGAATTGATAACTTTGAAAATATTAAAGTATATTTTGGGATGCTAAAAAGAAAAAAGTCAACATTTAAATAAAAGAATTTACCACTTGGAAAAACCATTCTTATCACACTGATTTCTGCCAGGAAAAATGAAATACTTCATCTCTGTCAGGTTTGTATTAAGGAGCCTCTGTCTTCTCTAACCACAATCACAGCAATTTATCTTCTAGTCTCCAGATAGCCTCGCTCTTCCAAATGTAATACTTGCCCCATAATACCCAGGAAAACAGCAGCACCTACTTTACTATTTGTCTTCTGAGAACACAAAGCGACAATGAACAGAGAAACTTGGAATGAGCTTTAATATTATCTGATGATAGTCCTTGTGGGTTATATTACTTTTCATCATTAAGTCACCTTTGTGTTTTCACTAGAAAGAAAAAATGGTAGTAAGGATCATTTCCAAAATCATTCATCTTGGGGAAATTGTGCATTGCTTTTGTTTTGTAGGACTTTTAAGTCGAGCTTGTTACCTTTAGTGGGAAAGTACATTCATGGACTAGAAAACAACTCCCTTATTCTTATTATTGCTGAAATAATTATCCTCTGCCCTATTCTTCATCAAGCTGGATTTTATTTTTTTTATTTTTCCACCTCTGCTGTTAACATTGGAGACTAGAGAAGAAATAGATTACAAATGCAGCTGTTACCTTTTCTAAATGAAGACACAACCTGTGTTCTTTCTGAAAGACAAGGACAATTCGCAAAGCAATCAGATAGCACATCTCCCTAGGGGGCCAGAAGGACAATTAGCACGTTCTGTAAATGTGGCAGAAACAAACTTCAGTTGGTTGGCGGTACCTTGCATCACAGACAGGCATGCAGAAATATTTGATCCCTGCAGTGCCTGGAGCTATCAACAAAACCATATTCCACCTGTCCTGCTAGTTAGATTGAGAACTTCACCCCAGTAGTTGGGTTATCTTAATTACATCTCTCTCCAGAGCAGAATATTTCCTTCCTGAAGGATGTTAAGCATATTATGGCCTTAAATCTATCACACTCAATCCTCCCTCACTACAAACTCCAAGCAAAAACTTAGGATCATAGGATTTAAAGTTGGAAGGGACCTTCGAAGTCATTCAGTCCAATTGTTTTGCATTTTGCAAATGAGGAAACAAGGATTAAAAGGCATATAAACTAGCAACAACTAGAGCTGGGATTGAAACACAAGCTTATAGACTTCAGATGCAATATTCTGTCTGAGGCTCCATATGCAACATTGATAACTCCATGCATAACATTGTTGTCATTTGATAATCCCTGACCTTCTTCTAAGCAATAGGTGCCATGTGGATGTTCAATAGGACTTAGTTCCTATTGTCTGAAAATCTATATATGTCAAAAGTAGATTGTGGATACTCTATATAAGGGGGCAGGGACTCTGTTGTAACAACAGGAATTCAGGGCAATAGACACCACCTCTTCTCCATCCCATCCAGTGTAGCCAAGTGCCTTTTTGAGGTCTATTGAAACCAAAGTAATTTGCATGACCTAGCTGCCTGGGCATGAGAGGATTTGAATGGAATTCATTCCCTTCACTCCAACTATTTGGCATGTAGAAAGGATTTCCTATTTAGGGATGATGGTAAGTGAGGTAGAAAAAGGAAAGATCTTTACCATCTCCTGAGTGGTTCATTTGGGTGAAGTTAGGTATGTCTATAAACCTGACTATCCAAAGAGCTGAAAATAGTATGACAACACACACACACACACACACACACACACACACACACGGCATCTTGTAAAAGGCAATATCACAGAAGAACGGTAAATAATACTCCCTTTGGAGAAGAAAAACCAGGAGCAGATGCCCTCTCAAGCAGATGGCAAAAGCAACTGGGAAGAAAGCAGCAAAGGGCAGCTTTGGAGGTAGAGAAGAATGGCACCTGAAAGTCAGACTGAAACAGCAAAGAGGCACAGATGGTTGCTGGAATGCACAGCCATGAAAGATGTCACAGCTACAACACCTGCCTATAATCGGAAATTGGCCAGAGAGCATCCCGGAAGTATTTCCTCTCCCACTGGCCTGGGAAAGAGAGAAGAATGACCTGGAGCTGGCAGAGGGAAGATGCTTTATGAAACTAAAGGCCCTCATCCTTTAGTATGTTCATTGTCATTACTATTCCTGATAACAGGATGGTAGGATCAGAGCTAGAAGAAAACTTAGGGATCATTTGATCCAATCCCTCATTTTATGTTTGGGGAGAATGAGACCCAGAAAAGTGACATGAAATGCTAGTTAGTGACAGATTCAAAACTACAGCCTGGGTCTCTCAAAGTCTTGCCATCACACTATTGCTGTGGCTTATGCAATACAATAAGATTATATATAGTTAGGAATCAGCATTTCATCCAATTCACATAAACTTCCAGACCTCTTCCTTGCTGATCCAGAAAGGCAGAAGGGACGATTTCCTATAATCAAGGAAGGATGTCTATTTGGATATCAAATGGCTGGACATAATTCTCATGTGGAAATAAATAATAAAATAGCTCACTTTTATAGAGCATCTACTATAGTGCCTAACCCAGAGTTGGCACTTAACTAATGCTTAGTGATAGACTGATAGAACACTTTGTTAGCTTAGTTAATACTCAAAACAACTGAGGGATAAAGGTAGTTCAGGTATCATTACCCTTCTTTTGCAGCTAAGGAAACTAAGACAGAAAAGGAGGCTAAGTGACTCTCCCAAGGAAGTGGAAGTATCAGGATTTGAACTCAAATCTTCCAATATCACCTCTGGCATTCTTGTCCAACATTTCACACACTGCCTCAAGCTAACTAACCCACTGCTTCATCCAGGACTTTGGAAAAGCAAACTCTCTGCGGCAAAATTTCATTGGTGTAATGACTCAGATGGCTATCCCTCCCCGTGAGGAACTGTCCCAAATGAGCTCAAAGATCCCACCAGTTGTATCATTTTCAATGAAGCTTACCCATGTCATTTGTAGTTATGGGTTCATTGGTCAGAAGTGTTTTCTAGGGATGCACAAGATGAAAATCATTAAAGAGCTTCTCAGAACTGCCCACTAGCCCAAAAGCCTAATCCACTATTAGTCGTAATGACGGTAAGACAGCAGCTAAAACCAAATACACCATGTCAGGTGGCTTTAACGAGAAAGATAGATAGCTATTTTTGTACATTCATCGTGGTCTTAGTGACAATCTCTTTCAGATTACCAAAACTAGCCTCGAAATCCTTCAGATAATGAAAGGATTTGAAAAGCCTACTTGAGAACTCATATAGTTCACTCTAAGTTACATGGCATAAAGGCCCACTGCTGATTTTTATTTCCTTGGGGGGAAAGAAGGGGAAGGTATTAATACTCTTGGGTTGACTCCTAAGGTAATTTTTCAGTTCCATATCATCTTAGCTAGGGCACGAAGAGGGGGGCCAGGGAGTGAATTTCCTCCTTTAGAAGTGTTTCAGGAGTTTAGGACCACTCATTCTTACAAGCTAGCTCATCAAAAACAAATTAGAAGAAAAGGGAGAATTTTTCAGGGTCATTTACACCCTGAGCCAGATTCCCAGTTGTCCAGCCGATGAGTTATAGCATGTCATTTATGCTGGTAACCCTGCATTGTAAAGTGCCCAACGCAATACCTGCAGTACAAATTACGGACTTTGATCTCACTTGCCAGTTAAAGCTTGGAATTTAGTTTGCTCTTTCTATTTTCTGTCTTGAAATGTCTCAGGGTGTAGAGAGGGGAGAAAGAGTGTTGATTCCTTCTGTTTCCCTTTTATCAGCCACTAAATGGATCTTAGGAATTTCTCTGCTTACCTCGCCTTTTATCCAGTCTGCGGTGTGACTCATCTGCAAGCACAAATTACCTTGCTAAAGTATTCTTAGGAGAAATAATTAGCCACTAGCCCCTCCTCTGCAGGCTCTCACATATTCCTCAGGAGGCACTGAAGCCTGACATAAATCATTTAGTTCTGAGCCCTCGCACACACCTTTCCCACAGGATTCCATAATTGGCAAAGTAGTTGCCAACTGGGTTTAAAGTGATTTGAAATTGTTTTCCATCCAGTCTTGCTGATAGCAAAAGGTTTCCCCTTTACCTCAAGCATGAGTTACAGTAACATGATTGAATGTAACCAGTTATTCCGTTCAAGCTGTGATTCTGATACAGTATAGACAATATGAATTCCCCTGAGCTCAGTGAGACCATCTCAATGGTCCATTTAAGTCCAATTCAATTAGGCTCACTATAGTTCTTAGGATTTCTTTGGAATGTTTGCAGCAGCCCTCAGGGTTGAATGTGAGACTAGTATTCATCTAGGACTTTTAAATTAGGTCTCAGGTGTCATCATTCTAAATGAATTATTACAGTGGTGTGTTCACACCGCTAGAGTTGAGGTTATGTTAGCATCTCCTCTCAGCCATTTTAATCCACTGTGGGACGAAATTTGTCATGTAAGGTCTCTGCCTGAGAGTGACTCTTTTTTTTGAAACCTGGTTTTTTAAAATAATTGGTCCTACCAAGTAAACACTATGATATGCATTTTAAAATGGAGGTGGGGGGGAGCACCTTATTTACTTTCAAGTTTGTTTGTTTTTTTTTTCCTTTTGACAATAAGGATGAGAAACTCCATCAAAATATTGCATTTCTTCACACTAGACAGTGTGCATCTTGAACTCAAAACTAACCTTTAAAAAAAAAGACATCAACAAAGAAACGATGGATTAAAAGACTCCCTTCTCTTTCTCTCTTTCCTTCCTTACTTTCTTTTTCTTCCTTGTTAATTTTTTTTCCATTAGCCTGTCTTCATCATCTTTGTTTCTAAAGCCCCAACCAACACATCTTACTGTTGCTTAATGTCCTTGGCTTTATATCAGTCTCAGCAATGACATCAACAAGCATGTGGGAACATTTGTCAGTTTGTTGATGCCTCACATACATTCAATGGCATTCACTCATTTTCCCAGGCTGAAGTTGCTTTTCACACTGCTTGGAGCAGCCTGGCAAAAGGCAATAATAACATACGAGAGCAATCCACCAGCTCTGGGTTTGTCGTAAATAACAAAGCACATGCTGCCTAGAACATGAAATAATTACAGGGGCTGATTTCCTGTATTCAGGCCTCACAGTCACTGTGATACCGCTGTCTTTCCCCCAAGCAGAAGGACGTGATAACCCTTCTCACACCAGAAAGAGCAAGACCCAACAGCACTGCCATGGAATTCAGAACCAAGTCAGCTACAGGCAAGCAGATTAAGTGGGATGGTTAATTGGATACTGCCTAAATGAAAACTGTAGAGGCTAAATGTGTTCCATGTTTATAAACTATTGTCATTTAAATAAAAGTGAAATGCTGGTTTCTATCATAAAAATCTAAGCAGACAGAATTTGTCTTTATAATGTTCCCACTTTATAGAGCTCACTCTCAAAGTTGTAAAGGACCTGAATGGGGATCAAGCCCATGCAGCTCCAGCTTCAGCTAGGCAGCAAAGCAGATAGAGCCCTGAGTCTGGAATCAGGAAGACCTTGGATCTAATCTAGATGTGTAACTCTAGCCAAGTCATTTAACCTCCATCTGCCTCAATATCCTCAACTGTAAAATGGGGATAATAATAGCCCTACCTCCCAAGCTTGTTGTGAGGCTAAAATAAGTAATATCTGCAAAGCACTTGGCATAGTGCCTGTAACATAGTATGCACTATATAAGCATTAGCTAGTATAGCTATTATTAAATGAAATATAAAATAAGATCAACATTCAGAAAGTATCTGAGTACTTTGATCAATGTATCAAAATGGTAAATCTGACCATCCGATTTTATTTGGAAGGTAGCTGAAATAACACTGTCATAGTCACAACACCAGTAGGTGAGAGATGCTTCTCACTTATGTACATCTCTATTTATTTATCTAGACACACCCTCTCTTTTGATAGCTAAGTTCTAAGGGAACTTTCAGCAGATCAGCATGGTTTTAGATTCTAAACAGGTACAGATTCTAGGAGCATTGTACCCATTAACCTAAAAAAAAGTTCACAATTTTATTAATCAATATGTCATGAGATGTATATACTGCAACTCTTCCATCAAACATACATGCGCCTTGAAGTAGAGAAAGGTGCAAATGTTAGAGGCCATAAGAGACAGCAATGTTAATCAGCACTGATGTTCAATTCAAGAAATAAAGAAACTGCTAAGCATTTTTTTTTAATGTAAAGTCTTTTTAGAGGTGAAAGTAATGCTGCTAATAAACTATACACAAACATACTTTAAAAACAGGATCATGAGTATTAAAGATAATATTCATTTGGCTAAGCCCTCTCACTCTGGGTTTGAATTTTGTTTTGTGACATTTTTATCACTCCCTTAGGTGAAACAACTACAATAAAAAGAGAGAATTTTAGCCTCTAATTATTTTGAGGTTATAAAATATATTCTTGATTTGAAATCTGATTCTATTTCTATTTAAAGGGTCAAATTTTGGTATAATAAAAGGGTTGAGAATGTAAAAGAATGCCACAGATTGGTAACAAACAAGACAGCACAAATACATTAGTTTCATAGATGTGGCAGAGACCTCATAAAATCCTCCTTATTTTACAGATAAGGAAACTGAGTCTGAGGGAGGGTAAGTGACTTGCTCAATGTGACACAAATAGTAAATGTCAGAGATAGAACCCAGCTCCTCCAACTCCCAGGAGTGGTGTACTTTCCTCTGTATTCACACTGACTCCAATTTCAAATTTCCAAAGGAAAAGAAAAGTAACCAGAGAATCACAATGGTTTCAGCCCTGTAGAACACTCTGAGCCAGAGTACTGGGTAAATTTGCTCAAAATCTGGGTCTTGTCTATTATTTAGATTTTGAGCTCTCTAGGTAGGAAATTCATAGGTTAACTGTCCTCCTACCTGAAGCAGGATGCCCAGAATATTAACAGCAAGTAAAAGTAAGTCACAGATAGAAAGGAAAGGAGTCAGAGAAAGATGATTTTTTTAGGAAAAAAAAATTAAGTGTGGGAAAATGAGAAGAATTTTTTTATAAAAATAAAATGTTAATAGAAAATATAGTCTAAAACATTCAAGAGAGACGCATGTTAGTCTGGCAGGAGAAAATAAAGACCTTGAAAAAGAATGAAGCCTATAATTAATGTGGTGAGAATAAGAAAAATAAATCTGAGGGGGATAATATAGAGGCAGGAAAATTGGGTGAAATAGAATTCTTTTTTTTTTAAAGAAGGGGATTAAGTGGGAACTAGAAATACCAAGCAGTTGGACAAATGTTGCTCCAATTTAACCTTTGTGACAGAAAATGGCTCTTTTATTTACTGGATTCTTTTTCCTTTTTTTAATGTCTGCTGGTATGTTGCCAAAGCTCTTGATTCCTCTGCAGCTAATTAGGACCCTTGTCTGGATTTGGACCCTGGAAATAAAGGTCAAGACTGCTGGTGGGTCTCTCACTATTTTCTTGGTGCATTTCATGTTCCTAAAACTTTTAACTCCTCCATTGCTGGCAGGCTAAATGTTTGAGACTCTTCCCTAGGCAAAGATACTTTGTTTAAATCTTCATTCACTTAATACCTTAGTGGTTCATTTAAACACTCTAACTCGACTTAAATGTTCACTCCTTGCAGTTTTTGGTGTTTTCCAAAGATACCACCACCTGGGAACATCATTTCATCTCTCCTACAGCTAGTGAACATCAGGACCCTGAGTTTCCAAGCTGCCACTGCTTTCCTCCAATTTAAAGCCTGAAAGGAAGATGCTAATCAGAGCAACACCTAAAACAATTGGACTCTAGGTATGTTTAAGATCCTGGGGGGAAAAGAACAGCTTGAAATATAAATGATTCCCAATCATGACAAGAGGTCATGAAAACTGGAGAAGTAAAGGCCTAAGACAAGGAATAAAACGGTAGGCTGCATCAGACCCCAAATAAACGTGTAAATGTAAGATGAATATTGTTACTCTGTCCCCTACCCCTGGAAGAAAAGGGCAGGGTTCTTGACAAGGTGTAATTTACAGCAAAAATGTGACCACATCCTGAAGTGTGCTGATACAACTTAAAGTTTAATTTCTAAATTAGTTATTAAGTTCCTGGGGCTTGGGGGCAGGAATAGATGATTAATAATAATAATATTAGTAATAATAATAATAATAAGCACTTTTCAATTATTAACTCATTTTATCCTCACAGCAACCCTGGGGGGCAGCTGCTATTATCTCATTTTACACATGAGGAAACTGAGGTAAACAGAAGTTAAATAACTTGTCCAGGGTCACACAACTGGCAAGTGTTGAGGTGGGATTTGAACTCAGGTCTTGCCGATTCCAGGTTGCTCTGTTCACTGCACTACCTAACTGTCCAATTATCATTGCAATAATTTAAATCGGAGTATAAACAGAAATTTCAGCAACATTTTTTAAAAGATCAGTTCATTTCACGGGATCATATTTCTATATTTGAAAGGGACTTGAGAGATCATGTCAGCTAAGTGCTTTATAGCCATAGACTTCTTTGGCAGCCTATGGACCCCTTCTCAGAATAATGCTTTTAAATGAATAAAAGAAAGAATTACAGAGGAAACCAATTATATTGAAATACAATTATATAAATATATATTTAAATTCACTGACTTCAGGTAAAGAACCTCTAATCTCGGGGTAGCTATGTGGCACAGTGAATTGAGCACCTGCCCTGGAGTCAGGAGGACCTGAGTTCAAATCTAGCCACAGACATTTAACACAAAAACTAGCCTTGTAACCTTGGGCAAGTCGCTTAACCCCAACTGCCCTCTAAAAAGCAAAAAACAACAACAAAAAAGAACCTCTAATCTAGATAAACCCTCCATATTATAAAGGTGAGGAATCTGAGGATGAAAGATAAGTGATTTCAGGCGGCTAGGTGGCACAGTGAATAGAGCATTGGCCCTGCAGTCAGGAAGATCTGAGTTCAAATCCAGCCTCAAACACTTGACACACTTACTAGCCATGTGACTTTGGGCAAGTCACTTAACCCCAATTGCCCTCCAAAAAGCACAAAAGGCAAAAAAAAAAGATAAGTGATTGGCCCAAGGTCATGTAAGTAGTAAGTGGCAGAGTAAGTATTGAAAGTCTCATAACTCCAAGTTAAGCACCTTTCTAAACACACACACACACACACACACACACACACACACACACACACACACACTTACTAAGTACCTATGTGGTGCTGGGCACTGTCCATATATACAGGTATTTTTTTTTAAACAGCACAATCCCTGCCCTCAAGGGGACTTGGGGGGTTGTTTAGTGGATTAGTTACCAACTCTTCGTGACCCCATTTGGGGTTTTCTTGGCAAGAATAATGCAGTGGTTTGTGGTTTCCTTCTCCATAAAATTTTACAAATGAGGAAACTGAGGCAAACAAGGTTAAGTGACTTTCCCAGGGTTACAGAACTAGTATCTGAGACAAAATTTGAGCTCAGGTCCTCTGCATCCAGGCCTAGCACTCAATCCACTGCACCACCTAGCTGCCCTGAGGGAGAGGAAGAGGATAGCATATAATATTTGCACTGGCTATGTGACTTTAGGCAAGGTACTTAGCCTCTCAATGTTCTAGCAACTCTCAAAGATTAAATGTTGCAATGATCTTTTGGTCATTATTTATTCAAGTGTTCCACTTCTTCAGACTCTGTCCCCTCCAAATAAATTGTAAAGAAAAATGTCGGGGCGGCTAGGTGGCGCAGTGAGTAGAGCCCTGGCCCTGGAGTCAGAAGGACCTGAGTTCAGATCTGGCCTCAGACACTTAATGCACACACAAACAAAAACCTAGCTGTGTGACCTTGGGCAAGTTACTTAACCCCAATTGCCCTCCAAAAAGCAAAAAAAAAAAATGTCTAGGGGTGGCTAGGTAGCACAGTGAATAGTGCACCGGTCCTGGAGTCAAGAAGACACGAGTTCAAATCCAGCCTCAGACATTTAATACTTACTATCTATGTGACCTTGGGCAAGTCACTTAACCCCAATTGTTCTGCCCTTCCCCTGCAAAAAAAAAAAAAATGTCTGAAGTTCTTCCTTGAATCATCTGTCACGTTTTAGAATACCAACCCTTCTTCCCCACCCTTTGTCCCCCATCCATACCACCACCCATCCCTGGAAGAAACTTCTGTTTTGTTTTAAATCCTCATGCGCTAGCCCAAGTAAACAAAGAGTTAAATTAAAGCTGTGACCTCCTTCCTGTCATTGATGATGGTTGGTCAGTGAAGAGAACAGTTAGCACTTCTTCCTCTATTTCTTCTTTTTCTCTAGGTACTTGATTATTCACAACAAATTATCCTTTTCTTTCAATGAATCAACTCTGAAAACCTGCAAGAAAAGTCTAAGAGCAATTCATTTCTTTAAATTCACTGATGATGAGGGAGGGGGGAATGCTTTCCCAAATAGATTTTCTTACTATAAGTCTTTAAAGAACAAAATAAATAATGTTCCTACTGCCTATTTTTACTATATTATTATAAAGAAGTGTTTCGTAAATTTTAAACTCTATAAAAAATACAGTATGTTTTTGCCCTGTTATCAGTATAAGGAACCCTCTGGGAGCAAAGTACCGCTACATATGCTGATGAGCACCTATTCCACAATTTGTCATCTTAGAGGGTTGTCTGGGACACTCAAAGGTTGAATGACTTGTAGATGAACATAGTGGTGGTTACACATCCTACAGCCAACCTGTGTTAAAGGCAGTTCTATCTGTTATGCCTTTTGACTGATACACGAATAGATAGTAGACAAAATATAGTGTGATGGGAAAATAGGAAAGAGGAAGTGCTCTAGTAAAACTCAATGAGGAAAAATCACTTTCAGCTGAGGACAATCAAGGGCAGTTTCTTGGAGAAGCTAATGCCTGAGCTAAGACCTGAAGGGAAAGGATTTCACTAGGCAAAGGTGGAATGAAGTACATTCCAGTCAGGTGCAAATACCTCCAAGGCAATATGAAATCAGGGGAACAGCCCTTATTTCCCATTAGGTAGAAGATAGAGTATAAGAAGTGGAGTTTGATGAAACAAGTCTGCAAAGATAATCGGAAACCAGGTTGTAGAGGGCTTCAAATGCCAGGCTAAGAAATTTGCATTTTATCAATGGGAATAGGCAACAGAAAACCACTAAATAAAGGCTTTTGAGTCAGGAAATGACCTGGTCAGACCTGTGCCTTAGAAAAATCATTTCACCAAGAGTGTGAAGGATGAATTGATCAGGGCGGTGGCACATTGGATAGAGCCCTGACCCTTTAATCAGGAAGAACTGAGTTCAAATCCAGCCTTAGACACTTACTATATGCTATATGTGATGTTGAACAAGTCACTTCTCCGTTTACATCAATTTCCTCAACTGTGAAATGGAGATAGTTACAACACCTATTTTCCGGAGTTGTCATGAGGATTAAATGAGATAATATTTGTGAAGGTGCTTAGCTTAGTGCCTGGGACATAGTAGGTAATATATAAACATTTATTCCCTTCCTCTTCACCTAGGATCTTGATTGAAGGCAGGAAGACAAGTTAGGAGACTACTATAACAGTCTCCTTAAAAAGTGCTAGCAAAGCAAGCAGATCTTTTTTGTTGCCGCTCCCCCAAAAATCTGCTCAGGTAATAGTTATGACTGTGCCAATTAGCCTTTTCCGGAAAGTTTTTCCTTTGCAGAGCATCATAGTCAATTTTAGGACCATATCCCCTCCAGATCATTTAAAGAAGTGGCCCCATTTGCCCCAGCTGCAGGTTTACCAATTACTGCTCACCATGATTCCTGGTAATTTCTATTTTTAATGTCCCATACCTATTTCTGGAATTTCATTATTCTCCTAAAATTCCTGCATATACCCCTGATTGGTATGAAAAAAAATATGGAATCACAGAATCTTAGAGGTGTAAAGGGTTTCAGTGTCCAACCTGTACCTCAACAAAAATCTCCTCCACCACATCCCCCACTGATGGTCATATAGCCTTTGAAGACCACCAAGCAGAGGAAATCCATTCCATCCAGCATCAGGCTGTTCCATTGGACAAAGCAAAAAGTAAAGCTAATTAACATACAACTGTTACAACTACTACCTGAGAAGATTTGGAGAGAAGGGACAACAAGGATAATTCATTTTGCTATCATTTTTGTAGTATTTTTTCCAATTACATGTAAAGACAATTTTCGACATTCATATTTTGAAAGATTTTGTTTGAATTTTCTCCCTCCCTCTCCCCCTCCCTTTTTCCCCTTCCTAAAGATGAAAAGCTATTTGATATAGGTTATACATGTGCAATAACATAAAACATTTCTGCATCAGTCATGTTCTAAAAGAAGAAACAGAAGTAAAAAAAAATCACACACAAAAAAACCCAAAAAAGTGAAAATAGTCTGCTTCAATCTGCATTCAGACTCCATAGTTCTTTCTCTGGATGTGGATAGCATTTTCCATCATGATCCTTTCAGAATTGTCTTGGATCATTGTTTTGCTGAGAAGAGTCATAGTTGACGATAACACAATGTTGCTGTTACTGTGTACAATGTTCTCCTGGTTCTGCTCACTTCACTCAGCATCAATTCATGTAAGTCTTTCAAGATTTTTCTGAAATCTGCCTGCTCATCATTTCTTATATTTGCTATCACTTTTTAAGTAGTTAAATAGTAACTGATTAAGTAGTTAATAGTCTCCTAACTTATCTTCCTGCAATTAGGATAGCTTTCATTGTCAAGGTTTTTCTTCCTTACATCAACCTGAAGTGTGCTTCTCTGCAAATTCTACCCCTTGCCGAGAGTTTTGTCCTCTGTGGTCAAATAGAATAAGTCTAATTCCAGTGTCACATAACTCTTCATAAATTTAAAGACAGCTATCATGTAGTCATCCCCCTGCCCTTCATGTCTGCCCTTCCCCAGGCCAAATCTTGTCCATTCCTTCAACTGGTACTTTCTCTAGTCCTCTCACCCTCCTGTTCACCTCCTACAAAGATGATCCAAAATGTCTCACATTGGGCAAAATGATTTTAGGTATAACTACATTAAGCATGCATTCATTGGGGTGATTCTAGTGGACCTAGGAAAAAGCCCTCGCTCAAACATATCTCCTACATCCAGACTCACCCTCAGTCATTCATTTGAGTAACACCGTTTTTCTTCTTCCCTTCAAAACTGAGGAGGGTATTTATGGGGTAGTGAGAATGAGTTTGCAAAATCATAAAACCATAGGATTCAGAGCTGGAAAGTGTCTTAGAGGTCATCTAATCCAACCCTTTCGTTTTACAGATGAGAAACTTGAGTCCCAGTAACCCTAAATGACTTGCCCAAGATCACACAGATTGCAAGACTCTGAATTCAAACTCAGATCCTCTCACTCTGAATCCACCACCTGTGAAAGAAGCCAATAGCCTGAGAGCCCTGAGAACTCATCAACTAACTAACAGAACTGAACATTTATTGTCTACTGAGCACAGTGGGAGACAGAATACCAGGAAGTAGGGCTCCAGTGGACACCTGGAGAGCAAGGAGAACTAAAATGGAGGAAAAAGAAGGAAGAAAAAATGATGCAGCCCCATGTAAAATTGTCAAGTAGGGAAAATGGGCTTCTGCACCTCATATTTTGCTTGCTTAGAAATTTTACTAAGGACTACTTTTACTTCTCTTTATAGCCTCCCTAGCTCAGTTCTGTCAAGGTATGGAGTGGTAGATTCCTTCACTCAATAACCAATGCATACTATACTTTGCTAGGCACTGAGGGAGATATAAATAAAAAACAGATCTAAATTGGGATCCTGTCTCTGCTACTTCCCACTGTGTGGCCTTAGGCAAGTGATTGAACCTCTCTGAGACTCAGTTTCCTCATCTGTAAAATGTTGAACTAGATGATTTCTAGGGCAGCTAGGTGGTGCCATAGTGCACAGAATGCCTGGCCTGGAGTCAGGAAGAGTCATCTTCCTAAATTCAAATCTAACCTTGGATACTTACTAGCTGTGTGACCCTGAGCAAGTCACTTAACCCTGTTTGCCTCAGTTTCCTCATCTATAAAATGAGCAGGAGAAGGAAATGGCAAACCAGTATCTCTGCCAAGAAAACTCCAGATGAGGTCACAAAGAATGAAACATGACTAAAAAATAACAGATGACCTCTCAGGTCTCCTCCAGCCCTAGGATCCCATGCTTTACACACATTCTATCATTTGATACTCAAAGCAGCCCTATGAGACAGGTGCTATAAGTATCATCTCTATTTTTGAGATGAGGAAACAGGATCAGAAGAGGTACTATAGCAGCAAGCACCCCAACATTCACAGGGTGGCTGCCAACACAAGTTCTTAGATCTGCTTTTCTAAAGGAAAGTAACTCAAAATGGGTTAACAAACTTACTTCAATCAATCAAATATATATCGTTTACCTAGTTCAGGGGGGAAAAGGGCAGCACCCCAAACTTCAGAGTATACAGACAGAAGTTACAAGACAGAGAAACAGATCAAGCAGACAGGTTTCCAAACTGTCCAACCATTACATCCACCACAGTTACCAGAGAGGGAAGAATCAACATTTGGGTTTTCAAAGCTGGGGGGCTCTCAACGGCTGCCCAGAGTCTCATCTAGTCAACAACACTTCTCAAAGTCATCCCCAAAGCAAAGCCTCACATCACGGATTATATAGACTTCTCCTCGCTCAGAAAATGTCACAGCTGGCATTCCTGAAAACCGAGCCTCCTGCCACAGGCTCCATGTGATCACATTCAGCCTATTAGGGGGCATAGTATATTTTTAAATCAAGAAAGGTTCTCCAAGTCTCTTAAGTAAATCAAAGGGCCTAGGGGCAGGGAAGATCTTTAAATTTGTATTTCCATTACATGTAGGTGGCTTTCCAGTGGTCATACCACTAGAGAGTATAGGAGGTAAGGTTTCTATGCTTTTCCCAATATATCACAATATACCATGAAGACCTGGTCCCTGCCCTCCAGGAGCTTATGATTTTATCAGATAAGTGATTCTCCCAAGGTGATTTCGGCTTAAATGACTTTTCAAAAAAAGCATCAGAGCCTGGCATAGGAACTGACATGTATTGGGAAAAACTCCACTAACTAAGGGTGATAATTATCCTTTACTTACTCTACACAGAGGCAAAAACCATTTTGTAAAACACTGTAATACTAGAAATTTCCATACATAAGCATAAGCAAATGTTTTAAGAGTTCAACTTTTGGAAATATTTAAGGCTTTTCTCACCTAGCTATATCTACTTTTTTGAGGTAGTTTATAGCATATCCTAAATCCAGATCTGGAAGGGACCTCAGAGACTGTCTAGTCCAAATGAGGAAATATCAGCCCAGAGAAGATAAGTAGTTTCCCTAATGTCACAATGGAAGTAATTATCTGGGGACACGTTGGAGCCTCAGTCATTTGATTTCCATGAAGTCAAAGCTAGTCCTCCTCCTACCATACCATGCTACCTCCTCTCAAACAATAAAAGTAATAAATGTATTTTTAAAATAAATGGATACTAAAGAGAGTTTGTGTTTTGTATGTTGCTTCAGCAGTTAGTCATGTCTTAGCAAAGCATACCAAACTCCAAAAATACCTACTTTAAGTAACAGAGGCAAGGTGAGGCAAACGGAACCCGGACTATTTCAGTTTCCTTTCTTCCAACACTGCAGTGCAAAGAAAGAGTATACAAAGAGGATGGAAAGTACTTCCTTGAAAAACTTTGGAAGCATGAACACAGTTGTTAAATGGATCGGGTTCCTCGGAAAGGAGGAAGGTGGCTTTCACTATCATTTCCCTTTTGGCCCCCAAAGCTCAAAGTTTTATTATGTTAACCCTGATTTTTTTTATTCTTATTAAATGCCTTTTTTTCTTATTTTATTCTTATCAAACATCTGCCCCTGTGTGTATAGGGAAGGAGAGGAAAGAACTTGAAGTTATAATTGCTAACCCCATGAAAAGTACCTTACCAGCCTTTTAATTTTATTGTGACACTTTGACAAAAGCAAACAATATTGCTGAGAAGAAAGTGTAGGCATTATTCTAATATGTTCCCCCTCTTCCATGAATAAAAAAGGAATAATTAAGCCAAGACTTCTTAGAAATAGAGACAACTAAAAACTACTGGCTTTGCTTTGGAGACTTTTTAAGAAAATATGATCTGTTTCTGTGGAATCAGATATAATAAAAACCCTCTGTTTCAGATAGGACAAAATACATAATTTGCCTTTGAGGTGTTATGCCCAATATTGAAGTTATTTTTTCTGTTCCAAATGTTTTGTCCTTTCAAAAATAAATCTTAAAATTCTCTCTTATCATTGTTCAGTCATGTCTAAGTCTTTGTGACCCCATTTGGAGCTTTCTTGGCAGAGATACTGAGTGGTTTACCATTTCTTTCTCCAGCTCATCTTACAAATAAAGAAGTGAAGTAAACAGGATTAAGTGACTTATCCAGGGTCACATAGTTATCAAGTGTCTGAGCTAAGATTTAAAATCACAAAGGTGAGTCTTCCTGATTCTAAGTCCAGTGTTCTATCCACCATGCCACCTAGCTACCCCCAAATTCTTGTATTAGCTAAAATCCAAGGACACTTGATAATGGTCTATTATATTGGGTATCTTGGTATTATAGGTCATTTTTCAATTAAGAAAGTCATTTTAAAAGCTTTCAATTATATTAGATTTTTTCACATCTTTCACTTTATTGTATACAGTTCTTAATGAGAATTTTAAATATATACATATTTACATATATGCATACATATATAGCTATACATGCATATTGTATATGTATGTGTATATACTTTTAAAAAAAATTTAATGATTTGAGTCAACTAGATAGCTCAGTGGATAGAGAGCTCAATGTGGAGTCAGAAAGACTTGAGTTCAAATATGGCCTCAGACACTTAACTAACTATGAGACCCTGGGCAAAATCACTCTGCCTTAATCCACTGGAGAAAGAAATGGCAAACCACTCCAATATATTTGCCGAGAAAACCCCAGAGTCACAAAGAGTCAGACATGACTGAACAATAATAATTGTCTATCTTAATAAAGTTTTTAAAAACATGGCTAATTCAAAGTTTCTCTTTGAAAAAAATTCCCCAGGTGGAAGTAATTTTAAGACTTTGTCTGATAACAGAGTACTTTACCTTTCTTTTTTACACATACTTCTTCAAGAACTCTGATTTCCTTGGCCTAGGTAATCTCTTTCCAGAACCAGATCACACACCCTTAATTCCTTAGCAGATTTTTTTAAGTTGTTGTAGCCATATATACATACACATATATATCACTCAAAGGCCAGCTTTCCATTGATGAGATTCTCCAAACTGAGCTAGACCAGTTTTGCAATCAGTTTCAATGCTAACCTCTGAGTACTGTATACTATTTAGGTGAAATAGTATTATCTTTTCTCTTTCATTAGGTGACTCATTCGAATGAATAATTTAGTAAATGTTTTTGGAAATTCTGAGACCTTTTTTCTGCTCAAAATTTTTTTTCAACTGAAGTCAACAAATATTACTTAGTACTTATTATTCACAAGGTAAAGCACTAGGCCAGGAGTGGGGAACCTGTGACCTCAAGGTCACATTTGGCCTTCTAGGTCCTCAATCCATGTTAGATTCAATTAAAGGACCTCCCTTGAGGACCTAGCAGGTCACATGCAGCCTCAAGGACACAGGGTCCCCACCCCTGTGCTAGACCGATGATTTCAAAATAAAAGTCATTATCTTCAAGGAACTTGGATTCTATTGGATTCTAGAGAAATAAATTTCCATTCAGTTTAATTCAATTTAATATATATTTATTAAATGCCTATTGTATATGAGATGCTATGTTAGGAACTAGAGAAACAAAGACAAAATAACATTGACCTCAAGAACAGCACGATGAAAAATGATGAGCCTTGGTCTGGTCTGGGAGTTGGGAAGGAAAAAAGCACCTACTAATTTCTAGATACAGTACCGAGCACTTTATAAATATTCTCTCATTTGATCCTTAAAATAATTCTGGCTGCTATTAACTCCATTTTACAGATGAAAAAAACCTGAGGCAAAACTGAGTAAGTGACTTGCCCAGAGTCACACAGTTGAGCACATATCTAAAGTTAAATTTCAGCTGAGGTCTTCCTGACTCCAGCCCCTACCATACCAGCTGGTGACCTTGCTTTGTGTCTCAGCTCTGCCACTCACTCTTTGGGTGACCTTGGGTAAGTCACTCTACCACCTTGGGTCTGATCTCTAAGGTCCTTGGCAACTTAACTAATTCACAAGTCTATGAACTTACAACTTACTACAAGTGAATGGAAAAATTTGGATAGCAACATAATAAACATAGCACATCAATGCTGGCAAAGTTTTCATAATTGGCCTTGAAGAAAATACACAGATGATGTATTTCTCTGCATGCAGATGGTATTCCACAGAATGCTAAGCAATGGGTTGGCTAACACATCTGTTTATCACTTGATCCTGACCTTTGGCAAAGTGGACAAAAGAATGTAATTTGCTATAATCTATGATACACTAGACACAGGGTATGCACTGACTCCTGCTTATTAAATTGATAGTTGTAAAATAGGTAAATAAATTCTAAAGTCTTGTACATAATTAACATTTGAGATGGGGTAAATAAAAATAACAGAATATTCAGCATTTGTCAAGGAATATTTAGCCTGAGGTGAAATGCTATTAGTGTGCCATCTGTAATTACTAGAGTAAAAGGAAAATTGATTCTGCAGATGATTTTTTTAAACTACACAATATATGAACTTTAAACTGGTTTAAACATCTGGGGGATTTATGTGAAAGCTCAGCAGGGATGACAGGAGGTGCACTCAGGTGGAAAGGTATTGTAAACTGAGAACATGAGTGCACCCATGTTGTCTTTTCAAGTGATCCTAAATTTATGACCATGAACTTAAATATTTATACCCTGTGGGGATGTCAGAGTCCCATCCCTTCAAATCACCCATCAAATATATTGGTTGCTCAGCATTTCCATGCCCTTTCAAGGGGCACTGGAATAGCATGGGGGACACCATTGTGCCATATTCAATTACCCTTCATTTAACCATAACCCAAAATGCAGAAGTTGATGATTTTTTAAAAGGACACCACTTTCAAATAAGAAAATGCATTTGATCTCTATGAGGTTAAATCTGCATTTCTGTGTAATAGGAAGGATTTGATCAAAAGACCCCTGACCAGTTGATTATCTCTAGCCTGGTTCCTCAGATACATAGAATATAAAGGGCATGTAACAGAGACCATGGGTGGTTAAGATCTTATATGAAGTGTTTATACTTTGCTATTCCTTTGTGAAATATGAAATTCTCTAATAAAACTTGATATAATTAGAGGTCTACTAGTCATTGGCTAACTGAAGGCTCAGCCAATACCCTTGTCAGTCCTTTTATAAATCACATACTCTGAAGGAGTGTGTCAAGGTAGAAGATGACTCTGAGGGAGATGAGCTATGGCAGTTGAGAAGAGAGCCAGCAATCTAAGAAGACAGGTTGTTATAGGGAATTGCTTTATGCCTATTATTGGTGGAGGGAATTTCTTTCCTCCCTGACTCCTATGGGACATGATGTCCTGAAAAAAAGCCACTCACTCAATAGGATTTGAGCCAAGGCAAGAGACCAGAGGAGCTATGTGAGTCAAAAGGGAAAAGTCTTCTCTGGCAGCTAGATGGCACAATGGATAGAGTGGTAGCCCTAGAGTAAGAAAGACTTGAATTCAAATTCAGCCTCAATTCTTTACCAGCTGTGTGACCCTGGGTGAGTCAGTTAATTTCTGCTTTCCTTATCTGTAAAATGGGGTTAATAAATAGCACCTAGCTCCCAAGGTTGTCATGAGAGTCAAATGAGATAATAACTGTAAAGCTCCTATCAGTAGAACCTAGATGTAGATATAGATAGATATCATAATAGATAGATAGATAGTACCTGGTACATAGTAAGCACTATATAAATAACTATTATTTTTATTAGCTATTATGTTAGGAATTGAGCTGTGGAGACAAATAGGTCTAGGGAGTACAGCTAAGCAATCTTCCTAGCACAGATCCTATGTCCAGGGGGTGAGAGGGGAGGGTCTTAAAAAGAGAAAAGTCATCAAGACCCTGTACTGCCAGAGATGTGAGTTGCCTGGGCCATGTGTTCCCCATTACCAGTATATGCTATGTATATGCCTACTCTTTGCATTGATACTGAGTGTATTTGTGAGAGAGTGTACCCCAGTTTTATAGGCAGAATATTCTGGCTTATGATGCCAGCTCAATAAGTGCTTTTGCTATGAGCTCATTTATTCTCTGACTATTAAATGTAAATGCAGAGGAAGACCCATATGTACAAAAATATTTATAGCAGCTCTTTTCGTGGTTGCAAAGAATTGGACATTAAGGGGGTGCCCATCAATTGGGGAATGGCTGAACAAATTGTGGTATATGCATATAATGGAATATTATTGTGCTAAGAGAAACGAGGAGAAGATGGACTTCATATTTACCTGGAGAGGCTTATACAAACTAATGCTGAGTGAGAAGAGTAGAGCCAGGAGAAATTTGTACACAATCACAGACACAATGTATATGTGATAACCAACTTTGATAGACTGGACTCTTCTCAGCAATGCAGTGATATAAGTCAATCCCCAAAGACTCATGATGGAGAAAGATGTCTACATCCAGAGAAGGAACTAGAAAGAACTGAGTTTGAATCCAGATTGAAGCAAACTACCTGATCTTTTTCTTTTTCTTGTTTGGTTTTGTTTCCTCTTTCTCATTTTTCATTCCATCTGATACAATCCGTCTTTATAACCTGAATAATGTCTAATGTGAAAGTATTTGCAGATTCTATACTTGATTGTATGCCGTCATGGGGGAGGGGGAGGAGAGGGAGGGAGAGAAAATTTTGAAACTCAAGGAATTGTGAAATTGAATCTTGTAAACTAAAAGTAAACAAACAAATTAATAAAGACCAAAAAAATGTAAATGCACCAGTGGGGGCTTGTGTGCCACAATTTTAGGAGTTTGACCCACAGAATACCTTGAACCTTGGAGTAGTTATGTGCCTTGGTATTTACACAAATGAGAGTACAAATAGTTCCATAGAAAGCATTATATAGTGAGTTTTGAGACTCCAAATTATAGTATTTCCCTCTTTGTTGCTTTACTCTTCCTGAGTCCCTTGCTGGTTTACATTCATATGTTGCTGTTTTCCTAATCTCTGTCTAGCTTCTGCTATTCTTCCTCAATTTTCATTTATTTTTCTATATCTTATTTTACCAGGAGTAAAATAAGGAGAAAGCACAGATCTATCTGAAAGTTTTCAAAAAACAAAGTCATGGTCCTCAAGAACTGGGAACAAAGGGAAGATCATGTATGAGTTCTTCATGTTCTCAGTGCTTTCTGCCATCTTTGCTGTCTTCTTTCGAGGAACATGTGTGAGTTAGTCAAGATTCTTCTGTGCTACTCTCAGAATAGGAGAATGGATGAAAAGTGGAGCAAGGAAGGCTATGGACTAGACACAGAGATCATCAAACACAGCTCAAGGACCAAATCTGGGCCCAAGATCAAGCTGCAAGCTGAGAATTCCTTTTATATTTTTAAACACAATAAAATTTTATTTAAAAAAGATAAAAACTCTTCTTAGCTTGAGGCATACAAAAAGTAGGTTGTGGACTATAGTTTGCTGACTCCTGGACTAGAGTTAGGGATGTGATCCCATGTTCAACAGTTTCCTGAAGGAATCCATCTGCAATGATAACCAGAAGTCAATGGAAAAACAGAATTCAGTATTTGGGATTATAAATAGTTTTTAACACTGTAAATAGAGAAACCCCATAGAAACCAAATGAAATACACTTTGAACAATTGCACCACCATTTCAGCATTTGGAGGCAGCATTAACTAGGGCATTTAAGGAGAAAGAAGCAGGGACATAGATAAATGATGGATAATTGACCTGGTTACTGCCATATCAGCTTTAGCCAGAATCAGTCCTTTTCTGAGAAAGGGTCATGCTAGGGCAAGAGAGGCAGTAGAGTGTAATAAAAATGGAAGCTGGGGTAGGAAAAGGAGAAAGGCTTTGAAAATCTTAATGGAGCTCTTCCCTGGGTTGAGAGTATCACCACATTTCCAGTTGCCCAGACTTGTAATCTCAGAATAATCCTGATTTTTCTCTCTCCCCCAATCCAATATCCGATGAGGTGTCTTATCACTCTGCCTCCACATCATCTGATATTCGTACCCTTCTATCCCCATAAACTCTACTTCACACTCATCACCTCTCACTTGGACTATTAGTATAATATATTTCTAATTAGGTCCCAAGCTTCTGACCTCTACTCTCTAGAATCTATTCTCTCTTTTTTTTTTGCTCTTTGGAGGGCAATTGGGGTTAAGTAACTTGCCCAAGGTCACATGGCTAGGCTTTTGTTTTGTGTGTTAAGTGTCTGAGGCCAGATCCAAACTCAGGTCCTTCTGATTCCAGAGCTGGCGCTCTACTCACTGCGCAACCTAGCCGCCCCTAGAATCTATTCTCTACAGAGCTGTCAAAATGTCTTAGAACAGGTCTGATGAGGTCACTTCCTTGATAAAAAATGTCCAATATCTTCCCATTAACTCTAGGATAAAATATAAACTTCTCAGTCCACCATTAAAGGTCCTCCACAATTGAGTTTCTTCCTAATTTTTCAACCATGTTTTGTACTACTCCTACTCACATGGGAAAAATCAAATGTACAAACTAAAATGTGCTATTGGATAGGAACTTCTATAGAGATTTTTAACACCATGAATCTTTGACAGACAGATGGGCAATGAACTGGACCCAGAAACAAATAGGAGAAAGAAGAAATGGATCACATATGAAAAACTGAACAACGTTTAGTGAACCTCCCCCAAGTTTCTCCTTAAAACAAAGACCCATATTTTTATCACCAATATTCTCTTGGTGATACTATACAGCTGTCTTTAAAGATTTAAAATTTCAGACCACCTAAAAGGCAATGATGAACATGAGTAGCTTCAGCATATCCCCAATGAAGAATTATAAGGAAGGAGCAGTGGTCAATTTGTTCAATTTATTTTGCTTGACTGTGTGTATTTGAGAGAGAGAGAGAGAGAAAGTGCTTCTATTAGAGGTGAGAGCAGAGGAAGTGAGCAGTGATAGTTATGAAAAAAGACTATTACTAAAAAATTGAAAATACAGAAAACAAACAAAAGCAACAAACATAGCACTTTTGTACATTTTAAATTTTCTCATATATGTGCTATATATTTCTCTTAAAACTACACATCAGTTCATAGTTTTTCAGACAAACCTCTTATTCTACACAATTAAAATATGTTAATTGATTATTGTTAAGTTCACAAAAATACTTTTTAGGGTCTTATCAAAGAAATTAACAACTAGAAAAGGAAATTTATAGGTCATATGAGAAGAGTAAGAGACAACTAATAGACAGCTTTTATGTACCACTGCATGTCTGAAATGTACCTCAAGGCTTGGAAGGCATGTTACAGACTATTAAACTTAATTAAGGCAGGAACTTGGGCCAGGTAAGTTGAAAGAAATGGCCTTGCCTCCTTTGCTTAGCTCTTGCTCTAGATCAGATTCATTTTCATGCAAACTCAAAGTGTTCTTGGAATTTCTAGTGCTAAGTCAGAGAGTTGTCTGGAACAAAACCCTTCAATAGTTGTACTAGCACTCCAAACATAGGAAATTCAAAAAAATAGACAGCCTTACCCACCAGCACTTTCCCTAGCTTTTGGCACTTAGTTGGATGTGACAACTCATTCCCTCTTTTGTTGTTGTTCAGTCATCTCAGTCATGTCCAACTCTTCGAGTCCCCATTTGGAGTTTTCTTGACAAAGATACTGGCAGTCTATCCGCTACATCACCTAGCTACCCATCTCAACTATTGCTAAAGAGCTATCAGCTTATCCTAATGAGATAGAGGTTTTCTAGTCACCACATCCTAGCAAATGAGTTTGGTTCATTTAGCCAGCAAGCCCACTAAAGACATGAACCCCACAAAGTATTGGCAAAGAAAATCTCAACAGCCACAAGACTGTCAGAGACACAAAACCAGCGATAACCAGGTAAACCTACTGGTGAGCAATGTTTAGTAGAGAGTACATACTATGCCTACAGGAAACTAGACCCAACAGAGTAAAGTCATTGAAATATGAATTATCTCTCCACACAGGTACCCTGGCCACATGTGTTCTCTAGGTGGGTAACCCCCACACATGCACCATGGACACCTTCCTTACATGTATTGCCTGTGAGTGTTCCCTACAGACATACGCTGATCTACAGCCTTGCCTTCCATTTTTAAAATTCCCATCATAAGTATTATTCTTTTGGGTATTAGATTAAGGTATTATGTTATCAGAAAAATTTCATATAAATATATACATATTTCATACATATACATATTTCATATATGTACACATACAAACATATACACATATATTTAGTTTCTCAGGAGAGGGTGGGGTATGACAAATTATAGTTGAACCAATCCTGTACCCTTTCATAAAGGGTAACAATGACTAGAGGGAGCTCAGAGGTGCCCAAAGAGTTGATAGGTAAGATTGATGCTATTTATTTGTTGTATTTCTCTATTTCCTTCTTCCCCTTCCCACCTTCACCTTTCTCCCACTTCCCCTGCCACCCATAGCTCCAAGCAGATACCAAGGTTTCTCATGATTGACATGGAACTTTTTGAACTTTTTCAAGGCTGTTGGCTACTACTGTTTTGCCCTCTACCCCCAAAACCTCTATTTCATATGATACAAAGGAGAGATGGGAGACTGGAGAAGCTACAGGAGGATTTCAGGCCTGGGAGACTGGGACCAGAAGGGAGTTCTCTTGAGGCTTCAGGAGGGGAGGTTTGCAGAGAGAGGGAAAGGACGGGGAGAGACAGGGCCCAGAATATTTTCTTTTTTTTTTCTTTTTGCCTTTTGGAGGGCAGTTGGGGTTAAGTAACTTGCCCAAGGTCACACGGCTAGGATTTTGTTTCTGTGTGCATTAAGTGTCTGAGGTCGGATCCGAACTCAGGTCCTTCTGACTCCAGGGCCGACGCTTTACTCACTGCACCACCTAGCCGCCCCCAGAATATTTTCAATGAAATAATACATTAATCCATTATCTAAAGACTAAAGGAATGTATGTGCAATAGGCCAGGCCTGACTCAAGCTGGTCTGGTATACCTTACAGATTCAGGAACAGAATGAAATAAAACACTAGTCAACCATCTAACAGTTAACAAAAAGAAGTTGGCCCATCAGTAACATGAGAAGGCATTTGGCAAAGATCTAACATTGATTCAGTTGGGCACAGCTTCTCTGCCTCCACATTCACCATGATGCCAGATCAGAAGCATATGTGTTAGATTTTGTATTTCAGCCACCAAGAAGTAACATCAACAGTTTGAAGCTCAATCTGTTGGGTTAATTAAGTCTCAAATATAGTTTCACTACCTCTTAAGGAAAAACTACATTGCTGATAGGGGCAGAACCATAAGAAAAGTCAGCCCAAGCAACATGGTAAAACCACCTCCCCCCAGGAAAAAAAAATGTGACAGAGACCTAAGTGGCATAGGCTAGAGAGCTTTGGAATTCAAGTCATAAAGGGCTGGGCTCAAATTCTATTTCAGACACTTACTAGTTGTTAGAACCTGGGTGAGTGATAACCTTTCTCAGCCTCAGTCATATCAAAAAATTTTAGGGTGCTGAACTTCTGTGCTACTATGATCTTGCTTCTATCACAAGACAGTATGAGTTGGCTAGTAAACGTTGACAGGGACATGAAAACAGAAAAATTTCATTGCAATCTGAGAAATGTAGATTCTGATTTTCCAAGATATAGTTCATGCCCTGAAAATATTTACTATGTGGGAAAGCAAGATAAACACAGATACAGTCACTACTACAAAACATACTATAACATGTCAAGTAGCAAAGTGGATAGAACCCTAGGACTATAGCCCAGAGGAACCATGTTCAAATCCATCCTCAGACACTTACTAGTTGTATGACCTTGAACACGTCCTTTACCCTGTGTTTGCCTCAGTTCCCTCAGCTATAAAATGGGCATAGTAACAATATCTCCTTTGCAGGGTTGTTGTGAAAGAGCTTAGCAGAGGACCTGGCACATAACAGGCACCATATAGATGCCTTTTCTTTTCCCTTCCTCAATAATAAAGTGGTAAATTATGTCATATAGCTTATAAGTTTTTAAAGAGGTTCAAAGGAGCAAAAGGTCATAAAAGTTGGAAGGTACTTTAGAAACCTTTTTTTTGGAGGGGGGAAGGTAGGGCAATTGGGGTTAAGTGACTTGCCCAAGGTCAAATGGCTAGTTTTTATGTTAAGTGTCTGAGGTCAGATTCGAACTCAGGTCCTTCTGACTTCAGGGCCAGTGTTCTATTCACTGTGCCACTTAGACACCCCCAGAAATCTTTTTTTTAAACCAAATCTATAAGCTGCTGAAGTCTGAAAATCCATATGTACCTCCAGCATTGACATTTTCATCTGATCCTTGGAATCTGTGAAATAGTACCAGTCATCTCATTAAATAACTCAGTGAAATAAGTAAATGCACATTTCTTCTGTGGGCTGAATAAATAATAGATCTCACCCTTCTAGCTTCTATAAGTATGTAGATACTGTTCTCACCAGCATAGTAGAGGGACTGGCCAGTGAAGATCCAGTCAGAGAATGTGCAATATTCTCTGTCTGGTATTAGACCAAGTGGAGATTTAATGAACCTGCTTCAGGGCATGTGTACTGAAGGGGACCTTTCTCCACTGCAGAGTATGCATGGGTATCCTCTTTTTCCTGTCTGCTTACTGTATGATAATGGAAAGGCTTTTAAATTACTACTGAGTGGGGCGGCTAGGTGGCGCAGTGAATAGAGCGCCGGCCCTGGAATCAGAAGGACCTGAGTTCCGAGCCGGCCTCCGACACTTAATCCATACAAACAGACACTTAATCCATACAAACAAAAACCTAGCCGTGTAACCTTGGGCAAGTTACTTAACCCCAATTGCCCTAAAAGGGGCAAATTGCCCCTAAATTGCCCTAAAAGGTGGCGCAGTGAGTAAGAGCGCCGGCCTCGGAGTTGGGATGACCCGAGATCAGATCTGGCCTCAGAAAATGAGCACCCACGCATAAATAATGACTAGCCGTGTAACCTTGAGCAAGTTACTTAACCCCAATTGCTTTAAAAAAAAAATTACTACTGAGTTGGAAGTTAGGGTACGTACAAAAGACTGGGATGGGTAGTTCCTCTGTCTCTCCTATCTGGCAGCTTTTGAATGAGGAGGAAAACAAAATGTTAAAAGCCTCTAAATATGAGGGAGAGCAGTTGTGGTTGCCTTATCATCCCACCTGGACCACCATGGAGCCATGAATACATGGTGCTGCCGCATTTTTTTTTCCTCTGTCTCTCTTTTGTTTATTCCTTCCTACTCATAGGTAAGGGCAGCAAGGTGGGGCTGTGGGTGGAGCACTGGGCTTGCAATCAGAAAGACTCAACTTCCTGTCAAATAAGCTAGAGAAGGAAATGACAAACCACTCACAACAACTCTGGGAGGTAGGAGCTATTCAATGATCCCTGTTTTACAGTTGAGGAAACTGAGCAAACAGGGTTAAGTGACTTTCCCTGGGTCACACAGCTAGTAATTGTCTGAGGCCAGATTTGAAATCAGGAAGATGAGTCTCTGATTCCAAACTGTATAAGATTATAAATTGTAAAGAAGGTGACAATCTGCATGGTTAAAGGGAATTTCCTCATCAAGAAGTTCCCATTGTTTAGTAGATAGAGTGCTGGGCTTGGAGTCAGGAGGACCTGGGTTAAAATCCAACCTCAGACACTTACTAGCTGTGGCAAGTAACTTAACCCTGTGTGCCTCAGTTTCCTCATCTGTAAAATAAGCTGAAGAATGAAATGGCAAAACACTCCAGTATCTTTGCAAAGAAAATCCCACAATGGGATCACAGAGAGTCAGAAATGACTGAATAGCAATTCACAGGCTAGTAAATGTCTGAGATAGAACAGAAAAGGTCATGATCTTGTGAGCTCCAAAAGGTTGAGAAAACCACAAGAATTCTAGCCACTAGAGTTCATATCAGAATGTGCTTATAGTCAGAGCAACCAAGCCCAGTGAGGTGCCAGTCATTGAGGACTTACCTGACCCAGCACAGCAATGAAGTGACCCAGCAGCCAAGACACTGTGTTCTACAAGCAAGAAAGAAACTCTTCCATCAGCTTTGCTGCACCCAGAAGCAAACTTGGAGGCAAAAGGGGGATGTTAATAGTCACTACTTCAATTTTAAGTTTCCTCTCCCAAAAGACTTAGTAGAGGACAGAGGGCTTCAGAAGTTTTTGTACTGCATATTTTGCTATATCTTCTCAATAAATAATCCTTCATAAAATGGTAATTTGTTCATTGATATTGAGAAATCAGCTAGTCAAAATTATATTGAGGCAGTAATCACTGGTTAAATGATAATGAAGAAATATTAACTAGTGATTGATATTGATGGGAATATGCTAGATGGAGACTTTCAAGTGACAGTAACTAGAGAAACACCCAAGCCCCTCAGGATTACCTCTAGAATTCTAACGAGAGCAGCAGCCATGCTCTGGGAATCCAATCCACTAGTCAGAGTTTAGGCTGAGAGAATGATCCCAGAGTCTGTATTGCTAAATTAAGAAAATAACACATTTATTTTAAAGTGCTAATGAATTCATCTTCCACAAAGCTCTGCTCCTTTGATTATTCATAATTTAGGTTTGATCCTAGGTTGTCAAAAGTTCAGTCAGCAAAACACATAAGTTCAGACAGGTTCTACCATGCTGGAACATTTTCAAGTGTAGTTCCAGCCACAGACTGTGTCTGCTGCTGAGGACAAGGTTATGTTATGTATGGGAGACTCATCATCAGTAGACTGGCCACTTGGTGATAAAACCTTTGGTCATTGCAACCTATGAAAATAAATATGGAAAATGTCCTTCAATTTGCTCAGATCACTTCTGTAGTGACAGTGGCAAAGAGGAAGAAAAGGGGCAGAGAGCACTAAGAATCACACAATTTTTAGAGCATAAATAAACATTAATTGCGAGATCCTTGTCCAGTGACCCCAAAGTAAATTGTACTAATGGAAGATGACTGATTTCAATCTTGATATTTCCCTGTAAATAAAACCAGACAACACAAAAAAGCTGAAGGTGAATGGAAGAATGATTCTCAGTTCTACAGAAAATAACAAAGGAGTTGAAAGAGCTGGTTTGTCATACATTGAAAGGCAACAAGAAATATTATTTCATGGGATTTTTAGTCATTTCTTATTGTAGGGTTCATAAGCAACCACCATGACATCAGTCAAAACTTATTGCTAACATCTGTTACAGAGGGAGAGGTGATAAGAGATCAATAAAAATTTTGTGAAAACTCTCCAAATGAAATTAATATTTTGATATTTGGTGACATCAATGCAAAGATGGGGATTGAGGAAAATAGTTGAAAATGTGTTTAAGGAATAAGGAATGTGAGAGATCATATTATTGATTATATATTTAAACATAATTAATTGAGAAAAGAGTGAGAAAGGAAATGGACATGGCAAGTACCAAATGATATCACATGAAATGAAAGAGGTTATATTGTAACAGACAAGAAACAACTCATTACAGATTGAGTTACCCAGCTGTCTGTGAACCATCAGACCACAGACATATTACGGAAAAGGTCAAAACACAAAACTGGACGATTGAAATGAGAAAATATATATGACATTCAATTAAAATGACTCCAATATGTCCTAATTAAATGAGTTATTGACGTTAAAAAGTGGGAAATAGATGGAGGGAAGGATATCAATGCTGATTGTGTGAGATTATAACCTACAACTGATTATAACAATTTTATTTGCTTTTGGGGGGGAGGGGGCAATTGGGATTAAGTGACTTGCCCAAGATCACATGGCTAATAAGTGTTAAGTGTCTGAGACTCTTGAACTCAGGTCCTCCTGACTCCAGGGCCAGTGCTCTATTCCCTGTGTCACCTAGCTGCCCCTAATTATAACAATGCAGAAACTCTACTGATATTAATTATTTCTTGTAATAGAAACTAAATGAGTCTAGAAAGCCACTTCTTCCAGTAAACTTTTGATCTTCTTTGCAAATTGAGAAATACAATAGCCAAACCAGTTTTAAGTATAAATTTTTTAATAAAATCTCTTGGAGAAGGATGGCAGAAGATTATGAGCAGTATCACCTCATAAAACAGTAAGAAGCAATGTAAAAAAACCTAATTCAAAGAAAACTTGGCAAATAGATTCAACCAAGCAAAGTCATCCTAAGGAAACTGGAATAAGAACAATGAATAAATGAAAAATGGAAAAAATCTGTAAAGATTTTTATTACAAACTTTTTTCACCATCAAGGACAGTTGAGCCACCACATTCGGATGTGATCATCACAGTACTAGATGTCCTGCCAGAGGAAATGGAAAAGGCATAAAGGAAACAAAGATGAGAAAACTGGATGAATTAAAGAACACATGAATTAAAGTACACACTGAAGATACTGAAGTACACATACACATAATGAAAAATACTACTATGAATTTAATATACTCTAATATTCCAGTGGATTTATGATCAGATCAATATAGATATATTTCCTAAAATGATGCATATCACAATCTCTTCATCGCATTCCCTATGACTCTCATCTACGAACTTACATATATTTGATAAGGGGGCAGGGGAGTCCAACCTAGATAACTCAATAGGAAGAGAGAGATCTGGATTGTCTTTGGGAAATTCCACCTTTATTTTAATTACCCCAGGCTTCTTCCTGAAACATAGGTCCATATTTTTAGCACCAATATTCCTTCCATGCTTTTGTATGACTGTTCACCATGGAATAATAGTCTTCAAATAATTGAAGTTGAGGACTCCTCAAAGGGTAATGGTAAGGCACATGGTGGAACTGAGCAGTCTGCAATATGTTACAAAAGAGGAATCATGCAGAAGTGTTTTGCAGGATGACATAAGAGAAATGAATGACTTGGGGTGGGGCAGGGTGGCAAATAGGATGATAAAGTAAGAGTGAGAGAAAACCAATGAACATTTCATATGCTGCACTCCCCTGGTATTGCTGAAGGACAATATAATGAAAGCCCCCAAAATGTTGGTTGGACACCCTCCCTTTAGCAAATATGTATAAGTGTATAGACATGAATCAGAGAGAACATGGAGATGAAGAGATTGTGATATACATCATTTCAGGAAATGGCAATATATTGATTTGATCATAAATCCATTGAAATATTAGAGTATATTAAATTCATAGTAGCATTTTTTCATTATGTATTTTCTCCATCAATGATATCAGTAGCACAACCACAATATTATGGGAGTCCAGGAAATTTGAAGATGTTCAAAAGGAGTTCTCATACTGGAAAAGATTGGAAATCACTGGTCTCAGTTTACTGATAAAGAACCTGCAGTCTATGAACGCAGAAGAAATAAAGTTTACCAGGTCATTTTGGTGCTGAGAATAAAACGCCCTAATGTCATTTCACCACAAAATTCAGGGCATAAAATATTTACTACACTTTTGAAACATGAATTTAGCGAATCAGAGGCATGTTAGAATACCTGGAAAAACTGCTCTGCTCTACAAAAACCCAGATTGCAAACCTCTCTCACAGATCAATTTTGTGGAGCAACAGTGGCATCCAGTGGCCAGTAAGGGCTTAACCTCATTTCCCCAAAGCCTTTCACAAAGAAAAAATTTTTTTCTAATTTTGTTTAATATTTTCTTTTTCTCAATTGCATGTCAAAACAATTTTAACACTCTATAAAATTTTGAGTTCCAAATTCTCCATCCCTCTCCTTCCACCCCTCAGTGAAAAAGCAAGCAATTTGACATAGGTTATACATATGTAGTCCTGCAAAACACATTTCCATGTAAGTCATTCTGTGAAAGAAAATATAGACAAAAACAAAAACAACAAAAATAGAGAAAGTAAAGAAAATTATCTTTTATCTGCATTCAAGCTCTACCAGTTCATTATCTGGGGATGGACAGCACTTTTCATTATAAGTACTACTGAATTGTCTTGGAACATTGTATTGCTGAGAAAAGCCAGCTAACTCATAGTAGATCATCATACAATAGTGCTGTTACTGTGTACAATGTTCTCCTGGTTCTACTCATTTCACTTTGCATCAGTTCATGTAAGTTTTTCCATGTTTTTCTGAGAGTATCCTGTTCATCATTTCTTAAAGCACAATAGTATTCCATCACAATCATATGCAACAATTTGTTTATCCATTCCCTAATTAATGGACATCCCCTCAATTCCAATTCTTTGCCACCATTAAAAGAACTGCTGTTTTTGTACACTTAGGTCCATTTCCTCTTTGTTTTTTATCCCTTTAGGATACAGATCTCTGGTGTAGTGGTGTCGCTCGGTCAAAGGGTATGCATAGTTTTATAGCCCTTTGGGCATAGTTCCAAATTGCTTTCTAGAATTATTGAATCAGTATACACCTTCACCAATAGTACATTAATATTTTAATTTTCCTACATACCTTCCAACATTTGTCATTTTCCTTTTCTGTTATATTAACCAATCTGATAGATGTGAGGTAGTAGCTCAGAATTGTTTATAATTTGCATTTCTCTGATCAATAGAGCATTTTTACATGACTATAGATAGTTTCGATTACTTTGTCTGAAAATTGCCTGTTTATGTCCTTTGATCATTTGTCAGTTGAGGAATGGCTCTAATTTCTATAAATTTGACTCAATTTTCTGTATGTTTGAGAAATGAAGTCTTTATCAGAAAAACTCACTGAAAAAAAATTTTTTCACAATAATGATTACTTCCCTCTGTCTTATTTTCCCTGTTTATCCTATTCTCCCTCCCCTTTTACTCTGTCCATTCTCAAAAGTGTTTTGCTTCTGACTTTTACCTTCCCCAAATTGCCCTTCCTTCTATCGGTTCTCCCTATCCCCACCCTTCTCTTCCTTCTCTTTCTACTTTCCTCTATAGTAAGACAGATTTTTATACCCAACTGAGTGTGTATATTATTCCCTCTTTGAGTCAGTTCCAATAAGATTAAGGTTCATGTGCTCCCCTCTTCACTTTCCCCATTTTCCTTTCCACCATAAAATCTCTTTCAGACTTCTTTTATATCAGATAATTTATACCATTCTACCTCTCCCTTTCCCCTTTTCCCAGTGTATTCCTCTTTCTCATCCCTTGATTTTACTTTTTTTTGATAATCATACCATCACACTCAACTTACACCTCTGTTTTCTGTTTATATATACTCAACTTATAATGAGAAAGTTTTGAAAAGTTATAAATATAATTTTCTTGTGTAGGAATATAAACACTTTAACCTTATCAAAACCCTTATCTCTTTCCTCCTTACTTTTTTTATGCTTCTTTGGCATCTTTGTATTTGAAAGCCAAATTTTCTATCCATCTCTGATCTTTTCATCAGGAATGCTTTAAAATTTTCTATTTCACTAAATATCCTTTTTCCCCTGAAGGATTATTCTCAGTTTTGCTGGGTTTGTGATTCTTGGTTATAATCGAGCTCTTTTGCCCTCCAGGGCATCATATTCCAAGCCCTCTGATCTTTTAATATAGAAGCTGCTAAATCTCACATTATTCTGCTGCTTGCAGTCTTTTCTCCTTGATCTGAGAGGTCTGAAATTTGACTATAATATTCCTGGGAGCTTGTATTTTGGAATCTCAGAAAGTGATTGGTGGATTCTTTCTATTTCTATTTTACCCTCTGATTCTAGAACATAAGGAAGTTTTCCTTGAAAATTTCTTAATAGATGATATCCAAGGCTCTTTTTCTGATCATGCCTTTCAGGTAGTTCAGTAATTTTTAAATTGTCTCCCCTAGATCTATTCTCCAAGTCAGTTGTTTTTCCAATAAGATATTTCATATTTTCTTCAATTTTTTCATTCTTTTTATTTTGTTCGACTGTTTCTTAATGTCTCATAGAGTCACCAGCTTCCATTTGCCCAAGTCTAATTTTTAAGGAATTATTTTCTTCAGGGTGCTTTTATACCTCCTTTTCCATATGGTCAATTCTATTTTTAATGGGTGGATTTTTCTTCAGTGAATTTTTGTATATCTTTTTCCATTTGACCACTTCTTCTTTTCAAGGCATTCTTCTCTTCCTTGGATTTTTTGTGCCTCTTTTACCATTTGGCCTATTCTGTTTTTAAGGTGTTATTTTCTTCAGTATTTTTGTGCCTCCTTTACCAGGCTGCCAACTTTTTTTTCATGATTTTCTTGTATCTTTCTCATTTCTCTTCCCAATTTTACCTCTACCTCTCTTACTTAATTTTCAAAATCCTTTTTGAACTCTTTCATGTACTGAGACCAATTCATATTTTTCTTTGAGGCTTTGGATGCAGGAATTGTGATTTTGTTGTCTTCTTCTGATTCTGTTTTGATCTTCCTTGTCACACCATAGTAACTTTCGATGGTCAGAATTTTTTCTGTTGTTTGCTCATTTTCCAGCCTACTTCTTGACTTTTGACACTATGCTAAAGTGGGGCTCTGTTTCCTAAGAGGAGGGGTCACTGTCCTAAACTTCAGGTTTTTTGTGCAGCTGTTTTCTCTTTTTCTTTTTCTTTCTTTCTCTCTTTTCTTTCTTTCTTTCTCTCTCTCTCTCTCTCTCTCTCTCTCTCTCTCTCTCTCTCTCTCTCTCTCTCTTTTTGCATTTTGGAGGGCAATTGGGGTTAAGTGACTTGCCCAAGGTCACACAGCTAGTTTTTGTGTTGTTTCTGAGGCCAGATTTGAACTCAGGTCCTCCTTACTACATTCACTGTGCCACCTAACCACCCCAATGCGCAGCTGTTTTCAGAGGTAATTCTGGGGGCCTGTAAGGTTTTGACTCTTACAAGGTGGTATGATCTAGGGAGAGATGAGTTTACTACTGTCCTGTACTGTGTACTGGTTTGTTAGCGACCACAGGCATTCTTTACAACCCTGGAACTGTGACAGGGGTCCCAGCTCCCCTGTGGCCTTAAGCTCTAATGTGCTAATGTTCTTCCCCACACTGGGACTAAGACCCAGGACTGAAACCTATATCCATGTATAGTCAATGCCTGCCCCTGGTGCCATCAGAGGGACCTCTGTAAATCTCCTTCTGACCCATTGTCCAACCCCCTTGCCATCTGCGGGCTGAGAAGTCTGAAAATCGCCAGTGCTGTCACTGATTCAGTCACCCTGAGACCTGCTCCTGATTTGCTTGGGCTAGGTCTGTGCTGGTATGGCCCGTGCTGGACTGTGCTCCACTATCACCCTGGTGCAACAGATCTTTTCTGCTGACTTCTAAGTTGTCTTGGGCTGGAAAATTGTTTCATTCCATCTCTTGTGGTATCTACTGCTCTAGGATCTGTTTAGAGTCATGATTTAAAGGTATTTGGAGGAATTTGAGGGAGATCTCAGGTGAGTCCCTGCCTTTACTCCACCATCTTGGCTCTACCTCAAGAAAATTATTTCTTGAGCAACCAAGTACATCCTATGACTCTTCGCATACTTCATATCCAAGAAGGAGTGAGTTACAGGACCTGCTGGACATAGAGGAGCCTTCCACTGCCCCCTAACATTTATACCTGGTGCCTCTGAGCTCAAGCCCAGAGAATCAAATAAGTTTCCCCTCCAGTGGGTATAATATAAGGAACATTACACCACACAGCATGAGAACCAGACTTTAGTCCCCATTCCATCACTAAATAACTAGGAAATTTTTAGTAAATCACTAGTTCCTCTCTTTGTCACAGTTGCCTCATCCATAAAACAAAGATAATAGCGCCTTTTATTCCAGAAGACATTGAGAATAGACAGAATGATGACTTGAGGTCCCTTGTGGCTCCACAAGAGTTCTTAAATTGGGGTCCCTGAACATGTGGGGGTTTTAATATTGTGAAAACTATATTTCAATATAATGTTTTCTTCTGTAATCCTAAGTATTTTATTTTATGCATTTAAAAACACTACTCAGCAAAAGAGTCCATAGGCTTCACCAAACTTTCAGAGGCATCCCCAACACAAAAAGGTTAAAAACCCTTATAAATTACAGTCATGATTCTCTAATAGACCCCACATACCCTCTACCATACAGGTACGCTAGTCTCCTTGTTGTTCCTCACATGGCACTCCTTTCTCCATGTCTTTGTACTAACTATTTTCCATGTCTGGAACACGCTTCGACACCACCTCTTAGTTTCCCTGCATTCCTTCCAGTCTCAATTCAAATCTCACCTGCAGGAGACTTTTTTCCAGACCTTCCTCCACCTCTCTCTCAAACTGCAAGTACCTTCCACTGTGAGATTACCACTCCCTCTACTCTGAGTAGATCTCACATGTTCCCCGTTATTTTCACGTTGTCTCCCCTCTTAGGCTGTGAACTTCTTAAGAGCAGGAACTGTTTTTGCCTTTCTTTGTATCCCAAGTACTTAGCATAATGCCTAGCATATAATGATAAATTTTTTGATTGATGCAATGCATTGTTTCAGCGAGAGATGTAATCAATAAATCCCTAGCGTGTATTTGTAATCTCTGGGACACTTCTATTTGGCTAATGGAGTTACTTTGTAATCATTCATTTATCTGTACTTGAGGATCAATCTGTATATGGGCAGGTAGAAAACAGTGCATTGAGTGGTCAATCAGCATGGAGGGGTTAGTAGAAACTGAAAAAGGGACAGATGCTAAAGTAAAAGAGTTTGTTAAGGAGAAAAGCATAGACAATGGGAAAAGCTGTAGCATGAACTACATAAAGTAGTTTCCTTGAGCAGCTAGAATGATAACAGTTGGTGAAGATTATTCTAAATATGAGCTATGGATAGTAGAAGAGAAAGGCATACATGAAAAAAAAAGAAGAGAAAGGCATTCAACAAGCCAAAACTAGAGATGGAAAAGAAAGCAGATGAAAGTAGACTTGGGTTTGGATAGCAATATGATATTATAGTATTGTAATCAGAAGACATGGTTTGGGTTGTGTATGATGGCACACACCTGTATTCCCTGCTGCAAGGAGACTGAGGCTAGTGGACTGCTTGAGTTCAGGAGTTTTGAGCTACCATATGGCCAAAGACAATCAAGTGTCCACACTGTCAGGCACCGGAATGGTAAGCCCCCAGGAGTAGAGGCCACCAGGCTGCCTAAGGAAGGGCAAACTTTCCTGAGTCTGAAAAATGGAGCATCTTAAAGTTTCTGTGTGTATCAGTAGTAGGGCCATATTGTGAATGGTTGTTGAACTTCCAGCCAAAATAGGGAGACCAAATCTTTTTTTTAAAAGGGAGGGAGAGAGAAAGGAGAGGAGAGGAAAGAAAAAAGAGGAGGGGAAAAGAGAAAAGAAAAAGACATAGAAAGTTCCAATTTTAACAATCACTTACTTTGTAACCCTGGACTAGTTATTAAAATATTTCTAAATCTAATTCCTTAACTGTGAAATGGGGGAAATGATACTTGTACTCACAGGATTGTTGCATAGAAAAGATTTTTTATAAACTTTAAAGAATTATTAACTATGAATTATCAAGGGACAGACTTATGTTGAAGAGTTCCTGAGTATAGAGTCCAGAGGGCATGATGATTTTAGAAAGTTTGGTTTGTTTGTTCATTTTTAGCCTAGAGCCAAGAGCTATACCTGGATTTCAGCAAGGAAAGATCAAATGTCCCCAGTGATAATGGCTAAGAGTTACCTGACTGTCCTGCTTCTTACCATTAGCCAAATAGGAGTGTCCCAGAGAAAACAATATGGCAAAGCAGACTGCAATTATAAAGGTAGATGTTGTGTATTAAGATGTATCCAGATAGGGGCGGCTAGGTGGCACAGTGAGTAGAGCGCCGGCACTGGAGTCAGAAGGACCTGAGTTCAGATCCGGCCTCAGACACTTAACACACACAAACAAAACAAAAAAAAAAAAACCTAGCCGTGTGACCTTGGGCAAGTTACTTAACCTCAATTGCCCTGCAAAAAAAAAAAGATGTATCCAGCTGAATTCAGTAACAAAAATGATTATCTATCTGCAAATTACTTGTATCCTCAAATTTCACAGAACAAAGTATATTTTGTTCCGAAAACTGTTAACTGAGCATAGAGAGGACAGATGTGAAAAAATGGAGTATCAGGACAGGAGTGAATGACAAGGCTGTGATCCCAATGATAAACTATAGCAAGGAGAGTCTTCCATTGTCCTACTGTTCCTTTAGTTGGTGACAGCAAAATTGCCCAGAGTCCAGCATGGGGAGCTCAGGGAAGCTTTAAAATATGGGGGACAAAATTTAAATAAGAGTGTGAGGTAAAATGATTCAATTCTATCTTCTTCATGTGCCATGAATATGTGTGTATAGGAAAACCATATACACATAACCATATGCTATTTGACTTAAACATTATTGTTGGAGTTATACAATATACACTCCCTCCACTGGGACCTCATCACTGAGGATTCAAATAAGATAGAAATAGTTGAAGAGGGAAGCAATGGAATCTCCTTTGCCAAAGCCAAACAAAAGTCAGAAACAAATTAAATATAATCTTTTCTGGAGCCATCGAGTGGACTAGATGACTCTCGGGGTACATAATAGTATTAAAATTCTAGAATTCCATTAACATCTCTCTCAAAGTCTAAATTAGTTTCTTCTGAATTTCAGATCCTCTAAGTATATGAATTTGTCTTTAAGAGCCGAACAGTTCTATGTCAAAGGAAAATATATTATTGAATCTGACAAAAAAAACCCTATGATGAAAAAATATAGTTCATGCAATTAACTTTGGCATCTCTTTTCCAATAGAGAAAACACAGGAAAGAAGGCTTATATGTGGCTTTGTAGCACATACATATATATACACATATATCACACACACATATATGTACATATGTATTGTAGAGGGAGATGAGGGGAGGTGACTTTATGGCCCTTCCATCTTTTCAATCTTCTTATATCTTACTCCCTTCCGTGTCCTTCCTCTGCCATCCAGTAACACTGACCTCCATGCAGTCACTAGTATACAACTTCTCTCTCTCTCTGGACATCTTCAATATAATAGTTAACATTTTATATGGTGCTTACTATGTTCCAGTTATCATACTAAGCACTTTACAAACAACCCTGGGAGGTGGGGGCTATTATTATTGCGATTTTACATATGTGGAAACTGAGGTAAAGAGGAGGTAAGAGACTTGCCCAGGGTCACACAGCTAGTAAGTGACTGGAGCATGATTTGAACTCAGATCCTCCCAACTCCAGGCCCTGCACTCTATCCACTGTGCCACAGCTTCCCCAAAGCATTCCAAGCCCACTTCATCTCCATTCCCTAGCTTCCCTGGTGTCCTTCAAGCTTCAGGTAAAATCCTACTTTCTATAAAAAGCTTCCCAGTCCCCCTTACTACTAGTGACTTCCCTCTGTGATTATCTCCTACGTATTCTGTATAAATCTCCTTCATACGTAATTGTTTTCATGTTGTTTCGCTCATTAGACTGTGAGCTTCATGAGGGTAGAAATTGTTTTCTGCCTTTCTTTGTTTCCCTAGAACTTAACACAGTGGTTGGCACACAATGTTGTTATTCAGTCATTTCAGTTGTGACTCCTCATGGCCCCATTTGGGGTTTTCTTGGATACTGGAATCATTTGCCATTTCCTTCTCCAGCTCATTTTATAGATGAGGAAACTAAGACAAACAGGGTTAAGTGACTTGCCCAGGATCACACAGCTAAGTAAATGTCTGTGATTTGAATTCTGGAAGATTAGTCTTCCTGACTCTGGGCTTGCTGCTGTATCCACTGAGCCACCAAACTGCCCTAACACACCTAACAGGTGCTTAATAAATGCTCATTGACTGACTGTTGTCTGTACGTATCAAATATAGGACTGGATGTGTGTGCACATGCACACGCATGCACCAGACCTATGATTGCATCTACATAGGAAGGCAAATCAGCAATCACCTAATAATTTATAATCTTAGAGAGTTGTTGGGGGAATTAAGAGGTTAAACGATTTGTTTATGATAATATAGCCAGTGTTTGGTCAGAAATAGGACTAGACTGAGGTCTTCCTGACTCCAGGGACCTCTACCCCAATTGCCTCTGATTTATATAACATCTAATATTATCTGTTCTGTAGAGGGTAGGTGAGGAGTCTGATTAACTTGATATGGACTTTTGACTAACTTTCCTTTTGCAGACGTCTACTTACCTATTCATTAAGAAAGGAGGAAGTTGGGGTGGCTAGGTGGCGCAGTGAGTAGAGCGCTGGCCCTGGAGTCAGAAGGACCTGAGTTCGGATCCGGCCTCAGACACTTAACGCACACACAAAAACCTAGCCGTGTGACCTTGGGCAAGTTACTTAATCCCAATTGCCCTCCAAAAAAAAAAAAAGAAGAAAGGAGGAAGTCTCTGGCGTCTAGATACTTCACACTTCTTTGAGGATGAGTGATCAAGTCTATGGTTTAGGTAGGAATTGCTTCACTGTAGTGGAGGGCAGTAGTTACCCCTTTGTGCCAGGCCTACAAAGGAGGGAAGAGGGAAGGGGGAGCCATATCAATCAGACAGACAGACATTTTTTTGAAGAAGCCTAAGAGTGAGATTTTTGAAAGAGAAAAGAGGCTTCCAAGCTAGAACCTGATATGTGTCACCTAGAGCTTGAGATGCTGAGCCACAGGGTGCAATTATATAGATTTATTTATAACTTAATAAACATAATAAAACAAAAACAAAAAGACCAGTGCATTACACATAGGAGTTTAATAAATATTTATTGAACTGAATTGAATAATGGCTTTTTGTAACTAAATTATTTTGAGCTCAAACATTCTGCTCTCATGCTGAAGACAGCAAGGCCTCTATTGCCATGTGAAAAGTCTCACAATATGGTACTATTTTCTTTTGTAAATACTTAAAAGAAAGTGGGCGATGATACCAGTTTTTAAATCCCTCCAGATGGCATCTTTTATTGCCAGTATCAAAATGACCTATGACAAATCCTTTTGAGTCTAGTTCAGTTGGGGGGGGGGGCATCCTCAAACTCCTCCCACATACGAAATGCAATCAGATATGAAGGTCCATACTTTATAATAATATTGATCCTGCTGTTCTTAGAATAAGCAAGGCAAGAAAGTAAACATGATATAATAGAAAGTACACTGAATCTCAGTTCTTGTCCCTCTTCTGATAGTAACTTGTAATATGATTGGGATAAGTCATAACATCTCTGAATCTTAGGTTCCTGATGTACAAATTGAGAGAGTTGGACAAGATAATTTCTAAGGATCCTGCTGGCTCCAAATTTTTATGATTCAATATCCAAGGAAGTTTTTTTTGTGAGCTGTTTTTTTTTTAAATCTGTGATTAGGAAATGTCTACAAAAATCATCATCATCATAGCATGTTATAATATTTTAAGAACTGCAGAATGCTTTACAAATATCTTATCTGAGCCTCACAACAACCCTGGGAGTTAGGTGCCATTATTGTTCACATCTTATAGATAAAGAAATTGAGGCAGAGGTTGAATGATTTGCCCAGGGTCACACAGCTAGTAAGTGAGTTAAGATTTGAACTCAGTCTACCTGACTCCAAGTCCAGCATTTCATCGACTCTACCACTCAGCTGCATATAAAAATGAACTCTCCTGACAGAACTTCATTTGTTTAAGGGTTTAGCTCATGCCCTCCACAGAGCTATGGCTTAGCATTTTGGGGGTGGGGGATGAATGTAAATAAAGTTTCAGTACAGTGATTATACTCTTAGTTTTACATAAAATATGATAATGACAATGTTACAGCCAATAATAAATTAAAGAATGTGTGCAGATTCATTTAATAGTTTCATTACAACTACAGTGCGGATGGGCTGGAGGCTAGATCAGAATGAAAATTAGTCTGATTCGAGAATCACTGAAATGATGGATTAAGAGTATAACATGATCCTTATACCCTATGAGGCCTGGGGGCCTCTTGCTAGCAAAGTGTGGTTTGCACTCCATGCTGTAATACATTACAGATCTAGCCCATCAAAAGGATGTAATGGGCCCAGCTGGACACACCAGAACCAATGCTACTGTCAGATTTTCCCAAACAACTAAATGTCAAAGAACCCAATTGTCAGAGGGAGGATTACATGGTGGTCTAAGACATAAGGAAATGCCAAGGAAAGACATTATCTACATAGTGATTCCCCACCCTTGAACACCTGCAATCCCCTCGTGCTGTTTGATTTAATAATGTCCACACGCCCCAACCTTTAAGTATTATATAACCTATTGTTCTTTAAGTTAAAGTCAACTAAAACTAATTCTGTTTTGAGAGCTTTCTTTGAGAATTTCACAACAGCCCTTGGAATAACTGGAGACACCTTAGATTGTCACAGAACAGCTGGGAAGCATCAGTCTTTGCATTTGTCAGATATAATCAAAGATGGTAAAGCAGGGTACTACACAGGTGAAAAAAATTCCTCATCCATTATAAGTTTGAGAGGCAGCAAGAGGGCCAGCCCTGGAGATGGGAAGACCCAGGTTCAAGCTCTGCCCTGGTATTTACCAGCTAAGTGACCAAGGGCAAAACACTTAACCCTTCCATATCCAGGTCACTCTCCAGAACTAAAAGTTATAGATGGAGTATCAATCTGTGTTGGGGGAGGAAATAGGAGTTTCCACATCACACTGGAAATTCTCCGTATAGATTAAATCACAACTTTAGACCATTGTCTGGAATCTGAAGCCCACTGTGGTTAACTGACTTGGTCAAAGATCTCATAGCTAGTAAACAATGGAGTAGGAACTCAAAGCCAAATCTACTGACACTGAGCCCAGCGTTCACCCTATTATGATGCACTGCCTCTTTCCAATGTACCTTTGAAAGTGCTGACAATTCTAATAACTAATGATTTTTGCTGCTATGCCTTCAGATGGGCAAAAATCTTCTGGAGATTTTAGTCTTGGCAAGGGCAAACACAAGTCCCTTAAGTAAGCTCTAATGATAAACTTGTCACCACAAAGAATTACCAAGATTATTCAAGCTTCACTACAGTTTAGCATCCTACTAAGGTTGTAAAATAGGAATGGTATTCCCCCAGCAGACTGTAAGCTCCCCAAGGACAGATTTTATTGTTATTACAATTGTGCCTGACTCTTTGTGACCCCATTTGGGGTTTTCTTGGTGAAGATACTGGGGTAGTTTGCCATTTCCTTCTCCAGCTCATTTTAAGGATGAGGAAACAGAAGCAAAAAGGGCTAAATGACTTTCCCAGGGTCACACAGATAGTAAGTGTCTGAGGCCAGATTTGAATTTCGAAAGATGAGTCTTCTAACTCCAAGCCTAGCACTCTATCCTTTATGCCATTCAGCTGCCCAAGGACAAATATAGTTTTATTTTTTCTTTTTATCTGCAGCCCACAAGACAGTGCCTTGGACACAACAGGCTCTTCATAAATGTTGGTTAAATTAATTGAATTAGCAGGTGCTAGGGTGTCTGGGTCTAGGTTTCCTCATCTATAAAATAAAAGGGTTTGGCTCTATATCCTCTAAGCTTTCCTCTAGATCTGGTCTACAGTTATGATTCCCAATAAGCTAATCAAAGGCAACGATTCAACAAAAGCTACCTGCTTATCAAACCTGTAAATGACACAAAGCTAATGGAGATGGCTAACTTGATGTATGACGGATCCTGGATTCAAACTATCTTGACAGGTTAGAACAAAGAACCTGATCTAATAAGATTAAGTTTAATGAGACAAGTATAAAGTCTTGCAGTTAGGTTAAAAGAAAAAAGAAAAGAAAACACTGGATAGGAGAGGTATTGCAGGACAAAAGATCTGTTCCATATGACCGTAGGGTTTTGAAGATGATAGTAATAATAGCAGTAACACTTCTTTCCCAGTTCTAATCCTGACTCTGGACTTTTTTTTATCTCTCCCTCAGTGCCTTCTTACCCTGAAGATGTATCTACCCCTCCAATTAGTGAGTTCCTGCCTGGAACCACCAGTTCAGGAAGTACCCAGGCCATTCATTCTCAATTCTCTTCCAGCTGACTTTTGAGGTCTCTTCCAAATCCAAGATACTTTCATTCTACCAAAAAGATGAAACCAACATAGCACTAGTTTAAAAGATAATCCTATAATTCTTGCATAAGGAAATTTAACTTTAAGCCAAACTAAAGGATCAAAATTGGGTGGGGAAACCCCATTCCATTGGGAGAATGAAGTACTCAAGTAGAGAAGTATACTTTTCTTCAGCCATCACAAGAGATTGTTGATCATTATTTGATTAATGTCCTTTGCTATGCAGCAGAGAACATTGTTATATGGAGCAAACCACTTCAACACTGCCAAGGCCTGAAGAAGAAATGAAATGTGCCCAGCTCAGCAGAGGCAGAGGAGTGTGGGGACCTGTCAAATGAACCTTGGTATGCTGAATAAAAATATTTACAGCACTACTTTATGAAATGATCCATTTCCAAGGCAGCAACTGCTTTGTACAATATCCCATCACACTCAAAATGTTCCCCTCTGGGCCTACGTATGTAGAAAGTTGAAAATATGTGCTTATGAATATTGACGTGATTGGAGCGGCTATTTGTAACCACACATAAAAATGTGTTCAAGGAGTGAATAATTAGGAGCATTGCAAATGGAAATTGGGGGCATGTTGTTCTCACTCTTTCCAGTGAGGAACTGGGCTTTTTGTAGGGGAGAGTAGGTTTTGGTGGAGTTTTTTTCTTTCGCTTTTTTTTTGGCTCTCATGTCATTAGAAAAAAATGTGTATTCTCTGCATTTCAGGGGTAATGTTTATGCTTTGCTGCTTATGGATATAATAGAAAGAGTGAGCTGTTGAAAATTTGTCTCTGTGGTGTTTCTAGAATGTTAATACCCCTGTTATCACATAACTTACATTTATTTAGAAAAAAAAAATGAGGCAAGCTTTTTCCATTCATTTAGCACACTAAATGCTACATGTAAACAAAAAGAATATAATCGTGCTGCTGGAGAATTTTTACAGGAGACACTCATAAAGGCTACCAGGCAGTTAGGATGGAGCCCTGCTTTCTTTCAGACAAGGCCAACAGTTGTTATTAAAACCACAGGGCAGCAAACTGCTGAATGAAGATCCTTAATTCACACTTATTAGATCACTTAAACAAAATGCTGAACTCTCTTGTCTGAGATAAAATATTCATAGCCAGAGATGGAAATGTGAGTGGGAGAAAAACTTCATATTAAGCACTTTACCCAGTTTGTTGTTTCTTTTTTTCCCCACCTTATCCTCCACCCACTCCACAGTTTTGTTTTAATGGGAGAAGCCCCTGGACTCCTGGGTTCAAATCCAGACTCCACTTCTTTTTACTGTATGACACTGGACAAATCATTTTCCTTTCTGAGGCTATTCATAGACATCCAATATAATGCCTCAAATGCCTAGCCAGCTCTGAATCCTGTGATTCTAATGACAGCACAGAGGCTATCAGAAGCTGTCCAGAAGCCTAATCTGTGAGAGTTCCACCAATGCTCTGGCATCATGGGAATTTGTCTAGCCTTCTAGATAAGAGGAATCTTACTTGGGTTCCAATTTTGTTTTCCCCAGAGAACCTTTATGCTTTCCCAATTCAGACATAATCACGTGATTGTGATATCAAAAGAGTAGATTTCTAGATACTAATCCTCTGGCTTAATAGCAAAGAAACGCACATTGATTCGCCTTTCTGGATCCCATTAAATGGGATTCTGATAATAACCACTCACCTTAGAAAGCAACTAAGTTATAACCCAGATTGACATTCACTACCTACTATCTCCAGAAACGTGCTCTGTATGTGACCTTGGGCAAGTCACTGTTAAGCTTCAGTTTCCTCTGAATGAGGAGATATGAACTGAAATGAGAGAGCTGGCCTCCATGGATTCTGAAGCCCTTTCTGGCTCTAGAACCATGATTCTATGATGAGTTTGTCCTAGAAGACATGTGTTTCCAAAAGAGGAGTGGGTTGAGATGGATATTGCTACTGCTTTTCTTCACATTAATAGCCAGTTTAGCCAACAGTGTACTTAAAACCTCAGCTGGGAGTCAAGAACTATTTCAATAATGCAAAGATGAAATATTTACCATGTTCCATGATTAAGGCTCTTCGCCCCCACCCCACCCAAAGTCTTAGAACTTTGGCAGACATCTTTGTCATTGGGCTATGTGACATCTTTCCATATCTATGCATCGTCCCCTACGGTATACCTGCCCCACCAGGGACTAAAATAATTTTGCTCAGAGATTTTGATTTCCTTCATTAACTCCACAAGCCTCAGGAGGAGCCATGACACAGAGCAGCGCTATTCAGTCTAACTGAAGAAAATCTCTTGTATATGGGTGAATGATGAAGGGATCTCTGATGCACCTCTGCTGTATCTTAAAAGAAACTTGTGCTCCATAAAATGGCAAAATTAGAACTGGAAGGTCAAATTGGTAATGGATAACCAAAGTCAAATTTATTCTGACCCTGAGACTTTTAAAGAAAAGTTATTGAATGAAAAGGTAAAATCTGGCTAATAAGATCCAGGTATAATTTTACTTATAATGAAGACTTAGATCACGAAGGATAAATATCAGACATTTCACATTCCAGAGCTGGTATCTTGGAGTGGGTGGTGGAAAAAAGACACTTCAAAACTTCTATCTGATTGGCATGGAAAAAAATAATGGAGAATCTTTTACCTTGAAGAGAAAAAAAAGTTTGATGACCTAGACTCCAAAATAAATGTTTGTGGGTTAAGGTCTGAACATTCCACAGAGTAATTTAAAGGTTTTTGCATTGCTTCATAATCAAGCATTTATTAAGCACTTACTGTGTGCAAAGCCCTGTGCTTAAACCCTGGGGATTCAATTATAAGCAAAAAGAGTCCCTGCTCTCAAGGAACTTGTATTGTTACGATGAAAGATAAGACATAAAAAGAATCTTGCAGGGAAAGGGGAAGTGGAAGGGACAAAGGTCCCAGGTCTCGGGAGTGGCAGAGAAAGTCTTGGGTACAGCTTGGAAAGGTATAAGACATGGCTAACCAGGACACCCTCTTTAGATAGGGGTTCTAGAAGGAGCCATCCAATCAGAGGAAAGTTGAAGGCAAGGATAATGCTTCCAAGATGTGAATTCAAGGGCTAGAATAATCTTTCTAGGCCATGGCAGATAAGTCCTAAGCGCAGTCTGGTAAGAAATTAAATACATAGTTCATAAATACAAAGCAAACCATTCACAGTACCCCAGATCAACCTTATTTTTTCAAATATGCAAGTTCAGTAAGCATAATGCATTGATGTAAGGAGTTCCCCTACACTATGGAAAGAGATGTTGAAGGAAAAAATATTCATGCTTATTGACTGACTGATTTCATTATTGCTCCTGATTTTCTTTTCTTTTCTTTTTCTTTTTTTGGAAGGGCAATTGGGGTTAAGTGACTTGCCCAAGGTCTAGTAAGTGTTGGCTAGTAAGTGTTAAGTGTCTGAGGCATGATTTGAATTCAGGTCCTCCTGACTCCAGGGCAGGTGCTCTATTCACTGCACCACCTAGCCACCCCTCCTGATGCATTTTCAAGAGAAAAGTCTTTATGGTTTTTACTCACCTTTTCAAGTGGCTTTTCCCAGAAGTCTAAAAAATGCTTTAGAAAGAAATGTTATTTCTTAATATTTTTAGAAAAACTAAAAAAGAGGCTTTTTAAGACACTTCCATGGGAGATTTTTCCTCTATCCTCTTTTCTCATTGTTTTCATTTAAATGACTGTCAAATCAGATAAAGTCATAAGAATTCATTTGCAGTCTAGCAGGGGCACATTCCACATATAAATAACTATATAAAGTTATGCAATAATTGCATCTAAAGGTGGAAGCAATATGCCAAAAGCAATTATCACCTAGGAGTATGGGGGGGGTTGAATTGGGCTTTAGAGAATGGGCAAGAATTCAACAGGTAAACTGGAGGAGGGAGGTCATTTGAAAAAGGAACAAAAGAAATAATTTTTATTCATAAAATTTCCAAACACTCTTTGATATCCTCTTTCAGAGTGTCTTTCCTCAGAATATTTTTTTCTTTTTTCTCACTTAGATCTTCATCTAGCTAAGTTCCTCTCCCAAACCTATCTCCTCACATGCTGAACCAGAACACGTTTCTTGCCACACCCCAAGAAAAATAATACATTTGACAAATCTCTAAGACTTAAGTTAGTGGTGTGACTTGTAATCTTGTTAAATTTTTCATTTTTCAGTCATTTTTCAATCCTATCTGACTCTTCATGACCCCACTTTGGTTTTCTGGGCAAAGATACTGGAATAGTTTACCATTTCCTTCTTCAGCTCATTTTACAGATAAGGAAACTGAGGTAAATGGAGTTAAGTGACTTGTCCAGGTTCACTGAGCTAGTAAGTGTCTAAGGATAGATTTGAACTCAGGAAGATGAGTTTTCCTGACTCTAGATCTGGCACTCTATTCACAGCTGTCCCAATGCTACTTAATACCACACTACAAAAACAATCTTATTAAATACCACACTATAAAAATACTCATATTTTCTACCTATAATATGAGAGATTCTAGAGTATTACAGAAACAGCCATGGCATTATAGAAAGAACCTTGGATTTACAATCAGTGGCCTGGATTCAAATCCTGGACCCATCAATTACTAGCTGTATAAATATTGGACAAGACTTACCCTGTTTTGCCTCAGTTTCATCTCCTGAAAACAAGAGCAGTAATATCCATTCTGCTTACTTCACAAGGTTGTGAAGAAAGCACTTTTTGAATGGGAATTATTTTTCCCCACTTTTCCATAGACACTGACTGCCTGACTAAAATGATTTGCCCACAGTAAAACACTTTTTTCCGGTAAATTACAGAAAAGCAAGCATTATAAAGTAGGGATGAATATTACATGCTCCAGTAAAGAATGGCTTCAAAGTTCAGCAAGCTTGACAGTGTATTGAGTAATGTTCTTTGAACACAGCATTAAAGTCATGTTAGGAAGGAAAAGAGATAAAACATATAATGACATCTTAATATGCCCAGTTATTGCAAAAGCCAAGAACTGGTCACAGTTTATCAGAAGCTGCACATTTTAATCTCATTAGACAACACTTTTTTCCCAATCATTTTAATACAGTTACCAAAACCACAGGGTGGTAGAGGGAAAGGGAGCTAAAATGCATTGTAAACCTCTTGGAAAAAAAAACTGTCTTTTCCAATTGCCATTTAATGTGACTATGGAAATTGGGCTAGACAATCAATTGACTCAGTTAATAATTTGTCCAGAGCAGCCACAAATACTAGGGACATTTGTACAAAATAACTATACTCAGCAGAGGTACTCAGAAAGCCTCACTTAACCCTGAAGATGAATGAATGAATGAATAAAATTAAAAACCATTTATTAAGTACTTATTTTGAGCCAGGTACTGTGCTAAGTACAAATATAAAAAGATAGTCCCTGCCCTCAAGGAGTTTATATTCTAACAGGAGAATAATACACAAAAGGGAATTGTAATCAGGGAAGAGAGTTTTGGTCTATCCAAGGAATCATAGGAAGGTAATTTGACATGTAAGTCAACCAATTGACACATCCTTTCCTTTGAATACTATTCCCAGAGAAGGAAACTGAGTAGAGGAAAGTGGTGGGGGAGGAAGGATGTGGATGGGGGGATGCCTAAAAAGGTTAGTAGAAGAATGATTTAGATATATACTTCAGTGGAATAAAAAGGTAAAGTGTGATCTAGGGTATGGAGCTTCTAGAAATGAGCTAAACAAGCTAGTTTGCACTCAGTCACTAATCAACACAACTGAACAACAATAACTAATCAATAATAATAATTACAACAACCTCACCAATAATGATGTTTCTATTAAATAGGGCAACTAGGTGTCAGAGCGGATAGAGTGCCAGGCCTGGAGTCAGGAGAACTCATCTTTATGAGTTCAAATCTGGCCTCAGACACTTACTAGCTGTGTGACCCTGGGCAAGTCACTTAACCCAGTTTGCCTTGGTTTCCTCATCTGCTAAATGAGCTTGAGAAGAAAATGGCAAACCACTCCATTATCTTTGCCAAAAAAAAAAATCCCAAACAGGGTCACAGAGTGAGACGTGACTGAAATGACTGAACAACAACAACAACAACAACATAATAATAATAATAATAATAATGTTTATATGGTGCTTTAAAGTCTGCAAAGTAGTTTACATATCTGTTCTCATTTGATCATCTTAACAACCCTGTGAGGTAGGTACAATTAGTATCACCATTATCTTTGGTTGTTTTTTGCTTTTGGAGGAGGGAGAGTAGGGTAAGTGACTTGCCCAAGGTCACATGGCTAGTTTTTTTGTGTATGTTAAGTGCCTGAGGCCAGATTTGAACTCAGGTCCTCCTGACTATTCACTGCACCACCTAGCCACCTGCACCAGTATCACCATTTTACAGATGTGAAAACTGAGGTCAAGAGAGATGATAAACTGCTCCCAGGAATGAGGACATATATTCTGGAGGTCTAGGAAGTGGGAGAATTTTTTTTGTTGGTCAGTCAACAAACTTTTATTAAGCACTTACTAGATACTAGCCACTGTACTAAATTCTAAGAATACAAAGAAATGTAAAAGACAGTCACTATTCTCAAGGAGCTAACAGTTTAATGCAGGGGTGGAGAACTCATGATCTCAAGACCACAGGTGGCCCTCTAGGTCCTCAAGGGCAGCCCTTATCAACTGACCACCCTTGAGAACCTTTAGGGTCATATGTGTCCTCAAGGCCTCAGGTTCCCCAACCCTGGATGGAATTAGGATATGGAATTTTTAAATATAGTATGTGATTTCTTTCCCCCCAGACTCCTCCACTAGCACTTTCATAAACTGGATTAGTGGGGATTCAGCGACTAAATGTTGCAACAGGCAAATAGATGCTTAATCGTTAAGATAGGAAAGATAAAGAATGTAAAGTTAAGCAATTATGAAATGGGACAGATAAGAGTATAAGTTTTTTGAAAGCAGGCAGAAGTAGAATTAGAAACTAATTGGTCAAAGTAAAGGTCAAGGATAATAGAATATAATACAATACAAATCCAGTCTCAGACACTTACTAGCTATGTGACCCAGGGCAAGTCATTTAACTTGGATTGCCTCCCCCCAAAATTTTGAAAAATAATGCAATACAAAAGATGTCTAGTGCTAAGAGTCAGCCCTCAAAAAGCTACCACAGGAAGAAAGCAGCACATGGGAAAGAAGTTCTGGGTTAAAGAAACAGATTCAGTTTTTCATAATTTTTTTATCAGTCAATAAGCCTTTATTATGTGCTTACTATGTCAAGTCAAGTAAACATTTATTAAGCACCCACCAAATGCCATGCCCTTTGCTAAGGGCTGAGGATGCAAAGAAAAGAAAAAACAAGATTCTTGTCTTTAAGAAGTTTACATAATTGGGAAAACTGCATGCAAAAAAAAATGTAGCTGTAAGGTTTTGACTACATATGGGGTCCTTCCTGGTGATGCCCCCTCCCCCTTTTAGCTTTGTGTGTATGTGTGTGTGTGTGTGTGTGTGTGTGTGTGTGTGTGTGTGTGTGTGCTGTCTCCCTGCATTTGATTGTAATCTGCTCCTTGTCTTTTTTTCTTATTTGTATCTTGAGCACTTAGCATAGTTCCTGGCATATAATAGGTATATATATATATATATATATATATATATATATATATATATATATTATATTATACACACAATACATGGAAGGTAATATCGGGGGAAGACATGTAGAAGGTGGGATTTGAGTTGAAGGAAAGCAGGGAAACCACAAGGAAGAAGTGAAAAGGGAGAGCATTCCAGGTGTGAGGAATGGGAGATGGAGTGTCTTGTTCGAGGAACAACAGCTGGGCCAGAGATGCTGGACAGTCAGATATGTGGAGAGGAGTAAAGCAGAGACTGAAGAGATAGGAAGGAGTCAATTTATAAAATTTTAAATGCCAAAAAGAGGCAAACTCCTAAGAGGCAGGCAATGATCCAAGTTTCCACTTGGAACAGATAAAAGCACAAAATCATAGCTTCAGAACTGAGAGAGATATTAAAGGTCATCTGGTCCAAGCCCCTCATTTTAAAAACAAGGAAACGGAGGCCCAGAGAGGTTCAGTGACTTATCCAAGGCCACACAGCTAGTAAATAACAGAAACAGGATGTGAACCCAGGTGCTTTGACTTTCCAAAGCCACTACTTTATCCACTGTATCACCCTGTTCTAAATATATGACTGGCATTGGCCATTCTCTCCTTCAAAATATTATTCCAAATTCATTACCAGTGTCCTAAATCCAGTCATACCAGCCATTCCATCAACACTTGAATAAATTTCTATAGAATATAGTTTGTGATTGTAGCAGAAAGGATCAGGAGAAACCCTGTTCAATTTGATGAATTCCCCCCAAAACTAACTGATGAAATGATAGGGAATGGACCTTTGCCCACATGAAAGTGGACACCCTTCATGAAAGTGGCCATACTCACTACCTGTTGCAAAAGGTATGAATGTTTGCTGAGAGGCCATGGGGAGCACCTATTAAATCGTAAGCTCCTTGAGGTCAGGAACTGTCTTTTTGTCTTTTTTGCCTCTTTTTGTATATTCCCAGCACTTAGCACACAGTGCCTAGCACAGTGCCTAGCACGTAATAGGTGTTTACTGAATTAACAATATAGTAGAAAAAGTGTTAGATTTGGAGTCAAAGGCCCTAGGGGCTTGAATCCCAATTCTACTATTTATCTGAATAACTCGGCAGTGTGCCTTGATTTTCTTCAGTTTTACATATGAGAAAACTGAATAAAAATAAGGCTTGCTTCCAACTCTCCATGAGGCTTTCCATTTTCCATCAGTAGCTCTCCTTGGTTTAGATTCCACATAAGGTCCTTCCTGGTGATCTCCCCTCCCCCTTTTAGCTTTTTGTGGTGTGTTGTCTTCCTGTATTCAGTTTTTAAACTGCTTTTTTTCCCTTATCTGAATCTTAAACACTTAGCATAGTTCTTGGTATACTGGTTTTTAACAAATATTTATTGAAATTGAAATATTATCCCATTTTATCCTTACAGCAACCTTGGGAAGTAGGTGCTATTATTATTATTCCAAATTTTACAGTTGAGGAAACTGAGGCAAACTGGGTTTAAGTGACTTGCCCTCAGTCACACAGCTAGTGTCTGAGTCAGGATTTGAACACAGTTCTTCCTGACTTCAGGCTCAGTACTCTATTTAGTGCTGCCTAGTTGCCTACCTTTTATATAACCCTTCATAATTTGCAAAGCATTTTATGTGTATAATTTCATAGGAGCTTCACAAGAGCCCCATAGGAAGTACCCTATGTGGAGTCAAAACCAAGCAGAAACCATTTTAAGTCTGAGCCAACTTTCTGCAAAGACTAAGGTATAGAGGAAAGAACTTTCAGGGGGATGTGTTTGCACTTCCGTTCTTGCTCTGTTTGTTTTTTTCAGCAAATACCCCTTATAAAAGTTAATTGATGTTAATTAGTAATCAGTTGATGTTAAACAGTAATTTATGTTAATTAGTGATTGAGGGGAAAGTCAATGGTCATGTTGATATTAGGATGCTAATCACTGATATCAATGACACTAAATTGGCACAGGGTGGTTTATATTGTAGGGAATACATACCAGAATGGGGACTCAAGCTGATAGCATTAGAAAAACCCTACTACTCCTCAAACCTGTCAAATTGATTCACGTGACAGAAAAAGAAAAAAGAAAATGACAAACATTGCTGAAAGGATGTGGAAAAACAGACACCGATGTGCTATTGGTGGAGCTGTGAGCTGATCCAACTACTCTGGAATTACAGGCAGCTCTTATTTTATGTAAATGGTCCATTTCACAGACCTCTACATGATGCGAATTTGCCTCTACCCTCCCACTTCACTTAGTCTATGTAACAAAGGCGTACAAGAAATAATACCTTTCTGTAAATCATGAAATGTACTAAAATGCAGACATATTAAACACTGTACCATTATGGAATGAAAGGTTAAGTTAATGATAAACTATACATAGTACAGTACAGTAAAGGTAACATAAGTGTTCTGTATGTTGCCCCTTCCTCATCTACTATACCTATCCTTTATCACCGGGTGGTTGGCTACACAACTTTTTATGAAGCTACTGAGAGATGGTTGGACAGTGGCCCTCTTTTTTTTTCTTACATATCTGATGATAGTAAGCAATATTATCTTTCAGAATGCTTTATATAAGGTCAAATTTGCATAAAGCTAGGACTATCTATATATCCGAAGGGTTATAAAACTGTGCATACACTTTTTAACACAGCAATAGTACTACTTGGTCTGTATCCCAAAGAGATCAAGAAAAGGAGAAAGGACACATATGTACAAAAATATTTGTAGCAGCTTTTTTGTGGTGACAAAGAATAGGACATTGAAGGGATGCCCATTAATAGCGTAATGGCTAAAGAAGCTGTGTTATAGATGAGATGGAATACAATTGTGCTCTAAGAAATAATGAAGGGGCTAGTTTCAGAAAAACTTGGGAAAATTTACATAAACTGGTGTAAAAGAAATGAGAACATTGTACAGAGTAACAGAAATATTGTTCTGTTACTGTTCTGTTATTGGATCAATTCAATGATCCAAGAAAATTTCAAAAGGCTAATAATGAAAAATGCTATCCAACACCTAAGAGAGAACTAAAGAATTCTGAGGGCAGATTGAAGATTTTTTCACTTTCTTTATTTTTAGCTTTTTTAATAAAATGCTAATATGGAAATATGTTTTGCATGATTTCACATGTATAACGGGTATCATATTACTTGCCTTCTCAATGCATGGGAGAGGGACTGGAGAGGGGAAAGAATTTGGCACATAAAATGTTTTTTAAATTAATGTTAAAAATAAATAATAAAATTTTAAATAAGTGTTAAAAATAAATTATAAAGCAAATAAATACATTACATTATGTTTATTACATTAAATAATATATAAATTGATGCATAAAATATAATATGATAATATTACATTTTATTGTGTATTATATATTATAATAAATATAAAATATCTATTATAAATTAATATGTTTATTATATTATATATAAATAAAATAAATTTTAAAATGTTTTGCTATAAGCAAATAAATTTTGTAAAAATGTTTGTTGATGGACAAACCTAAAGTAGAAGATGTAGCCACTTGTTCTATGGAGACTGCCCAGCTAGTGTGAGTGTGGACTAGGAGAACAAGTCAAAAGTTTTACTAAGAAAAAATGAATGAATGAATATAATATCACTCATTAAGTGTTTGCTATGTGCCAAGAGCTGAACTAAACACTGGGGATATAAAGTTGAAATACGAAGTTCTAACATATTAATTTTCTCTTTTTGTTGTCATCCAGATTTTCTCTCCATCCCCAAGGCTTGCCTAGGTGAATAGGAAGATAGGTTTGGCAGCTCAGCAGGCTAAATAACTTTCCAAAGAAAGACTTCTATGGATGAAAGAGGAAGTCAAGACACAGAAAAATGCAAAAAAAAAAAAAAAAAGCATTAAAACGTGTTTAAATACAGACGATAAGAAAAACATAATAGAAGACAAACAGAAGAGAAGAGCAATTTTATTCCTCCCTTATTAAGTTTAATTATATATTTTTATTTTTATTTATTTTTTGCTTTTTGGAGGGGGAAAGGCAGGGAACTTGGGGTTAAGTGACTTGCCCAAGGTCACAGGGCTAGTAAGTGTGAAGTGTCTGAGGTCAGATTTGAAGTCAGGTCCTCCTGACTCCAGGGCCGGTGCTCTATTCACTGCACCACCTAGCTGCCCCAATAATATATTTTTAAAACCAAATTGTATATGAAAGGTCAATTTCTTATCCTCTCTTGTCCTTTGTATATTGAATTATTTGTGCTTGTTGATAAACTTTAAAAATATTTATAGTTCAATTTTGTATCTGGGAAATTATCAAAAACAGTATTTGTCTGTGATGAGACTCTTGTTCTAAGTGAGTTATCTATTGTATTTTCAAGGATCTGGGAGATTTGCATTTATTTTATGTTATTTTATGAAGAAGAGTGAGATTTTAGTATCTAAGTCAAGCCACTTTATCATGTCTTTCTTGGTATTTAGCTGATACAAAAATTTTTCAACCTTCACATACCTATTACCATTTCCTCGCAAAATCTATATTGATCAGTAAGCCCTGAGTATTAAAGGGTGATATTTATCTTATTCTAATAGTATGGGTGTGGTCTTGAGTTACTCTCATGAATCCCTTCACTTCTGTTTTAAAAAGAAATCCATGACTCAGCTATTTGTGTGTTTGTCAATAAGTTGTTGGTTGAGTTCATGTGGATGTTGCCCATGAGGATCATTTAGTTGCCCATTTGGATCTTAGCCATTTCATAGGCTACACCTAGAGATAAACCAACATTGGTTACATTGAATAAGTCCAGGAGCATGTGCTGTCAACCTTTGCTATGGCTCTGAAGAGTGGGATCCATTTATGAAATATTTCTGTAAGTTTTTCACCTTCTGGTCTGACACTTTCTTTCAATACTTGTTCTTAAGTGAAAGGGTTAATCTTTTCATAGCTGCCTTGGGAAGATGGTAACTATTGCATTGATATTTTACAGGTTTTTATATGGATGCTTTCCAAATTCATCATCATCCATTTTACTGTCCAAAATGTATATGCTGGTTATTATTAAAATTATCCCTTCCACACCTGGAGGGTTAGGAGTGTGGTAGCCCTTCAATCTGGAAAATCCACACAAAATTTTTGATCCCCCCTTTGAGAAGAAATCTGAATTATTATGATATTAAAAAGTAAAATCTGTTTATATTATCCAATACTATACATATATTTTATGTATTTCTGAGTTTCTAAACTATTTTTGTGTCATATGTTGGCCTTGGCATGTTATCTGCGGCTTCCATAAAACTCCCAAAAAATTCCCATTCAATTTCATATGCCTATGCACAGTGTATTGAAATCATGATGGGGAAAGTTCCAATGTGGAAGAGATAACTGTGCTGTTGTCCTCAGTCTTCTCACCTTAATATATTCAATGGAGCTCAAATAGAAATGGTCTTAGTTGCTTTCTTATAACTATTCTTTTATGGTTAGTATTTAGTATATGGTTAGTATAATGTGGATTATTCCAGGGTGGATAGAATGATTTTTGTAATTGAATAATAGCCAGCATTCACATAACACTTTAAGTTTTACAAAACACTTTGCATAGATCATCTCACAGTAACCCTGGGATGTAGGTGCTATTATTATCCCAATTCTATAGATGAAGAAACTGAGTCTTAGAGAGATCAAATGGTTTACCCAGGATCATGCAACTATTAAGTTGAGAGAGGGTTTGAACTCAGTTCTTCCTGATTTCACATCCACTGTATCACCTGGTTGCTTCAATAAAAGTATTAATATGTGAGTTCAGTTAGGTTCAATGAAAGCATTTCTCCAAGAGTAAAAAGAACAATAGGTATGAGATGTTCTTCCTCCTATTCTCACACTATTTCATTTATTCTGTAAAGCATATTTTGAAAGATTTTTCACTCTATGTAAAATGGGGCTTATGACCTTTGGGTATGGATACATCCATCCTTTAAAAACATTCTTAAATTTTTGTGGGTCAATGTTATATCTGTCAAATTATAAGCAATAGTTTTTTTTTATTTATGATGATGCTCCAATTCCAATAGCTTATTTGCTGAAGACTCATTTTGGATTTGGATTTGTAGCATGGGCATTTGCCATCTGTTACTTTATCCTCATATTAGGGATACATATTAATCATTCATTCTGACTAGCTTTTTATACTTACAGAGTGTGTTGCATATATAAAATCTCATTTCAAGTCATAGGATTATAAATTTAGAGTTGGAGGAGATATTAAAAATAATCTATTATTTTAATAATATTAATTACTTATTATTTATTATTTTATTGTTGTTTAATAATTAGTTATTGTTGTTTATTAAATAATTAATTAATGTTATTATTTTACTGATGGAGAAACTATGGATCAGGGAGGTTGAATGATTTGCCCACATCATATAGTAGGAAATAGAGTCAAAAGTTCGAATCTAGGTCACCCAATTACAAATCTCTTTTCTCTGGACCACACTTCCTCACAAAAACCCAGTGATGTAGATAGTGGAAGAATTATTGTCCTCTTTTCATCAATGAGGACATTAAGGTTTTGAGAGGTCAGTTAAGTGAGTAGCCCAGATTTATAGAGCTAGTAGATTTGCAGCAAGATAGTTGTGTATAAAACAATGGATCTGTGCTCAAGAAGACCTGAGTTAAAATTCTGCCTCTGATAGTTTTACTATGTATAAACTTAGGCAAGTCACTTAAACTTGCAATACTTCAGTTTCCTTATCTCTAATATGAAGATAATAATAGCACCTATCTCATGAAACTGTTGTGAGATCCAAATGAAATTAATATATGTAATGGCACAGTGGATAGAGCATCAGGGCTGGCATCAGAAGGACCTGAGTTCAACTCCAGCTTCAGACACTAGCTATATGACTCAACAAATCACTTAACCCTGTTGGCCTCAGTTTCCTCACCTATAAAATGAGATGGAGAAGGAAATGACAAATCACTCTAGTTATCTTTGTCAAGCACCCCCCAAATGGGGTCTTGAAAAGTCAGACATAACTGAACAACAACAACAACAACAACATGGAAATGTTAGATATCCGCAGGGGTAAGGTGGTAAATATGTAACAACCAGCTCTCTGGCAGCAGGGGGAAGAGCAGGAAGATTGAATGCCTGACAAGCTTATATGTCTAATCTACTTTGTTAACATTTTCTCCTTCACTCTCTTAAATATATGCAATCCGTAAAATGATAAATCTAGCCCTGATATGTAGTGCTTACCAAATGTGAAGGTGTAAATGCTCACACTGAAAATTTACCAATTAATATATACATATATATGTCTATATAGGAGGGTATATGGACTTATAAATACATATGTGAGTGTGTGTATATATGTGCACAGGTATACATAGATAGAGGGCACAGGACCAATTTAATAGGAAGGGATGATACTTGAAAGGTGATATTAAGAGGTGAGAGAGGAATATAATGAGAGGAGATGGGGAGAGACAGAATGGGGTAAACTATCTCATATAGAAGAGGCAAGGGAAAATGGTTACAATGGAGGAGAAGAACAGGAAGGCAAAAGGGAATGGGTCAACCTTATTCTCATTGAATTTGGCTTAGGGAGGGAATGACATACACACTAAATAGGGTATCTCACCCTACAGGAGAGTAGGGGGGAAGGGGATGAGAGGGGGGGTAATGGAAGGGAGGGCAGGCTGGGGGGAAGGAAGTTGGAAGCACCCACATTTGAAAAGGGACAGGATCAAAGCAAAGAATAGAACAAGTGGGAGGTGGGATAGGAGGGAGGGAAATATAGTCAATCTTTTACAATATATCCACTACAGAAATGTTTTGCATAGTTACACATGTACAACCTATATTGAATTGCTTATCTTCCCAGTAAGGGTGGGTGACAAGGGAAGAAGGGAATGAATCTGGAATTCAAAGTTTTAAAATCAAATGTTTAATATATGTATATATATATACTATTATTAATATTATTTTACATGTAACTGGGAAATAAGATATACAGGCACTGGGGCATAGAGATCCACCATGCCCTACTGGAAAGTCAGAGGGGGTATAGGAGAAGATATGGGAGAGAGCAGATTGGAGGAGGGGATATCCAGTGAGATCACTATTTTGGGGTGGTGGGTAGGGGAAAATGGGGAGAAAAATTGTAACTCAAAAATCTTGAGGAAATGAATTATGTAAACTAGAAGTTAATAAAGCATTTGATAAAAAAAAAAGGAAAATTTACCAATTAATTCTCTAAAGCCCTTCCAAGCCACTTCTGCCATACCATTGGCTATTAGAAATGTCACAGATGTGACTCAAACTCAAATCTTCTAGCTATGTTAAAAGCTCACTTTCTATTTCTCCTTGTCCTTAACTAGAGCCTCTGGTAGAGTCTCCTGTATCAGTGTAAGTGGAAAGACTGCCAATGTCCTCTGGTATTCAGTTGCAAAGACATGGTCATTATCTGTACCATTAAGTTTTACACCCTTTCCTCAAAATAGTTTGTTTTGTTTGTTTGTCTTTATGGGAATCATACATCATCAATTCAAAGATCTGTGATTTTGTCAGCATGGACTCTAATCCCACTATTGCAGATTCCAATCCCCCCAGTGCCATAGGAAACACTCTTCATGAGTGACTATAGTTGAAATAAATTTATCATTGAGTGACCACACCTGTAGGTAGGAGGCTCTCCGAGTTTAACTTTGTCCCAACCTCAGACAAGAGCATCCAGTCTGTCCCTGAGGCTATAGTCAAAGCCTTACCAGCTTGATCAAACCTGTCTGAGTTTGTGTTTCATTGGCATAACCTTTAAGAGCCCAGGTTCACATCTGTACCATGATAAGGCACTAGAGCAGGACCTTTGTATTAGAATTCTGCATTTTAAATGGCATATCCAGCCCCAGATTATTCATGGTCCAATAACCCAGTTCCCCCCCACCCCCTTCACCCTCATTTGGGATTTATTATTTGCATTTTAGATGGAAAGAATTTTCTGCTCTTGCTGTAATCTTAGCATGAAACCTGAGCCAACTCTCCACTGAAAAGTCGGGAATATTTAGCAACCAGAGATCCAATTCTCTTAAGTCTATCACTTAGGAAACATGATACTGTGTAAGCCTTGTCATCTTTCTCTCTTAAACATCCTCCAGTCCCTGCTGAATTTTTTCTCTGTATAAAACAGACCAACTCTCCCCTTTCTCCTCCCCCTGGAAGATTCCATCATTCTTTCTTAAACATTATCCTTGCAGTTTAATCCAGAGAGAAATGTATGAATTATAATGATATTATGGATTAATTCAGAACTCCAAAAACAGATTATAGTCATTGTTACAGACTGTCTTATGACCAAAGATTACAGAAACAGGCTAACAAGCTGACTTTCAGTAAGTAAATCCCTCTCACAAATTTTGAGGATTTAGCTGGAGTGTAGTATAGTGTAACGTAATGTTGGATGGGGCTTTTCAAGTTCCTTCTAACACTCTCTAAATATCCTTAATTGAATTCATAGTAATTGTATGTTGTGCATAAAAATGTCTATAGGGTTGTGACACACAAATGTCAGATAGACCAAACACCAAGTACTGACCAGTTAGCTACCACTACCAATTTTCCTTCCAGTTCAATATACTAGAAAAAGCAATAAATAACAATGGGGTGGTACTACGTGGTGAGTTTGAGCTATACCATCAGAAAGTAACAGATGCTCTTGCCATTTCTGTTGATGAAATAAGAAAAACACATTCCAAACCAGGAGAAATAAGGGCTACTGTGTGGTGACAGCTTAGGTGTAACTACTGTTCAGGTGGTCCCTGCCAGGCTAGGGAGTCCTCAGATCAGAGGACAAATAAAGGCCCAGTTCAGGAGTTTGCAATAGTAGTCAAAAGTGGCCCCTAACTACTCGTTATGATACAGTGGAAAAACTGATATGGAATCAGAAGATCGGGATGCCAAGCCCAACTTTGCCATTTATTACTTGTGATGCTTTGGGCAAGGGACAGCCTCTCTGGGCCTCACTTTCCTCATCTGTAAAATTCAGGGTGTGAAAGAGAGGTCATCTAAGGCCCCTTTCAGCTCTAAATCTTTGCTCCTAATTCAAGCTATTACTAATTCAATATAGTGTTAACAAGAAATTTTAAAACTTCATCTATCTCTGTTACACTACATATGCATTCCAGCTAAACCTCCCAAAATTGTAAGATATATCTAGTTACTGAAAAAGTCAGGGAGTTTCTCAGTCTGTTAAAAGATAAAATTACTCATACAGTTTTGTTCCCCAGGAGAAAGTGGAGAAATCCTTTTCTTCCTTTCTGTGAGTACAAATAGGATCCAAGTAGCCTTTGCATAACTGGGGAGTCTTAAATTTGAGGAAGGGGAGAAAATGTCTTAACCAGAGACTCTTGTTAACAACAAGTGAAGGAATCTAAGGTTCTAGCTAGGCCCCTGAAATAAGGAAGAAAAATATCTAAGGAAAACTGAACAATTTTGCAGAATATGACTCATTTTCACACATTACACTTCTGACTTGCTTTATCAAACAAAACAATAACACACAAACACATCCACAGGGCAGATGTCAAAGTAGTCACTTGTTTGGCCCTCTCATCTGTCCACTGTCTTTTTTTATGACAATAAGGTAGGAAAAATTCTAGACTTGGAGTTGGGAAAGATGTCGGTTGGCTTCCCGGTTCTCTTATTTAATAGGTATGTGACTGAACAGCTCACCAAGCTTTCTGGGCCTCTACTGACTTATCTATAAAATGGGGGTAATAAAGAGGCTTCATTATTTGCATAACAGGGGATGTTGCGGGGAAATCATGTCGTAAATCCCAACATGCTACATAAACATGTGCCCTTATTTTCCCCATTGGTTGAGATTAGCACCATTCTTTAACATTAAAATCACCATGTTAAAGTCTAGGTCTGTTTTCGTTTCTTTTGTTTCATGTTTCAAATATAGCCATGCAAAGCTATTTAGCCTGCTGAGCTGCCAAACCTATCTTCCTATTCACCTAGGCAAGCCTTGGGGATGGAGAGAAAATCTGGATGACAACAAAAAGAGAAAATTAATATGTTAGAACTTCGTATTTCAACTTTCAGCTGACATTGTGGCGAGGTTTTTTTTTCCAGCTGCTTTGTATGGTCATGTCAAAAAATGACCATGATTTATTGGGCCACCTACATAATTTCAATGCTCTTGATCTCCCTCTGGAAACTGTGACAAGTAAGGTTAAGTGCTACGTTAAGAGACAGTATGAGTAATGCCTTTCGTACTGTACTCTGCTGGCACTGATAAAGAGTAAGAGGTGGAGAAAATAGGGGTGTTAGACATGGCTTAAATCCATTCCAAACAAGAATTGACTTCTATTAGGAAAGTCACATATGTGTGTATGCATGCATATACATATACATGTACATACACATACACATACATATGCATTTATGCACACACATGCATGCATCCACCTGTGTATATACACATACCTGTGTATGCATATGCACATAGCTAAACATACATATTTATGCACATAAATGCAGAAAAATCCCCATATCATTTTAGCTTTAGCCTGCTTGTCCTTGTGCTTTCGTGTAAATATGCAACCATGAATTTTATGTTACCAGCCCATTGTTGTTCATTTAATTTGCAATCATTCTCCATTGCTTACCAAATAAAGTATCAATTCCTGTTCTTGGCATTGAAGACCTTCTGCAAGCTGGCTTCAATCCATCTGTCCATCCTTATTTCCTACTACTGTAATTCCTTTCAGTTAATCTCTTTTATAGTCAATCTGATCTACTCTCCCTCCCCACTTCATGTCCCACCCTTTTCTGGCTCTGAGTTACTGCTCATAGTGGTTATATGGGGTATCCAGACAGGACTAGCTAGCACCTCTGGTGGGAGGGCTTGCTGAGCCCTTTTTCAGGGCTGTTCATCTGCCTTTGGTGTTTGCCTGATTCACTCGGCTCTCACCTGTGGCCCTAAGAAGCTGTAGCATGCATAGCAGCCACACCCCAGTAAAAACGTCTCAGCGGATGAGCTAAACCAGGTTGAGGGTAACTGACAGGCCTCAAACCCACTGGCGAGTTAGGGGAATGTCTATCCCAAACATGTGAAGACTTCCCCCAGTGGAAAGGGTGGGTGAAGGTGGCTGAAGCAGGCATTATGGAGCGCTTGGAGTTTGGTCAGACATTGAAGACACCAAGGTCATCCACTTCATCTTGGGCCATTGCCAATTGTCTTGACTTTTGTCCTGCCACTGGACTTTGATGACTTTGGAAGAAAGTGAGGCTGATGACTTTGTGCAGCTCTGCCTCACTGAAATCCAATTCATGTGCAAAGCAAGACATCCCCCATCATCCACTACTTCACCCCAACATTGTGATGCATTGGTCCTCTTCAAAAACAAAAGACAAAAAACAACTGCTCATGCTTCACCTGGCCTGGAATAAGCTCCCCTTCCCCATCCCCATCTCCATCTGTTGAGGTACCTCACTTCCTCCAAGGTCAGACTCATCATCCCCATCTACCATGAAGACTTCTCTAACTTCCCACCCCTCAGATTTCCCATAGAATTTGGTCCAAAAGCACTGCTTTGTACTCATTTTACTTTCCCTGATATCTTGGTTATTTGTATTCTTCTCTTTTCTGCTACTTAATTTATAAACTCCTTGAGGATAGGGTCTATACACAAATATTTGTATGTATACTTTCATATATTTTAACATATTTCTAGTTTTAATTATATTGAGACATATAAATATCACAAATACATGTAAATATAACTTACATGCAATAAATATATACATGCATAAATGTGCAAGTGTGTCAGCACAGTGCTTTGTTTAATAAATATTTGTTGAATAAAATTATCCACTCACATTACTATGTGTGGTATATATATTGCACCCAATTCATTCTATGTATAAAACAAATGAGGGAAGGATAGTCTTGCAGTTCTATAAGAAGTGATGAGCAGACAGATTTCAGAAAAACCTGGAAAGATTTACATGAACTGATGCTGAGTTAAGTGAGTAGAGCCAAGAGAACACTGTACACAGTAACAGCAATACTATGATGATCAGCTTTGACAAACTTAGCTCTTCTCAGCAATGCAATGATCTAAGACAATTCCAAAAGTCTCCTGATGGAAAATGCTATCCACATCCAGAGAAAGAACAATGGAGGCTAACACAGATCGAAGCATACTATTTTCTCTTTTTTTTCTTTCTTGTAATTTTTTCCTTTTGTTCTGATTCTTCCTTCACAACATGACTAATGTGGAAATAAACCTAATAGGATAGTAAATGTATATAGCCTATATTGGATTGCATGCCTTCTTGGGGAGGGGAGAAGAGAGGGAGAAAAAAATTGGAACTCAAAATCTTATAAAAGTAAATGTTGAAAACTATCTTTTCATGTAAATGGAAAAAATAAAATACTATTAAAGGGGGGAAGAATAGTCTTTCAATGAGATAGTACTTCATTGTGGGAAAAACTCTCAAATAACCAAAGTACATTCATGTAGTACTTAAAAATTTGCAATGTATTCGACTCATCATAATCCTGTGAGGGACATAATGCAAATATTGTTATTCCCTTTTTATGGATGAAGAAACTGAGGTTCTGAAAGGTTAGATCATTTGCTCATGAGCATAAAGATATTAAGTATTTGAGGAAGAATTTTAACCCTGATAATCTGACTCCAAATTCACTTGTCTCTCCCTCAAGTCATTTGCTGTTGAGTCATGTCCAACTCTCTGTGACCCCATTTGGGATTTTCTTGGCAGAGATACTAGAGTGATTTGTCATCTCCTTCTCCAGCTCATTTTATAGATGAAGAAACTGAGGCAAACAGGGTTAAGAGACTTGCCCAGGGTCACACAGCTAGTAAGTGTCTGAAGCCAGATTTGAGCTCAGGTCCTCCAGACTCTAGATCTGGTTCCCTATACCCTGCACCCCCAGCTGCCCATTCTATCACAGTGCACTCCAAATCACTACTACAGTAGTTCAAAAGACCTAGAATCTCATGCAGCCCCCAATAGAATGCAAACTCCACTAAGGCAGGGACTACTTCATTTTTTAAATTTTTTATTCATAATGCCTAGCAAAATGCCTGACATGTAGTTGAATCATTTGTTGTTCAGTCATATCCAATTCTATATGTCACCCCTTCAAGGTGTTCTTGGCAAAGATAGTGGTTTACCATTTCTTTCTCCGTCTTATTTTACAGATGAGAAACCCTGAGGCAAACAGGGTTAAGTAACTCTGGCATACAGTATATATTTAATAAATGCTTGCTGAATTGAATTGAGAGCTCTCTTACAGCAAGCTGCCTTTGCTTTGGATACTGAATTTATCTCCTCTTTCTACCTATTATCCCCAGGCTGCCATGTTCCAGAAATTTCTATATTCAATGTTTACATTCCTATTTAATTCATCATCCAGTACTTTGCCACAGTAAGGAATAATGTGACCAGTGCCTGGTCCTCTCTCATGGTCAGGACCCTGGGCACATGGTTATTGCTCAAATTATTAACTCTGTTTGTCAAGTTCTCCCTATAGGAGCCTACAAGAAATAGGCATCCTACTGCTCTTCACCTCATGGTTCTTCCCCTTTGTGGGACATCATAGGGGTTATATCTCCATCAGAACAAATGTGATAGCTTTGGTCTTCCATCCTACTCAGGAAAAATTCTGACTTTCTGCTGCCACTAAGTTTAGTTAAAGTTACTAATGACATGGGGCAGGTAGGGGGTGCAGTGAATAGAGTACCGGCCCTAGAGTCAGGAGGACCTGAGTTGAAATCTGGCCTGAGATGCTTGACACACTTACTAGCTGTGTGACTTTGGGTAAGTCACTTAACCCCAATTGCCCTCCAAAAAACAAAAAATAAAAATAAAGTTACTAATGAGGTATACTATATTAAACTTTAACCAGAATGGTAAAAATAAGTTAAATCAAGGTGACAAATGCAAAGGGCACCAGACTGGAATCAGAAAGATCTGAGTTCAAATCCAGCCTCAGAAACTACTAGTTGTGTGACCCTGGGTAAGCCACTTAATCCTTGCTTAGCTCAGCTTCCTCATCTATAATATGAGGATAATACCTCCCCAGGTTGTTACAAGGATCAAATGAGATAATAATTATAAAGCAGCTAACTTAAATTAATTAAATAAAACAAATCAAATAATTATAAAGCAATTAATTAACTAATTAGATAATTGTAAAGCATTTAAGCAATTCCTGATACATAAGTACTATATAAAGCTAGCTATTATTATCACTATTAATAATATCAATCAACCCAGACCATTTCTTCCTAACCCAAGAGCTCTACTTCAACTCACCAGTGATAGCAAAACAGTCTGAATTTCAGAACATTTGTGATAACTGGGAGTGATCAAGTGTTTGAAATCAGTACTTTTTACTCATAAAACTAATAATAGAGCAGCTTATAGCTGATGCCTGAAAGAACTAGAAAAAGCTGCTTGCTCTCTCCCAAAGCCAGGCACAGAACACTGGGCCCCCTCCTAGAGAGGAATACCTCCTGCGGTGTTCTAAGCTTATGCCTTGCCTGAGTTACTTACTCGGTCTCTCTCCTGGCCACACCATACACCATTGTAAGCAAGAACCAACCTGGGGTGGGCTCGGCATAATTAACTGTTCGATTTGATCAGCTAAAAAAGGTGAATCAGAGGAGTCTCCTCACATAAAGAGTCCAATGGAGGCAGCAGAAGGTCATCTGCATGGCCAACAGCTCAAGGCTTTACTTAACATAAAGCTCTTCAAGGCTCTTAGATAAGCAGGGAGTCAGAAGCCTTGAGCAAAAGCCTAGCCTTGCATATGTCATAACATAATTAGGCTTCTCTGTAGAAAACGGTCTCCAAAGAGGCTTTTTCATCAGAAGAAATTGCACAAGCCCAGTCAGAGAAGAAGTTGCAGAACTGTTTGTTGACATCTTTTTTCTCTTTTTGGAGGGGGAGGTGAGGCAATCAGGGTTAAGTGACTTGCCCAAGGTCACACAGCTAGTAACTGTGTCATGTCTGAGGTTGGATTTGAACTCAGGTCCTCCTGACTCCAGGGCTGGTGCTTAATCCACTACACCACCTAGCCACCCTCTTGCAGAACTTTTTGACCCTGGCTCTTGTTCAAAATCACTTTGTTCCTGGGCTTCATTTTTGATTCATTGAGAACTGAATACCGTCACAAAAGTGACTTTTCATTTTGTTCTCTGCATTCCTGAATTTTCAAGCAGAACATTTATGTAACGTTTTATAGCTTAAAAAGATGGCTATATCTGAACTCATTGCCAAGTATTATAGAACGTACATTTCCTGTGTTCTGCTGGGCCTGAGCAATAATAGAGAGGTTTTGTAGTAGAGGACAGCTCTATTCTATTTTTTTTATACGTACTTCTATTTTTTTTTTTTGCTTTTTATTGGAGGGTGAAAGTTAGGACAATTGGGGTTAAGTGACTTGCTCAAGGTCACAAGGCTAGTTTTGTGTGTGTGTGTATGTGTGTGTGTGTGTGTGTGTGTGTGTGTGTGTGTGTGTGAAGTGTCTGAAGCCAGATTTGAACTCAGGTCCTTCTGACTCCAGGGCAGGTGTTCTATTCACTGTGCCACCCACCCAGCCGCCCCAGATCTACTCTATTTTAGAGGAGTCAGGGAGATCTGTGTTCAAATCCAGCCTCAGACACTTACTAGCTGTGTGACTTAATCCTGCTCCCTCTGTTCCCTCATCTGTAAAATGAGCTGCAGAAGGAAATAAAAAGCCACTCCAGTAGCTTTTCCAAGAAAACCCCAAGTAAGGTCACAAAGAGTCAGACACAACTGACACAACAACAACAACAAAATCCATTCTAGAAGTCTCTCCTTTAATTTCTGGGAGGTATAGTTTTACTGCCTCAGTAGCTGTGTCTTGTCTTGTCCATATGCACCCACATCAGTCAGTCACTTCAAACAATTTCCATTCTTTCTCCTCATCAGAACTGACTCCCTTTCTGCCTTGGGAGTTTTTCATCCCTTCTCTGCTAATCTGTCTTGAAGTATTTTCGTCTATGGGATTCCACCAATTCCTTGGAATCTCTTCTCCCTGAGTCTAGGACATATGTCAATTTTATGTTCCTTGGAATTTATCCTCTGAAAAAAAAATAAATTTTATTCGTGTGAGGTTGCCTGCCTTCCAAGTCTCTCTGAAGGCATGGTCACTGATGCTGAGCTCTTGAGACCATGCATAGATTAGAGACTGAATTCTAGGAAGAGATAGTCCAACGGTTCCCCTTTCTGGGTAACAAACATTATCTTAATCTCTCTGCTCCAACCTTTTCACTTCACCGGTGAGTTCTTGAAAGCTGATGTAAATCTCCCTTCAATCTCTTTTTCTGCTTAGAGGGGAAAAAAAACAAAAACTTTTTTTTTCTCTAATGGAAGTACTGTGCTGTGACTGGATTTGTGATTGCAGCATGTCAAAATGCCAAAAAAGAAAAAAAAATCTCAAAAATAACATTTTAAAAAACTCGAGGGAGATGTGCTGTAATACTAAATAAGCATCTTTATTTCTCAATGCTGAAATTTGTTCGTTTCCTTCTCAAGGGTCTTAATAAACCTCAAAGAAGCACACAATACTTAATGAACACAATTTAAGGGTCGAGTCACCCCTTGGTACTCCAGCATAACTCTCATTACTGTCAAAACATCTCTCCCTTGCATTTGTGAGTTCTCTTCTCTCAAGTCAGTTTCTATTCAATTTTTTTTCTCTAACTGCTGCCTTTTTTTCTCAGCTTCACTGACCTGACTCTTCCAAGTATACACATGTTGCTATGAGACTAATCAACTAAGGAGAACTAATTTCTATTCCTTTTCTTTGTCAGTTTTGAGAAAAACATCAACAAATTTTAAAATAGTATGAGAGCAACTCTATGAATCCCCAGTGTCATGTGACAGATAGTAGGTTGCATAACAATCAGCTATTTCCATGGATATAGCTATAAATCAGAGAACTGTATACTCTCCAAAGAATCAAAATTATAGATGTTACAAAGGGCAAAGGAGAGATTTACGGTGGTGATAAGAATGTTGCATCATCAAGGGTTTGCCCACAAGGTGTTACTGTAAAAAGATATCACTTTCACCTCTTGGAAAGCCTACCTTCTATCAAGTTTCAACACTCAATGTCATCTCCTTCAAGAGGTCTTCATTGATTTCTCAGCTATTACTGCACTTCCCCATCATTGTGTATATTTTTGTCAATATCCTATTTATATGTGTTGCATTTTCTAGTAAAGTATAACCTCCTTAAGGATAAGAACTAATTCACTTTTGCATTTGTATCCCTAGCAGCTGGTATTTAATAAATGCTTCTGAATTAATTAATTCATTGAAATGTACAATCAGAAAAGGAAATGGACCAGGTTATCACCCAAGAGGGAAGGAAATTTGAAAGTATTTAAGTGATATCACACAACAACTTGTCATTCACACAGTGCTGAGTTCATATTGCATTCTTTTTTAATATTTATTTTTTGTTTGTCTGAATTTCTCAAACATCAACAAACATAACCATTTCCATGTACAAAGAACAGAAAAAGAGGATCATATTTGAAATGATTCAACCTCATTGTGTATATTAGCATATACTAACTGTAGTATCTCATAAAAGTATCAGTTGAATGTGAATGCCTCATTGCCTCATCAAGTATGACTACATTCTGTGACTATATCAACTGAGGTGGGAGGAAAAACTCTTCATTTACCTTATCCCTATGTTGGTCATCCTTCTGAATATGTTGTATATATACCTTTGGTTAGGGACTCCACCTTCTCAATGCTAGGTGATTCTGTGGTGATACTGAGAAAGCCTTTCTGTGACTGTGTAAGATATATCTCCAATATAGTAACTGTCTGAAAATTTATGCCAGAAACCCCAGGGTGTGTTTGAGAGCTCCAAATGTTACAAGATAATCTATTTGGGAATGAAACCTTCCCAAACTCCTATATCCAGGGGAAGGTAAAAGATTTACTGATTTTAATGGAAAAAGAACAGCTTTTATGGTTTTTTTCATCTTTGGTCTTCTAATACCAAATGTCTATGCACTTAACGCCAATGTCCCTAACTGCATTTCTTGTTTCTCTCTTTATAGTTTTATTGTTGTTTTTCTTTTTTAAAACACTGCAATCATTTCCTCCTCCATCCTCCATGCTGGACAATTTTGTGTAACAAAGAAAAACAGTGAATCAAAAACAATAACAAAATTATTATATCTGACAGTGTATGAGACACTCTTCTTCCATATCCACACCTTCCTGTGCATCTCTCTCTCTCTCTCTCTCTCTCTCTCTCTCTCTCTCTCTCTCTCTCTCTCTCTCTCACACACACACACACACACACACACACACATACACACACACACACACACACACAAATACACACCCCTCTAATCCAGTAGAAAGCAAATGTGTTTCATCATCTTTACAACCCATCAGAGTCTGGCTGCCTTTTTTCCTATCTCTTTTATTTCACTGTGTAATATTATCTCTAATTAATTTCCTCACCCTAAGGAGTTTCTAGTATATTTTCACCCTGTCTATGAAACACCTGGGTGAAGGTCTATATCAAAGGAATTTGGGAGGTGAATCTACCATTTCTACAACCTAATCTGTTCAGCGTTGTTGGTTTTTTAATTCCTTACACATTTCTCTTTTCTTACCACAGAAGATGAAGGAGGAATGAAAGACTGTGACATACAATAAGGAGGTTATCATATTTAATTCTATCCATGTAAGAGGGACAATCTGTGACCACCAGAAGATGAAGCTCGTCTTGCCCTGCTTTGTTATTTTGAATCCTCATTTATCCCTAGTCGTTCATAATCCTGAGGTCCTAACATTCTTTCAACTGGGACTTGACAAAGAAACCACATTGTCATTTAAGCATCTTATTATTCAATTCCATATTCTTAAATCTCATTTCTCCAGCTTCCCTGAGTTAAACATTATATTTTATTTCAGCTAAATCACCCCTGTAATGGGCTGGATCTCAGTCTGCTAGAGATTTTGATGGCTTCTCCATTGATGGAACATAAAACAGTGTCTAACATATATACATTTTTACAGTTTAATTCTGAGCTCCCAAAAGATAAATTGTGAACCAAATGGGGAAAGAGACATGAATAAATAATACCAGCAGAACAGAATAAAATATGTAGAAAAAGTTAAGCCCCTCTCAGTAAATGTCAAGTATGAAATTGTTTTATATAATTTTATTCATTGGACCTAACTTACTCCCATAAGATTTCATTTGATTTTCATAGATTGATACCATTTTAGACTGCATTCCAAGTATGAGATCAAAACATTACCAGCACTATATAGCAGTTCCTTGTATGCTACAGAGCTAAACCTAATGTTGGCATATTCTCCAAAATTCAAAGCCAGGTATTCAGACAGTTTATGCATTAGACTTTGCTGTATTCCACCATTCGAGTATGCAGTCAAGTAGGTAGGTGGGGAGTAGGGAGTCAGTCTCCACTACCACTAGTAAATATAACATTCGAGTGCTCCAATGGACCTGTCATCTCATCAATGTGGATATCTCTTCCAATGACACAGAGTGCAACCACTGCATGCTTGCTCATCCTGACTTTCATTTAATTCCTCCCACACATTTGCCTCATGAGATCTACCCAACATGTTTGAGATCCTTCCTAGTATTCTCTTCACACTTTATAGATACCAAAGGAGTACAAGAAATCTCAAGAAGAATCTTGAGGTCATTAAGAGGATTGTGCAATTTCTCAAAAGCAATCCAACTCACTCTTTTTAAATTCAGGATCCAAAGTTTATTGTCCATTTGCAATATCTGTCCAAGATTAGATAGATAGATAGATAGATAGATAGATAGATAGATAGATAGATAGATAGATAGATAGGAATATAGATAGATAGAAAGAGATGGCTATAGAATTTCTACACAACTGCACATCATAGTCTAGATATTGCTTCTTCATCTACATGGGTTTTCCTGCATAGATAGTTAAGGTGAACCCTTTTGAATGATTATGGATATGATTTAAAAGGCCACGCATAGTTCTAGAGCTTGATGTAATCACCTCAATGTCATCTGAAAACAGGACCATAAGAAACTTGGTTCCAGACAAAAGAAGCTTTTATTGGAGTTGGAAAAACAAGGAACAATTTTATTCCTACTATCCATTGCCTGAACTAAGACTAAATAGATACTTGGGTCCACCACCAGCAAAGTCAGTCATACCCATTGGTGGAGGTGGTAACTGCCTACTGGTGTGATTCAAGGGTGGTTGGGAAGGATAACCTTCCCCAAAATATCTCACTGTCTGAAATCTTACATTTTTTATAATACCTGAAACTACAAGTTACAGATTCATTTAGGTTAACAAGCTGTTCTCTTTTAAAATACAAAAATACCTGAGAAGGTTACAAGAGGTTTTCATCATATATTACATATGACTATATCCTGGTGAGAATTCCTTTAAATTAGTTTATTTCTAAAACCTAGTGAAGATCATTTCTACTGAGCTGAGGGAATAGGAGTTTTAAAAGAGGTAGGAGACAAAGGGCAGAAAATTTTTAAATATAGGGCACTGCTAAGAATGGCATGAATGAGGGATCTTGGTCAGCAAGAGGGCAGCATAAGGGCCCAAGAAGAGAGGGGAAGAAAGGAAGAACATGGAATGCCATAGCCAAATAACCCATTACCAAGTCCAGAAAGGTGCCACAGAGTGGGAGAAATGACCCATAAAAAGGATGATCTGTATACAAAAGGCAAATCATAGCTCTAGGACTCATTCACCTGAGGTATTAAGTGAAAGAACTGGACCAGATAATCCTGAGTATCCCTTCCAGATCTAACATTCAATTAATCAATCAGCAAGCTTTTTTAAGCACCTAATAATGTGCCACCACTGTACTAAGAGCTAGGGATGAAAAGACAAAAAAGAAACAGTCCTTACTTTCAAGGAGTTTACATTCTACAATATATAATTCATGCAAAATATATAAATACACATGTCAAAATATATAAATACATATGTAACACTGAGTACCCTGGGCCCTACTGCCTAAAAGCCAGTGTCACCTGCCCTAACCTATGGAAGACTCTCAATTGAAGAGGGTGGGTCCAAATATTTACATCAAAAGTATAATCGCAAATATATAAGCTCACTATCCAACATGTGAGGTTTAATTCCTGCCCACTACCCCTACCCCACCATACCACCTCAGTCTCAGAGGAGGAGGAGGAGGGGATTAGGTTCATAGTTTAGCTCAGTTCCTGTAGAGCACAGTCCCAAATTCCAATTCCAAACCCTCCCTAGGGTTTATAAGTCTCAGACACCCTGGTTTTTGAGGGATTTCCTGGAGGCTGATTGGCTGCAACATCCCAGGTAGAATCCTAGCTCTAAGGTCACCATGGCCCCAACTCCTAGGTTTGGTGGAGATTACTATCTGCACCTGAAACTGAGAAGGACCAATGAAACAGAACAGAAACAGAAACATCCCAGACCCATTTCTTAAAGCCATGGGGTAAAAGGAAAAAGGGGAGGGTGGAGAGGAGAGAAAGGTATTACCCCCTTCCTGGTTCAGATCATGATTCCCAAAATGTGGATGAACTATGTGAAGTCTTCATCCTCTGGACCCAGCAGGAGGAAAACCAGAAGAGTATGTGCAGGAAAAAGAGTGAGACTGTCCCAGTTCAGCAATTTTAAAGACTATATGCTGTGTGGTCAAATAAGTAGGTGGGGAGTAGGCAATCAGTCTCCACTACCACTAGTAAATATAACACTCCAGTGCTCCAATGGACCTGTCATCTCATCAATGTGGATATCTCTTCCAATGACACAGAGTGCAACCACTGCATGCTTGCTCATCCTGTTTGACTTCCATCTATATAGACAATGGAAGGAGGCTTTTTCATCACTCCTCCAAGGGGTAGGGGAATGCAGAGAATCTAAGTGTCTTCATGTTAAGAGATCTAGGCAATGTCCTATTACACACACGATTAAATGCAAAAGATATAAAAAATAAATGCAAGGTAATTTGAGAGGAAGTGCTAACAGCTTGAATGGTATCAGTGCATAGAGTAGTAGGTAAGAAGAATAGACCTAGATGGGATTCTAGAGTGGATACAGGAAGGCAGTAAGTCTAAACTCGAGAAGGAGTTCCCTATGTGAGTCAAGGGATACATAAAACAGAAGAGAGATATCAGTCTCTAGAAACAAGGTCCTTGGAATCCAGAAGAGTGCCCAGGTCTTTGTTTGAGCACCTTCCAAAGCAGAATCTACAAGTCTGTAGGAAGCTTTTGTTGATCCTCGAAGTTGTCAACATTCTGTCCCTCCATCTTTTATTGGCTCAACTCTGTACCATGTTTCATACTCCCAGGAGAATATAAGCTCATGGAGGGCAAAGACTGTTTCATTTTTGTCTTCATGTCCCCAGCATAGCACACACAGTACCTGTCATAGAGTAGGTGTATAATAAATGGTTGGTGAATTAAGCCTTCTACACCTGAGATATACTGCTTCCAGGCTGGAGCCTGCTGAGAAGCCAAGGCAACAAAGAGAACTGGCCTGTCAGCCATTAACATATGTCCCAATGACTTGAAAATCTTAGTAAAAAGTCTACTTTAAAGCAGTGGTGTGGAACTCAAAAAGAAACATCCCTGGGGGCCCATGTATTGGCTTAGAAAACCATAAATAAACATCATCTGTGTTGTATTGTATTCTATTATTTTTGTTAAATATTTCCCCATCACAATTTAATCAGGTTTGAGTGTTCTCCAGAGTTTTGTGGGCCATAAGTTTGATACCTTTGCCTTAGAGCAATGAGAAAGCCTCAAAACCTGAGCTGTCTTTGCAGAGATGATTCCTGCAACTTCATTAAGAAATTATTAGGGACTTGTTTAAAAACAAGCAAAGGAAATAGAGAACTTTCCTTCTTTACATAGACTACATCCCATTCATAAATAAAGAGCTCTTTGGGGTCCAGAGGACTTTATAATCAAGACCTTGTTTCCTTCTACTCTGGACATACAGTATGTTCCTCAGAGTTAGGTCATTGGCACCTTAAGGAACCAGCTGAATTTGGCTGCCTATAATTCTTAATTACAATTACATTACAGGCTTTATGTGCATCTCTGCTCATTTAAGCTCAATGCTGACTGACAAATTGTGCTCTTTCTGCCTGTTCAACAGTAATTTAGTCCGGCAACCTGCAGCTCGCACCAGATTGATTAGCAGCTGTTGGAGCTGTTTGGGGAGTGAATTGCTGCTTTTCCCCATGCATGCAGCTATGTGCTATTGCTGAATGACTGTGTTGGATGTTCTCCTGGGATGCCTATGGACACCCTAGACAATGACTTCTGTGTCTCCAGCAGCAGGCTTTTGTGATTTGGGGTTTTCTTTTTAAATAAATAATCTACTGTCACAAACATATCAACTTCATCTCCACCTGCATCCAAAGATGGGTAGGTTGATGGGTCTGCTCATAAGACATGTCAACAGTGGCTCCCCTTCCACAGGACCATTCTTCACACCAGCAGAAATTAAGTATGAACCCCTAAGTGTAGCTACCTTTAATTAAAAAAGCAAACAAAAATAAGCATACTTTTTGAACTACTGTTCAAAAAACTACTGTACATGACCAAATCAGTCCTTTAGTTGTCACTTGATGTATAGAGAATGGTCCATAGATAGAGTACTGATTTAGGAGTTAAAAGGACAGGATTCAAATACTGCCTCTAGTGTTTACTGCCTCTGTGATCTTGGACAAGTCACTTGTCTTCCAAAGGTCTTAGTTTTCTCATCTGTAAAGGTCATCTGTAAAAGTTTTCTCAGCTGTAAAAGTTTTCTCATCTGAGGCAGCTGGATTGGATAACCTCTGAGGTCTCTCCAGTTCTGAGGTCCATGATCCTTGCCTCCATTACTCCCCCACATTTTCAAAACTCTCCAAAGTCAGTTTCTCATTAGTCCTACCCATAACTCTCACTAAGCTAGGTAATTGCCTCACTTTTGAAATAGAGAATTGAATTTAGTAAGTATCTAATACTTTCAGGTTACTATAAGTGCTAAGGATGTGACCAAAAAAAATTAAGTCATCTGTGCCTTCAAGGAATTTACAATCTATTTATACCACTGACACAGATTAATAAATACAATATAATTTAAGGAAAGAGAGAACACTGATTGGGGGTGGCAGGAAAGACTCAAATTGAGCCTTGAAGGAAGCTGAGAATGCTTCAAGTCTGAGGAAGGAAAAATAAATTTGCAGGCATTATCATCATCTAATCAATCAGTCTCTATTTTTTCCAAACTTCTCAGTAATCAGTACTATCATTCATATTTCCCAAGTCTGAAATCCTGCTGCATCTTCCCAGGCTCAAGGAACATCAGCAGTAACAGACAGTGACACCACCAGGTATCCAAAGACATTAGAAGTCAATTTCAAGAGAAATGATTCATGCGTATAAACTATAGATTAAAGAAAAATTGAGTCTAATAAGGAAAATAATGATATTAAGCATAGCACTGGTTTTTTAAATCTTTATTTATATAATGCTCTAGGACAAGAAGTGGGCTGATTTCAAAACCTCCTGGGATTTTATAGTTCTTCTCAGTTTGGGAAGCAGGGAGAGAAGTATGGATGATCTAAGCAGTCAGTATAATTATGCAAGTCAGTAACCAGAATATCCTCAGTTCCCTTTTTCTTAGAGCCCAAAGCAGTGACCTCTACAAGAACAAGTAGAGAGTTGTATGAGCTGTGGGGTAGGGCAGGGGGAAGCGGCATAAATTTACATCATAGACACAAGCCAAGGTTACATCTACATCTTTTATCCAAGAATCCATCATTTCTCTAAAGTCTCAGAGTTTCTCTTTAGTCCTCCCTAAATTGCCATTGAGATAGGCAAAGATCTAATCTTAGAGTTAAAAAGCAAAACAGCACTAAAATTATTGTCATAAGATGAGTCAGCAGCATCTTGTTTATCTTTACTTCTAAGCTGTTTCTACAAGGGAAATAACATTTCTAAGACAGTTTCATAGAATGACTCATTTCCTTCAGGACCCAGTTGATATACCACCTTCTGTTATCTTTGTTCAATCGTGCCTGATGCATCATAACCCCATTTGGAGTTTTCTTGGCAGAGATACTTGAGTAATTTGCCATTTTCTTCTCCAGCTCATTTTATAGCTGGGAAAACTAAGACAAACAGGGTTAAGTCACTTTCCCAGGATCACTCAGCTAGTGTCTGAAGCTAGATTTGAACTCAAGATGAGTCTTCCTGCCTCCAGGCTCAAGTGTTCTGTCCACTGTTGCCACTAGCTGCCCTGCCACCTTCTACATGAAGCTTTTCCTCATCTCCTTAATTGCTAGTGTCCTCCCTCCATATTTAACTATGCTCTGCAATAAATATATATGTGTATATATATATATATATATTCTGTATATGCATACAAATATATGGTTTTCCCCAATAAAATGTAAGTTTTTGAGGGTAGAGACTGTTTCATTTTATTTATCTTTATCAACAACAATAATCCCCAGCACTTAGCCCAGTACCTAATACACAGCAGATGCTTAATAGTTTCTAGCCAATTGATTAATTGGATTTGAATTGATACTGATGCTAAGACCCTCATCTCAATATGCTGCTTTTGTCTGTGTATTCATTTGATTTCTTTACAATCATTCATCAACAAGCCTCATTATCCCTGTAGCCCATTCTTTATATTTCCACCAGTTTTGCCTCATAAGTTTTCAAATCTCTTTCAAATGTCCGGTTCATAGGAGCTTAGTGCTAGAGCTGAAAAGAATTTGAAGGTCATCTAGTACATTATCTTTCCAGCTATTGAATGCTTTCCTGATCCCCTAGTTTTTAGTGTTGTCTTCCCACCCCAAAGAATCTTGTCCATAGTCATATGTTTACATGTTATATCCACTCTCCCCAGAAGAAGGTAAGCTTCTTGAGGCCAGGGACTATTTCATTTTTGTCTTTGTGTGTCCAGTGTGTACAGTGCTCTTCATATGCATCTTGGATTGGATTCATTCCTTTATTTCCTCAAATCACAGCTAAAACTGTTTTCCTCTATCAAAAAGTAACTGTCTATTCCTTAACCTCGAAGCATTTTCTCTGATTCCTACTAAATGCACTGTTGTAAATTATCACTTTACATTTATCATGTTCTCTACACCTACCTCTATTTTCCTGTGTAAATTCTCTGGAACTATTTCTAATTCCATCATCATACTTACCTAAAACTTCTATGATCATACATGATTGTTGAAGACATACTGGCTGATGATAAAAATGGAAATGTTTTTAGTCAGGGAGCCCAAGACAAAGCTTCAAATTATGAGGCCAAGTCAGGAGGTTTATGGTGTATTAACAGGGGGAAAAATAATTTTTTTTCTTTAAAAAGAGGCTTATGATGGATGTCCAGCTGAAGGAGTAATGGGTGACTAGGTGATAATAATGAACATTCACATAATGATTTAAGGTTTGAAAAATATACTTTACATACATTATAGCATTTGCTCCTCACACCAACTCCTTAATGTAGATACTACTGAATTTAATATCTCCTTCTTAGGGATAGGGAAACTGAGTCTGAGAGAGGTCATGTGATTTCCCCAGCTAGTGTCAAAGGTGAGATTTGAACCAAATCTTCTTGATTCCTCATTTGGTACTTTATACCATCCTCTTCCTCAGAGTAGGAGATGACAGTATTGAGAGAACTTACCTGTAGTTAGGGGGCACTCGAAAAACGGTTTCCAGATCACCAAACTCACTTCCTGGTTCCATTTCACTATTCCAATGAGAATTTACCAGCCCCACAAGAAGGAGTTGTGATTTCTGGCTCCCCATTTTTCACTCAACTCCTCAAGCATTGCAAAATCTGCTTATTTGGTAGTTGCATCTGTGCTGGAAATCCTAGCTGTAGAATGGTTCAATTTGCATACTGTTAAATGATTTTTAGTACTGATCCAACCAGGAGCTCCCCTGACTGCATTCCATCACTCCCTTTCTGTGTTTCCACCACCAAATATGCCATGCAGTTCAAGAGAGACAAACGGGATCGTTGCGCTGGAGAAGATAAGCAGATGGCTACCTAATGACTTTCTAGTTCTGTTTATCGAAATCCTGCGTCATCTCCATTACATAATTCTTACAGGAAACCCATTCCTTTAATTGTGCACAACAGAGCAGGAGGACAGACTGTTCACTTTTCTGACATCTTTTGCTTTAGTATTTTCTCTGCTGTGAGTTTAGGGATGCTAATTATGTCCAGGTGGTGTACAGGTGCTGGTATGTGTGCTAACTCCAGTGGGCCTGCTTATTTACAGAATGACTTGGTTGGGAGTGTTCTAGCTCTGAAAATTTGCTCTCTTGGCCCTTTTTAATAACCGTTCATTTCTCTCTAAATATTCCCCTTTTCCCCATGCTGACTAATGACTAATCGAAGCACAGAAGAAATAGAACCAGCTCAGAGAGCTAAGAATATAATCTCTGACTATCACACAGCATTCCCAGGCTTCACTAATCTTTAAAAACACTCTGGGAGCCCATTTTTTACATCACGCAAGCTTGTTCTTCTTGCATCTAATTATTCTCATTATGTATATTACCGAGAAAATTTAGCTTCACCTTAGAGTTTAGAAGGGCAAATTAAACTTAGTTAAAAAGTTATGTTTACAGCCATTAAAACCAACTGGTACTATTTCTCATTTCCTGAGAAGGTGTCATCAGGGAGTTTGAGTGATATGTCTGAATTAGACCAATAGCTCATTCAGAAGTCCCTAAATTCACTTGTTTATCCCTGCTGTCTCACCAATCAGAGTGAATTGTTTGTGAGGGTTGTGATACCAAAGTATCTCTAGTTATTCTAAACTGCTGAAAGGATTTTGGTGCCAATATTAAGACCTGCATCTTATGCCCCACTCTGATGCCTTCTCACGGTATGAAGGTGAAGACTATGCTGGTAAAGTGCAAGGACTGGCAGGTAAGGATTATCAAGTTTAAATAAGGGATGAGACTGTATGAGTATGTGTCACCCAGAGGCCGGCCTAGGTAAATTCTGAGAGGTTCATTGCCAGAAGACTGCCCATAAGGTGATGATTTTTTTTTTTCTGGTCATACCAACATACAAAACTCTTCTACCAAGATAGGTGAGGATGTGTTCTTTGTTATTAGATGTTATTTTGTTATATATTAGATGTTATTGTATTATTAGATTAAATATACATATATTATTATTTTATATTAGATATTAGATTAGATATACACATGTTAAATTAGATTATTGCTTATTAGACTATACGTATATATATTAGATTATTATATATTAGATCAGATATTTATTATGTTAGATTAGATATACATATATTATATATTAGATTTATTAGATTATTAGTTTAGATGTACACAAATAATATATTAGATTATTAGATTAGATATACATGTGCTACATATTATATTAGATATACACAAATTATATATTAGATGTTATTAGATTAGATATACATTGATAAAAAAAACATAGATCTTTGAAGTGTGAGGAGTCAAGCCAATCATTTAAAATTGAGTGATATCTTTCCCCTATTCTTTCTAGGTTCTCCAAATCATATTACTGTATTGTTAATGTATTTTTGCTTAATAGGAAGACCTTTCCCATCCATTAATAGGCCCATGTGACCTGCTTGAGTCACATGGAAGCCTGAGTTACATGAGTCTGTGGTGGGAGGAGCTTGCTGAGCAGGTAGAGCAGGAAGAGCAGAACAGGAAGAGGCAGAGCTGCAGCAGAGCCCAGAGGAAGCCCAGATAGTAGCTAGAGCTGAGGGAGAAAGAGAAAGCAGGCAACAAGCTGTGAGTATTTGTTTGTGGAAAGGCCCTAGCCTGGGAAAGGCTTGGGGATGGCCATGCCCTCTGCATTGTTATGATGTATAGATTTCTTTGCTGCTATGATGGACTTGGCTTTCTGGTGTTGGGATTCAGCTTTCTGGTGTTTGAATAAATGTTTTGATTCTATCTTCCACATGGAGAGTCTGTTATATTTTGCAATTCAGAATTATGCCGGCATATTCATAGCAGTCATAGGCACTGTGAATGTTGTGTTGGCACTACAATTAGGAAATCAAAGAATGGTCCTACTGAAGACATTTTTTTATCTTTTAGAGTGTATTGGGGACATGACAGATAATAGATCTAAAGCCAAAAGAGATCTTGGAGGTCATCAAATTCACTCCCCTTATTTTACATATGAGGACACTGAAGTCCAGGGAGGCAGTGATTTGCTAACTATGGCACAAGTAGTCAGAAGCAAAATCAGGATTGGAACTCAAGGTCTCTAACTCCAAATCCTGAGTTCTTTCCACTGAACCACACATTCTTTGGTATGTACAAAATACTTATAAAGAAGCATTTTCCAGTTCTTCCTATGAGCCTATCAACTAATCCCTTGTGTTTTTACAAAATCTTTAATCCATAAATTCCAGGGGTTTTCAGTATTTTTTCCTAGTATTTGTAGACAATAATAATCCTCATTCTAAGTGCATAGAATTTCAAGTTTAACCTATTTGATAAAATTCTGTATTGATTCATTTCATACTATTGAAAGCTTCAGATTCAAGGAGCATGTTCAGTCTAAAATAAATACAGTAACTGATGGCAGCCCCTACTATGAAATAAAATACTGCAACATAAAACTAGTAGCTATTTTAAAGATTAAGAAAAAAAGTGAAGGAAACAAAGTTCTAGGGGCTAGGAATTTGGAATTAGAGAAACCCCAAACATAAGAGAAATACATTAGCATTTTATTTTTTCATTTTAATGCAATCTTAATGTATGAAATGTATTTTAATGTAATAATGTATAAGGGGCAGCTGAATAGATAAAGTGCAGGGCCTAAAGTTAGAAAGACTCATCTTCCTGAGTTCAAATCTGATCTCAAATACTTACTAGCTGTGTGACCCTGGACAAGTCACTTAACACTGTTTGCCTGAGTTCATTATCTGTAAAATGATCTAGAAAAGAAATTGGCAAGCCAACTCTGATATCTCTGCCAAGAAAACCCCAAATGGGGTCATGAAGGATCTGATATGACTGAAACAACTCACACATCCTATAGAGCATATTAGGGAGTGGAAAGGAGGACGGATGGTTGCTAGGACCATTTCATGGGGCATGAATGGAATTAAGCTAAGCTCCTCTAGCCACTGCTATGTATTCTGACTCAGCACTGATGAACTTGAACTTTAGATAACAATAATTGATATTGTTATAATAATAACTAACATTTACATAGTGAGTGCTTTAGGATTTGCATTTGCTTTATATATGTTACCTAATTTGATGAAGCAACCTCCTGATTGGTCCTTGTGATGGAGTTTAGGAACAGGAGTGTTTCATAAAAGAGGACTGGATTGACCACGGGGCAGTAAGAGCTGCCCATCCAGTAGAATTTAAAAGAAGAAACAACTTCTGCTATCATGCTCTCTCTTTGCTTCTATTTAGCATGTCAGGACTCTTTGGGCTTCCAGTGAAAAAAGAATTCTCCTCCAGCACAATGGTGAATGCCCACAAAAGGTAGCAAGCTCAAGTGCTGACCTGGATGAACCTGAAATAGATCTCAAGTCTCTGGCTGCCTTTTCTACTTTGTGTTCTTTCCCTGAGTATAGGCAACTGAACAGTAATCCTGATATTGGTGTTTCTAGAATTGGCAACAACATTATTAATTCAACTCTAACAGAGCTCCCGGGTTCAGATTCTGGACATCCTGTGTGTAGTTGTTGCTGAAGCTCCATATTCTTTGAAGAGAAAGTAACCACTGACAGGAAATAAATCATCCATTCTGACCTTCCTATGGGATACGGACCATAAGTGAGAAGGCAATGCAGAGCTGAGGAAAAATTATCTGTTTAAAAGTTTCACAAAATGTTTCCCTTTCTAAGTATCAACATCCCAAGAAGTATATTGGGAGTTACAAATTACTATTTCCTACTTTAAGTATTTGTCAGTGTACATTTATGAATCTTTGGTGTTGTGAGCATTTATTTTGTGGTGTGAATAACAAATAGCTATCTTATACCTCATCTATTTCATATATTAAGTACCACTCTGGAAATTTTTAATCCCTTTGGGGGATTACCCTAAACATGAAACATTAAGAGATTTTTTCCCTAGGGCTCAGGGGTAGGGGAAAATAAGGGAGTAATGAAAAAAAGTTTCATTATCCTCAGTGTGTCCAGAATTCCCCAAGACATGAGCCCAAAGCTGGGGTCCATTGGTAGAAGAGGGGCACCCCTGCTCCCTGTGCCATGGGTCTTTGTACTATCATGATTTGGGGAAGTATAGTCAGGGAAGGAGGGATAGGAAGTGTATACATTTTTCTGTGTGTTGCGGTGGACAGAGAAAGAACATAGAGAGGAGGAAGGAAGATCAAGGAGAAAGGAAGAATGAGTGATAAGGGAAACAAAGGAAAGGAGAAAAAAGGGGGGAGAGAGAGGAGAGAGAGAGAGAGAGAGAGAGAGAGAGAGAGAGAGAGAGAGAGAGAGAGAGAGAGAGAAAGTTTTAAAGTTCTGCAAAAGAATTTGAATTGTCAATGATTATCTCAGCTGTCAAGAGCCATGCCATTACTGGTTTATTGCTAAGTCCAATACACAATATATCTATCTATCCACCATATGGGTGCAGGGACAGGGGAATTGGGGTGTGGGATGCACTGGAATGAATACCTAGAATTATGAGTACAAATCTGTGAGGGGAGAAAAGATTTCCTTTGACAATGTTACTTCATAATCCACTTTTCTAGAAGAAATCAATTTCATGAAGTAAGGGGAACGAACCTACCTCTATTTAGTTTATTTCCACATGTGAGGAATTTGAGAGGCAAAGAGAGGATGTACCTTGTAGCGTCCTCCCTTCTCTCCCATTGGTTATTGCCCACTAAAAGTAGGAGAATGAAGTCCCAGCATTTGTATTCCTGTTACAGTCTTCTGCTCCACGCATGGCAGCTTCACACACACACACACACACAGAGATAAATTGAATATTCTTTTCCCTCTTAAAAATCATTTTCTTCCTGCAAAAATGCCCATAGTTCTCAATTTCACAAGTATGATTATATATATATATATATACATACCACAATAGAGTAGCATGAAGGTACTCTCAGGTTTCTCTTCTGAATTCAACAAATGCCTGTATTCTCCTGGGGCATCTCTACTTCAGATCTTTTCTTCCTTTCCCTCTTACTCCTCCTCATTCTCTCAGGTTAAGCAGCAGCTTTCAAAAACACTTCATGACCACTTGCCAATGTTCAGATTTCACCTTTCTAATGCAAAAGCCAAATTGAAAGCTAAATGGCCCTGCCTGCCCACAAAGCCCCCATGATTTCTGCTGCCAAGCAGGAGGGGAATGTTTTAAAATGCAGCACTTCAGCTAGAGGTTAGCTTACCCAGCTGTAGCCCTCATCAGAGCTTCTCAGGTGGTTGGGCCTCTTTGAAGATTTACTTTCAATTAAAAAAAATAAGAAAAAAGCCAAATCAGCAGCTGTCATGGATGCAGGGAAGATTTATTCAGGGTGGTCAAAGGGGACAGTGGCCAGGAGTAAAGGCCTGAAGGTAGACAGGAAGGAGATGCAAGCTAGAGAGAAAAAATTCCTCCTGGCAAGGTCAGCCAGACGCTAGGCTTATCCCTCTGGACGGCGGTTGCAGCTTTTGTTACTAGTCTTAGTCAAGAGGGAAAACTGGATTTCATTTCAAGACACTTGGAGGGTGGAACTAAGAGACGGGAAGCCTCAGGGGCAACATCCTGGTAGGTCCCTTCCAGCTGAAAACAGCCTATTAATCAGAAGAAAACAGGCCAGCAGGATGAAAACATGGTTGATTTTTAAACTCCTTCCTGATCTGAAAGCTAGTGACACCCAACTGAAATCATGAGGAGGGATGAAGAGGTCAGGTCTTTGGGGAGTTCTCTTTGCACAGAGCTCCCTTGAAGTCAGCGGGTGTGGAGAAGAAACACAGTCTTCAGCGGGGAGAGAGATAGTCAGGGTTTTTATCACCTTTCATTACCTGACCATATTCTTATAGGATTTTGGACGTTTGGCATGACACTTTGAACACTGATTGTGTTATATGGGAGAAGTGACCCCAGTCCTGGATGAGCCCAAAGCAGTGCCCAATAATTCTCATAAATAACCTGCTCTGAACCAAGAGAACGTTGTACACAGTAACAGCAATATTGTACAATAATCAACTGCGAATGACTTAGTTATTCTCAGCAATACAATGACCTAAGACAATGCTGAAAGACTTATGAAAAATGTTATCCACCTCCAGAGAATGAACCAATGAAGTCTGAACACAGATTGAAGCATACTTTTTCTTACTTTATTTTTCTTAGGGTTTTTTTTGGTCTGTGTTTTCATTCACAACATGGCCAATATGGAAATGTTTTGCATGACTGCACATGTATAATCTATGCCAAATTGCTTGCCTTCTCAAGGAGGGAGGAGGGCATGGAGGAAAGGAGAGAATTTGGAACTCAAAAATTTTAAGAAACAAACTTAATATTATTATATATTGTATTATATTTTATATATTATATTATTTTTATTTTAAATTTTTATTACATATAATTGGGGAAAATCAAATATAATTTTTAAAATAACCTCTCTCCCTGCCCCTTCCCTCACCCCCATTACCCTCTTTACACTTTGACTGTAGTTGGATAGTAGGATAAAATCTCCAAGAACCTCCCTTCCCCTTCTGCTTCATATTCTATATCCCTTCCCTAACAATCTGCAAGGCTAACTTCCTTATTCTAATATAAGATCTCAATATAGAAACAGTCCATCAATCTGTTAACAAGAATTTGTTAAGCACCCATTACATACCAGTGCCTTTCACTCTGCTAGGTCCTAGAAAAACAAAAACAAAAATGAAACAGACCTTAACCTTCAAGGAATGAGAGAGACACACACAGAGAGAAACAGAGACAGAGACAGACAGAGACAGGCAAAGGGAGAGAGAGAGCCTATAGAGAAAATATAAGCATATATTTATAATGTACATACTCTACACACACAATGGTGATTTTTTGAAAGGGAGGCATTAACAACTGAGAGTATCAGAAGAGACTCCATATAGAAAGTGGAGCAAGAACTTTAAAAGAATACAGGGATTCCTAGAGGAGTTGGTGAGAGGGGAGGATGTTCTAGGTACTTGGAAACACACAGTGTAAAGGCACCAAGCCAGGAGCTAGAGGGTCATGTGTGAGGAACAGCAAGGTGGTCAATATGAATGCACCAGAGGTTACATGAAAGGGAATAAAAGAAATTAAGGAAAGGTATTAATTGCAGTACAGTTATAAAAAAGTTTTAAATCCCAAACTAGAGTAGTTTATATATGACCCTAGAGGTCATGAGATACCACTGGAGTTTATTGAGTAGGAGAATGACATGGTCAGATCTGCACTTTAGGAAAATGACTTTGGCAGCTGTGTGGGGGATGGGTTAGAGAAAAGAGAGATCTGAGACAAGGAGACCTCATGGGAGACCATTGAAATAGTCTAGGGGAGTGATGATAAGGGCCTAGACAAATGTAAGTAGAGAGAGGGGACAGATGTGAAAGATGCCATGGAAGCAGAATCGACAAAACTTGGCAATTGATTGGGTCTGTGGGTGAGAGATGGTGAGGAATAAAGGAATAAATCCAAGGTTGTCACCATGAATGACTGGCAGCTAGGTAGAGCAGGGGATAGAGTGCTGGACCAGGGGTCAGGAAGACCTCAGTTGAAATCCAGCCTCAGACACTGTATGACCCTTAGGAATTCACTGCACTATTGTCTGCCTCAGTTTTCCCATCTGTAAAATAGGATAATGATAGCACCTACCTCTCAGGATTGTTGTGAGGATTAAAAGAGATAATATTTGTAAAAGCACTTACAGCAGTTCCTGGCATATAGTAGGTGTTTAATAAATATTTATTTCCTTCCTACTAGAAAGATGATGTAGCTCTCAATAGGAGTAGATAAGTTCAGGAAATGGGTGGGTTTGGGTAGAAGCATTGTGAGTTTCAGACATGTTGAATTTGAGATGCCTAGAGGACATCCAGTTCAAAACTGGCAATAGGAAGTTGATGATGAGAGACTGGGGAAGAAAATGGCAAACCACACCAGTATATTTGCCAAGGAAACCACAAAATCAGGTCATGAAGAGTTAGACGTGATGGAAACAAATGAACAACATAGGAAGACATGAGACTGTGGCTTAAGACAGAGCCAAGGGCTATTGAATTATATAGATTGAATATCTATGTAACAAACATTCTCTGATTTATACTCCCAGAGACAGACTAGCTACCTCTCCTCCTCAGGGATCCAGGGGTACTCTGAGACATTTTGAGGTGTCTTTCTCTAATACCATCACCTTAAACCACTCACTGGTTGTTTTCCCATACTGTTAGATGCCAGTGACTAGCACCCTGGTTTTATTTAGCCATTTAATATCAATCGGCTTTTGCAAAGGAATATTTACTTTAAAGATATAAACAAAAAATATAAACCTTCCCCCCAAAGACCTGAGGTGGCACACTTTTCCTTCTCCCAGTCTCTGGGAAGAGTGTGCTCAAACTTAGCTTAGTTTCTATATAGCACTGGTTTGACAACTTCATAACTGGATATGGCATGACTACCTGATGAATCCTTATCTTGGCTCCCACTGAGCTCTATCCAAAAATTCCTTATGTCTTTCGATATCAGTACTATATGGTCTGCAAACCCATTGGGACATTGGGATGCCTGGATGCTGGACTGGCAGGACACCAGAATGCTAGGATGCCAGGACACTCACTATTCTGACATTTCCAAAGTCACAAGGTTAGAATCTCTAATACCTTCACCTGAAAGGGAAAAGAATAAATTCAGAGGTCAAAGACCAAGCCCATTTCATTGGACTAAATGTTGATTTCAGTGGGAAAGGCTCAAGGACACTCCCTTTACACGATGTCTCTCATCAAATGACATCACCACAGGAATTAAACCAAAAAGGGAGTAGCTAAGAGAAAATCGCCAAGGCTGTGGTTGCTATTACTTTATTAAAGTTACTCCACAATCAATGAAAAAACCTCCTATTTACCACGTGGTTTGTCAAACAGAATCAGCTTTAGAGTCTATGAATGATCCAACATCTCTCCAAGGCACTTCCATTACACGTCATCATGACTCTCCTAGAAAAGAGGTCCTCAGACTTTCTCACGTAGGGAATTCACAAGAGCTGAGTACATGAATGCACTCTATTCATGTGCCTGCCCTATGGTGCAGAATAATTAACCCCAGGGAACTTGATGAGGTCACTGAAAGAATATAGAGAAAAGAAAATGTCCAGGACAAAACTACAGGGTATATCTAGTACAATCCAGGGGGGTGGAATGTGGATGATAACCTAGCAAAGAAAAACTAAGCTTCAACCACAAAAACCCAAAGTAAAGAAAGTATCTAAGGGGATCCAGAAAGTGGTCAACAATGTTAAATGCTGCAGAGAGGTCAAAAAGGAATGAAGATTGAGCAAAACTCATTAGATTTGATAATTAAGAGATCACCAGTAAATATGGTGGGAGCCTTTTCAGTCCAAAAGTCAAAATCCAAGCTGCAATAGGATGAAAAGAACTTGAGATGAAAGCAAACAGACAATGAGAGCAAACAGCTTTTCTAATCTACAACTATATCTAGGTACTGTTCAACTGAAGCCACAAGGGCTAAAGACCTTCCCCAATCTCTATCTTTTATGTGCCTTCAAGATTTGCCATGTTATCATCTCTCAGGTTTTCTTGCTTAAGAGGGGAACTGGGCTCCCCAGTGATTCATCACATCCCTACCTCTGGTTTCTGAGAAACATATCTATCCTTAGCTCTAATCTATGGCTATTTCCCCTCTCCCCCACCCCCAAGACAGAAGTAAAAGAAGTCCCGAATATATGTCAGTTATAAAACAGATTGTTTTATTCCTACACAGAAAAAGGGAATGTTAATAAAGAATCATAGGATGATTAGAATAGAATCCATAAACTCATCATATTACCAGACAATCAATTAAGAGGCTAATATTTAAGATTTATTGGGGATTTTTTCCAATACCTGAGGATTTTCCAACTCCAAACATGACCTATAGAACTTTGTCTTTTGCTTTCTTTTTTGACTGAGCAATAATTGCCATGTCTAATAGAACTAGGCTGCAACATCTCACTTTGTTAAAATGTGCTACCCCCTAACATGACATGCTCCAACTTGAACATCCCTGAAAATTCCAGGCTTCAGATTGTAGAATATTTATTGTTGCCCTAACTGTATCTTTTCTCTAGCTTCCAAATTTTGAAAGATTAGTTCGCTTAAAATATGAGTAGTTTAACTGTTTGCCAAGGCCTCTGAGAAGTTGATATATGGGCCTTGTTTTAATAATATGGCAAATATTTTGCAATGATTAGAAGGAAATTTATGGAAGGATAGATTCAGGAAGGGTAGGGTTTATATATAAGCTATGTTTAGGGAATCCTAATGTTTGGACAGGAATAGAGGTGCTCTTTTAGGTGAACACTGGAATGATGTGAACAAAGAGGAGTGTACAACATTTTAATATTACACTTAATATTAAGAAATTGTGATGAAAAATCTAATTGACCCTTAGATCATATCAACAGAAGCATGTCAAGTATAAGAGAAAGAAGAATTTGACTGTATTCTTGCCAAATAAGGTCACATTTGTAGTATAGTGCCTAGTTCTGGGCATCTGAAAATATCAGTCAATTAATGTTTATAATAGCAACATGGACAAATTGGTCCATCAGAGAAGACCAGGATGGCAAGGTAACTGGAGCTTTATGTTGATTGGTTGGACTGAATAGTTATATTTCTCCTAGAAAAGAAAAGACTTAGGAAGAAATCTGTTGGAAGTCTAAATATTTTAGGGTCATAAAATTTAGGGTTGGAAAGAATCTGGGACATCATTCAGTTTAATCTTCTTATCTTACAGATAAGGAAACTAAAGTATAAAAAGGTCACATAGGCAATAATCCCCAAAGAAAGACTAGATCTTCTGGCACCAAAGCCCTCTTTCCACTATGTCATGTAAGAAAAAAAAAACTTCATAATAATTAGGTAGGCATTGTTGTTGTTGTTGCTGTTGTTGTTGTTGTTCAGTTTTTCAGTCTGACTCTCCAGGACCTCATTTTGGCTTTTCTTGGCAAAAATGCTAGAATTATTTACCATTTCCTTCTCCAGCTTATTTTACAGATGAGGAAACTGAAGCAAACAGGGTTAAGTGACTTGCCCAGGGTCATATAGCTAGTAAGTGTGTGAGGTTGGATTTTAACTCAGGTCCTCCTGACTCCAAGCCCAGCACTCTATCTACTAAGCAAAGGGAACCTCTGCATGAGGAAATTCCCTTTACCCATGCAGATTGTCACCTTCTCTATAATTTATAATCTTATACAGTTGCCAATACCACTGAAAAATTGTGTTGCTGGTAAGGAAACCAGTGTGAAGCAGGACTTGAATCCAGGTCTACTTGGCTCTAAGGTCAGCACTATATCTACTTCTCCATGTTGCCTGTCACAACAACTGCCCAAAAAGGGAACGTGTTACTTTTGCAGACAAGTCACTGAAGGTCTTAAAGCAGAGGCTGGATTATAAAGAAGATTCGTGCCTCTCAGCCCTAAGATCATATGATTCTGTGAATAAAGATCCTGGAGTGACATAATGTATATAGCAATTTTCTTGTATTACTTTTGTTCTTACTGGGGTATTTTGTGATTCTAGATCATTTTGTTAATAATAACAATGAGGGGGAGGCTAGGTGGCGCAGTGAGTAGAGCGTTGGCCCCGGAGTCAGAAGGACCTGAGTTCGGATCCGGCCTCGCACTTAACGCACACACAAACAAAAACCTAGCCGTGTGACCTTGGGCAAGTTACTTAACCACAATTGCCCTCCAAAAAGCAAATGATAATAACAATGAAAACTTCACAGTCATTTCCTTTTCAGTTTTTTTGTTGTTATTGATAGACTTGCATTCTTTTCAATTATTTCTCTGTACTACCTTTGCTTACTAGGAGTATTAATGGTTTTTCAGGTATACAGGTATATGCCTACGTGCATTGGCATAGAATTACTAAATGACTTTTAAGATTTCTTGTTCCCCATGTCTGTGTTGAATTCTGAACTGAATCAACAGAAAATAACTAAAATAAGAGACATATATTTTTTCTTTTTTTAGAATTGAAGCAAAAGAAATGATACTATATTAAATAAGACAAAACTAAAGATATTAGAGCTACAGGAAGGGGAAATGGGGAAATAACTAAAATTTGTTCATTTTGTGTTATTTTGTTTAAATGTATATTGTAATATTTTGGGAGATTTTCTCCCTATATGATTGAGATTTAAATGTTTCATATGTGAGAGTTTTGTTTGGAAATTGGTCCTAATCTTGAGTTGATTGTTGATTTAATTGGTGTATTTATAAATGTTTCATTTCACAGTAATAATATCTTTTAAGTGGTATGATATACATTCATTTATTGATTGACCATACAAAGGAATATAGAGAGGAAAAAACCACGTGGCATTACTGACATCTACTGGAAAGTCTGGGAAACACTTGTGGAAGAAGAAAAATATCTGTAGGGGTCAGATTTCTCCTTAAAAAAAAAAAAATCAGTCACATCTCATTGACCTGGTTGCCTCTCCCATATGTCAGTATCTCACATGTACTTATGCAGAAAGGGATTCTAGGATTCACCTAGGATCAAAGAATTAAGGAATTTGAGAGTTGGAAGTGACCCTAAGCAGCTTTCTTACCAATGTCCTCAAGAAGGACGCCTTGGCATCCAAAACTGAATGCAATACTCAAGATGAGGCCTGATGAGGAAAGGATACTGTGACACAACAGTACCTTCCTATTCTGGGAGTCCTGCCTCTCCTAGCGCAGGCCAAACACTGGCTTTCTTGCCTTCCATATCACACCATGGGTTCATATTTGACTTGCCTTCCACTAAAATTCCCAGATATTTTTTTCAGCACAAATACTGACCAATCACACATTTTTTTCTATTAATAGTGAGATGGTAAAGAAACATCTGCTATTTTCCTACTTAATGCCTTCATTTCACAAATGGATGATTCTCATAAAAGTTTCGTAAAGAGGGGAGAATAGGTATATATGGCAGTAGTTACTGATGTTTTCTTTGTCACATTTTTTTCAGTATGAATAAGATTCAAGATTTTATCCCCCTTCAAATATTTTATACATGATTCCTTCAATGTCCTTCCAATGTGTCAACTCCAACACAGATTATACTTGATACAATCTAATTGCTTTCCCCATCTTTGTCCTCCTTTGTACCATTTCTAACTTTTCTACAGGCACCATAGAGAAAAATGCCTTAATCAGTAAGCATCTGACTTACTTGCCAAACAGAGAGAGAGAGAGATGGCTGACAAAAGTAACAGCAAGTTAGAATCTAAAGATCATCTATAGAATCTTAACAAAGAAAGACAATGGGTAATCATGAGTAGTATGACTATATATGGCAGAGAGATGCAGTGGAAAGGAAAACCAGTTTAAAGAAAACTTGGCAAAGTATCCAACTATGCAGTCAGCCTAGGGGCATTCACGGGTAAAGCAAAAAGATGGGCTTCCAACAGAAGAAAAATAGAAGCTATTTGCAAAACCATTTTATTAAATTTTTCTCCATCAAGGATAATAGAACCACTACATTTGAATCCCTAATATCACAGTCCCTGAGGGCACAAAAATGCCAAATTGAAATTATTCTCCCTTCTCAATAAATGTATGTTCTACTAGAAAGCACCAAAAAATAACAAAGTACATTGAATCTTTTATTACTCTGTCTTCATTTTAGACTTCAAGTTTGTCTAATGGCCCAGGTCTCCCACAAAACTCAACATAGATGGAATCTGAGCCTTGAGTTTGACTCCCAGATAGCTATTTTTGCACATGTATATCAGGTTGTAAGTCTTAATTTTTTTTGGAGGGGGAAAGGTAGGGCAATTGGGGTTAAGTGACTTGCCCAAGGTCACACAGATAGTTTTTTTGTGTGTTAAGTGTCTGAGGCTAGATTTGAACTCATGTCCTTCTGACTCCAGGGCTGGTGCTCTATTCACTGTGCTATCTAGCCACCCCTAGACATTTTTGTTTACAAATTATTTGGAGGGGACAGAGTCTGAAGAAGTGGAACACTTGAATAAATAATGACCAAAAGATCATTGCAACATTTAATCTTTGAGAGTTGCTAGAACATTGAGAGGTTAAGTACCTTGCCTAAAGTCACATAGCCAGTGCAAATATTATATGCTGTCCTCTTCCTCTCCCTCAGGGCAGCTAGGTGGTGCAGTAGATTGAGTGCTAGGCCTAGAGACAGAAGGACCTGAGTTCAAATTCTGTCTCAGACACTTAGTTCTGTGACCCTGGGAAAGTCACTTAACCCTGTTTGCCTCAGTTTCCTCATTTGTAAAATCTGACGGAGAAGGAAATTACAAACCACTCCATTATCCTTGAGAAGAAAACCCCAAATGGGGTCATGAGTAGTTGGTGACTAAACCACTAAACAATCCCCCAGGTTCCCTTGAGGTCAGGGATTGTGCTGTTTTTTTTTTTAAATACCAGTATGCATGGCCAGTGCCCAGCACCATTTAGGTGCTTAGTAAGTGTGTGTGTGTGTGTGTGTGTCTGTGTCTGTGTCTGTGTCTGTGTGTGTCTGTGTGTGTGTCTGTGTGTGTTTAGAAAGGTGCTTAACCTGGAGTTATAAGACTTTCAATACCTAGTCTGCTTATGTGACCTTGGGCAAATCACTTATTTTTTTTTTATGCTTTTTGGAGGGCAATTGGGGTTAAGTGACTTGCCCAAAGAGGGCCGGTGCTCTAGTCACTGTGCCACCTACCTGCTCCAGTAAGCCTTAATTTTACCACAATTAATACAGAAGAAGAGAAGGGTCCCCAGAAACCCATAAACAGAAATCACAAAAAGTAGTTAGATACCTTATAAACTCCCCTCAGAAGAGACTAGAATTTCAAGTGGTTATCAGGGCAAGTTGAAGCATCCCAGGCATTCTCTCTTTCCTCTAAAATTTGTAGTATCACCTTGTAAAGGAGACTCTCCAGAAAAGTGGACAGTTTGGGAGCTACTAAACAAACAATTCTCTTCTCATTCCTCCTGACATGTCCAAATCACTTTCTTTTTCTTTTTCATAAGGACTGGCAAAAGCTAGATTTCTCATGCTCCCAGTTCATGGGTCTCCTTCACTGCTCCTTCAACTTTGAGGGTAGCCTATGTCATCATCTTCTTTCTTCCAGAGGGGAAACTGTTCAGGAACTATGTAGATTTTCTTACTTCTCTAACAGGTCCTATTCCTGAGTTCTAGACCTAAAGCAACTCTTGTGTCTGTAGACATTCATTAAGCTATCTCAAAGAAATTTAGAAGCTTATGTAGACTAGAAGGCTATATGCTGGGATCTCATTGCCTAGGAATTCAAAATGCCCCATTCTCTACATAGGAGGCTCAAGGTCAAGAACACAGTCCACAAATAACTCTTAGGTCACAAAGGAAAGCACATGTGCATTTCTGCCTCACGTGCTTTTCTGTAGGAACTTTATCATATTTCTAGCTACTACAATCCCTTGAGTTGGGAGGAGACATTTTCAGGATCTCTCCTCTTGAGCCAAGTGCTCTTATATATGCAACTCCAACATGTTTCTGCTCTGATTCACCTATTACCGATAGCTGGGGTTATATACCATATTCAGGTATAAGCTTCCTTCTCCACAAAACCAGATCAACTTTGTTACATGCTGATCTACCCTCTGAAAGGGTATTCCAAAAAGAGTCAAGTTAGTCTGTCAACTAACTTTTATAGACTGTAGAGGGAAATGGATCCTCTGATAAGAGTCCATTCTCCAGAGGCCAATTATCTTAGAAGCAAACCCAATCACCAATATCCAAATGGAAATTATCCTTCAAACAAAGCACCAATATCCCTAACCATACTGTCCATGGAGAAGCACTTTCCTAACTCCAGACAATGGTTCATGCCCCGTATCCTCATCAAGTTGATTAAGGAGCTCATCAAACTTCTGGTCTTTCACAAATAAAAATTAATTTCATTAAAATGTCAAAATTATTTTTTGATGATATGGGTTCAGTTTGTTTTTATGACCAACTCTTTCTTAATGACTATGGTAAAAGAAGGAACTAGGGTAGCATAGATAATCTAAAGACCTCATTTTAACCAGAAGTTTTAACTTCCTCTGTCAATTCAATGTACATTTTTTAGCATTCACTATGTACCAGGAATGTAGGTACAAAGACATAAATAAATAGTGCTTATCCAATGAGGAAACTAGAGGGGGGTGCAAAGAGGAGGAAGTGGGGGAGGAGGAAATATGCAAAATATATACAAATTGGTAAAGTGAAAAACCTTAAGGAAAGAGAGAATTCTAATATCTTGATTGATGAGAAATGGTTTCGTGGTACCTGACCTGAGATATGAAGAAAGACAAGGATTGTGACAGGAGAAATGAGGAAGAAGTACATTATTCAGGGGCAGGGGGAGAGAGGCTTTGATGAATGCACAGAGACAAGAAAAAGAGTATTCCATTCCAGGACCTGAGGTCCAGCTTGACTAGAACATCAAGTTGATGAGATAGAATAATCTGAAATAAGTCAAAAAAGGTAGGCTAAATCTAAATTATGACATGCTATGAATGCCAGGCTGAGTAGTTTGTAGTTAATTCTGGAGGCAATAGGGAGCTCCAGAAGGTCTTTGAACATGTGAGTGGTATGTTCAAACTTGTGTTTTAGGAAGTTTATTTTGACAGTGATGTGAAGGATGATCTAAAGAGGGAAGGGGTTGGAATAAAGAAGACTAAGAAATCTTTGTCTCAGGCTACGAACAATTAGCCAGATCCACTGGTGTCAACGGCCTCTTTTTCTTTGACCATCCTCTAGTGAGGGTTTGAATAAACAATCAGAGAAAGAGTATATTCAAGTTCTATGGAACTTTAGCCTGGAGAAGAGAAGAATTGGGGAGGAGAACTGTACTCACATATTTTAAGAGCTATCACATGGAATTATACCTGTTCTGAGTCACCCTGGAGGATAGAGCTAAGAACAATGGGTGGCAGTTATAAAGGAACAAACCTAAACTTGATGTAATCATTAAAGCTATAGTCAAATGGAATGGTACTGGGTGTCCCCCTCCCCCCACCCCCGACTGGAGGTCTCTAAGCCAAAATTAGATTCCCACCTTTGGGGAAGTTGTAGAAAGGAAAGGATTCTTATTCAAGAATTAGATTAGATGGCTTTTGAGTTCCCTTACAATTCCAATTCTGTGAGGAATTTTAAAGCTAAGAAACTGCAAACGTAAGCTATGTAATCATTCCTAAAGCAGGTAGCAAAAGTAAAAAGCTAAGAAAAGGATCTGGCTAATACATAGAACAACTAATCAGCCCCTAGGTTATTAGATTTGGCTGGATCTGATTTAAGAGGGAGACTTAAAGGGGTTGTGTGACCTCTTGAGGAAAACTGAACTGGGCAATTAAGGAAGACAGATGCACACAACTGGGCACTGCTTGCTTTTCTGTGAGGCCCATTACCTTTTTTCCTCTACTGCTGAGGCACATGCTCACCTCTGTAGTTTTATTATTATATAGTACAATTGTTTATATTGCAGAAGTGATCATCTCTGGTGCCACTTAACCATTTTGAAAAGATAATGCTACTACTCTCTAGAGAAATTGCCATGACCTTTTAAAAAAGGCTATCTTATTGCTTTAATTTATAGTTATGAGTATGCATCTTTTGCAGTCAAAGCAACCATGTTTGAATGAATACTGTAGACATGTTTCTCATCTATCTATGCTCATCTTCTTATGATTTGTTTTTATTTATTAAGCATATATATAATCAATCCTCAACATTCTTGTGCTTAATTCACATGCATGATACAGTCACCATGATTTTATTAGTAACCTCATTTTCACTTGCATTTCAGCTATGTGCAGTAGAGAAAAAAAATTAAAGATGAGCTACCCACAAGTTTGTAGCATGGCTGGTACCATACTAGATGCTTCACTGGTCTTGTTCACTCTATTATTTCAAAGTAAAGATCTCCCCGTGCATTCCTTGCATATTTTAATGGTTTACCTTTAAAAATCAAGTTTTGTGTTCCAATTATGCCCCCAAAGAGTAGTACAAGTCCTTTGAGCTCTAAACCCAAGTATGCAAAGTCAGTGATGAGGCTTAGTGAGAAAATTAAAATGTTAGATAAATTTCAGAATGTCTGCAGCTGCTGTCAGCCCTGAGTTTCACATTAACAAATCAAGGATTTGTTATACAGTGCAATGCACTCACACCTTTCATCTGACACAGTGGAAAGTAAGATTCAGATTAAAATGTTTTAAGTTTAAGAATTTTATTTGCTAAAAAAAAGAAAAAATTTAAAAAATTTTTATTTGCTTTACAGTATTTATGATACTGTAGATTTCATTTGTTATGAAAAGTGAATATTGTCTGAAATCATTTTTATTAAGATGCTAGCACAAAAATTCACAGAATTCTAGGGAATTACAAGCAAGAAAAATGTTTGCATATTATCAGTTTTATTTTGTGTAATGCATTTTATGGGTTATTTCATAGTTACTGTATTAGGAAAAGTATATTATCAAAATTAATGCTTTGTTATAAAGAATTATATGCAAAATGATCAACATTGGAGGAGATGTGAGAAAGTTGTAACACTAATTCATCGTTGGTTGGAGCTGTGAACTGATCTAACCATTCTGGAGAGCAATTTGGAGCTATACCCAAAGGGCTATAAAAAATGTGCATACCCTTTGACCCAGCAATACCACTTCTAGGGCTGTATCCCAAAGAGATCATAAAAATGGGGAAAAGACTCACATGTACAAAAATATTTATGGCAGCTCTTTTTGTGGTAGCCAAAAACTGGAAATCAAGGGGATACCCATCAATTGGGGAATGGCTAAACAAGTTATGGTATATGAATGCAATAGAATACTAATGTGATATAAGAAATGATGAATAGGTAGATTTCAGAGAAACCTGTAAAGACATATGAACTGATGCTGAATGAAGGGAGCAAAACCAGGAGAACACTGTACACAGTAACAGCCACAGTGTGTGAAGACTGATTCTGATAGACTTAACCCTTCTCAGCAATGCAAGGACCTAAAACAATTCCAAATGAATTCCAATAGAAAATACCAGCCACATCCAGAGAAAGAACTATGGAGTCAGAATACAGAACAAAGCAGACTATTTTCTTTTTTGTTTTGTTTTACTTGTTTTTTTCCTTCCTTATGGTTTTTCTCATTTGTTATAATTTTTCTATGCAACATGACTAATGTGAAAATGTGTTTAATAGGAATGTATGTGTGGAGCCCATATCAGATTGCAAGCTGTCTTGGGGAGAGAAAGGGAGAAAATAAAAAACTTATGGAAGTGAATGTTGAAAACTAAAAATAAATAATTTAATAAAAATTCTTCTGTGCAACATGACTGATGTGAAAATGTGTTTAATAGGAATGTATGTGTAGAGCCCATCTCAGATTGCAAGCTGTCTTGGAAAGGGAAGGAGGAGAGAGGGGAAGAAAATTTAAAATTTATGGAAGTTAATGGTGAAAACTAAAAATAAATAAACTAATAAAAAAATTTTAAGTGTCTGAGGTAGGATTAGAACTCAGATCTTTGTGACTTTGAGTCAATTGTTCCATCTACTAGCCAACCTAGCAAACCTATTTATTAGATGAAGGCATGATTATTCAAAGCAAATCTTTAATAAATAAAAAAGAATTGTATGCAGAAAAGTTTACTTTCAGCGATCTCTAGTGCAAGACAGTTTTTGATAGTTGTCAGAATTTAATCCTCCAATTTCCCATAAGTTCGATGTATCAACATTTTTTATTTTCATGCCATTACCCCCATGAAAGCTGAGGATTAACTCTATGTATATGGTGGGTTTCACTTTCAAAATGTTCCTTTTGACTACAAAAATAATATCCTATCCTTTACCCTATGGGATCATAGTGTAAAAAATAATTTGCATTACAATTATCATATTTATCTAACCTTGTTTGGTGTCCACTCGCTCATCTATATTAAGACATATGACTTGCCTAGGATTCCATATTGGGCAACCTGTCCTCTAATGAGAAGAGAGATAGGTTCCCTGTATTTACAATCTCATTTAACATCCACTCCAGGACTGTCATCAGAAAATAAAGCAGTTTGCAGGACTGACAATTGGGCGTCACCTTGGCTCTGCACTGTCCAAACAATTCCCAGTACACCTTCTGGTAATCCTTGAAATAATCTCCTTGTCAGCGGACAAGGTACTCTCTAGGTACTCCTCCCCTGCTGCTCCTCCCTTAACTCAATTGGGACCTTTAGACCTCTCAGTTCATAACGTTGCCTCCAAGATTGTATACAGCCATTTCATAAGTATCCATTCACCTATGATCAGGAAAGGACAAATACAAAAGCAGGAGCCCATAACATATTATACAGTCCTATCCCCTGATCATTTTACAGATGAGAAACCCAGACCCAAATAAGTTGCATCCTACCCAACGTAATGTCCTGGGATTTTAGCTTTTTCCACTACCCCCCGTATTTATGGAAAACTATGCCCAGCAGTGTGGACATTACAAAAGTTGTTCATAACAAAACTCCCGTCCTTCAGGTATGCATAATATTATTGTGAAAAGTGAATTTTTAGGCTCCTCTATAATAATAAAAACAACAACAACAACAGTATTTCTTCTTCAGCATCCCCATTTTTCAGAATATTATCTCTGTTTCATCCATTTCTGGCCCCTCTAAACACGCCATCTTAGTCTTAGTGACTCTCCTGCTTCTTACTTTACCCTGTACCTTTCTCCCTTGTAGCACCAAGTAAATATCAGATTTCATTAGGAAGGGAAAAGAGAAGAGGGAAACCAGCAACAAGGCAAGTCTATTTTTATACAATTTGCCTTCCTTTCTCATGAATTTGCCTTCCTTTCTTCTCTGCTCCTGTGGTTACTAGGTCCTCATTAAGAAGATTTTGATGAAACTCTTGAAGAATTTAAACTGCCCCCTCCTCCCAATGTTTCCTTCTAAAACAAGGACTTTAAGTCAATATAATCCTTATTTTTCTAGGAAGACTTGGATTCGCGGTCCACCTCTCACTTATTCTAAGTGTGTGATCCTAGGTAAAATCGCTTACTCTTTCAACCATCTAAGCAAGTCTTTAGAGTTGTAATTTGCAGAGAAGGTGCTCACCTGTATTTGGTAGGAGTTTACTGAGAAATTCATATGCCAATGAAATCATAGCTGTAGTCCCTATATCTTACCTCTATGACTAATCAAGATAAAAGAGAATTCCCATAGATGAAATAAAATGCAAAGTAATAGAGAGATCAGAAAAACGTTGCCTGACACAATCTATATAATATCACAACATAGAGATACAACAACTAAAATAAATATAGCATGTATCTGGTTACATATTTTTAAAACATTATGACTGATCTACAAGGCAGTCTGTAGTAGAAAGACCAATGGATCTGGCATCAGAGGATACGTTTTTATGGCATATCTCTTAACTATTGGACTTTGAACTCATCACCTCTCTGGACATCAGTTTCTTCATCTCTTAAATGAGAATTGAACTAGATGACTTCTAAGATCATTTCCATCTCTAAATTGTTGATATAATACATTTTAATTTGCTAAAAACAAATTAGGGTACAGAACTTTAGAAGGAACATGAGAACTCATATGGTTCATCCCCTTCGTTTTACATAAAGAACCCAGGGTCCAGAGAAACCCAGTGACTTACCCAAGGTTGCAAAACAAATTAGTAGCAGAGCCAGAACTAAAACCCAGATCTCCTGAGTATTATACCATGCTGTCTCTCATCACCCTTATTTCCAGAATTATCCAGAGTTATTCAAGGTAATTATCCAGAATTATCCAGACGTGATGATGATTTTCCCTCAGGAGAAGAGGGAGGGGAGAGGCAGAGAGAGCACCACAATATAAGGGGTAGATGTGAGCTAAAACAGATTCATTTACAGTAGGTGAGGTTCTTATTTTCCTACATTGTACTTAAGTTAAAAAGTGATATCTGTGATGAAGCAGTTAGCTTTTTCTTAAAAAATATTTTCTTTAAAGCATTCCGGAATTTTTTGTGGCACAAAGGATACAGAAAAGGGTTGAGAAAAGAATTAAACCATTGAAGCCAAAACGTAAAAGTATACCAAGAATTGGGTTCATAATCCTTGCGAACTGACCGAATAATGGTAAACAAAATATAGGGAGCCCAGCAAAAGACAAAAGCCCCCAAAATAATGGCAAGTGACTTGGCTATTTTCCTGTCTCTGAGCAATTTCTGATGCTGAGCTGTTAAGTCAGCAGACATAGAATTTGAGTGAGATAAAGAGGGCAATCCAATAGAAGCAGTTTCAGTCTCTCCTTGGGTTTTTAAAAAAGCAAAGAGGCTTCTCTTTCTCATCTTTTCCACAGAAGAGGAAGGAACTTCTTCATCCAGTTTAGGAAGACACATCTTTGACAAGAATGCACAGGTCATTGAGTTGCCTTGGACTGGAGATGGGATGTGAGGAGTGGGAACGGGATTGTCTCCGACTCTATGGCGACTGTGCAGACTCCAATAGATGCAACAGTTGAAATAGGTCACCAAGATGGTGGGGACCAAGAACTCCAAGATGGAAGTGATGATGATGTAATAATGGTCAGTAAAAAGGAGTTGGTTTCTGCATTCTGTACCCTGACTCTGTTTGCTGTTCCCATTTAGGATTGCTGGACCATGTACTAAGAATGCCAGCACCCACGCTGCTACCATATAAATGACTGTCCTTGAGACTGATGTTTGGTTAGTTCGATACGATATCTAAAAGAAATCAAACAAATTACTGTCAGGAGGTAAAGATCTGTCATTCAGCTCCACTTGTGGAGAAGAGATATACTATCTAAGAAAACATGTGATTCCTATAAATGCAGAGGCACAGATCACAAAATTCAATAGGTATTATATCAACCATGAAGTCTTGACCTACTTCATAAGGATAGCATCTTTTCAAAATCTGAAGGCTCTATGTTCCAAAAACCTTTATTGGTGGAGAATAAAATCTCATTAGACTCAACTTCATCTCTCTGAGAAGAAGAGGAACATGGACAAAAAAACAGCTAAAATGATTGATGAGTCCATTAAGTGTAACCCCTGGAAGAAAGAAACTCTAGCAACCCCTGGGCTTATCCTTAGGTGGCAGCTCATGACTGGTGGATTTAAAAGTGGTTAGGGTCTGCTTACCCTAAATTGGTACATCTGTAAAAGTCTTCAGCTCCTTCTGTCTACCCCTCCCTAACCCATCTCTTCAGGCCATCGATAACCAGACTGTAAATGTAGTTCTGGGCAAAGCTGCCTGGATATAGGGGATAGATGGGAAGAAGAAAGGAGCAGTATTTTTAAAACATTTCCTATGTGCCAGACACTGTGCTAAGCATTTTACAAATATTCTTATTCAATCCTCACAATAACTCTGAGAAATCGATACCATTATTATCCCCAATTTACAGTTTGAACAGCTTACTTGAGACACTTGTACATGTTGCATTGTCTCTCTGAGTCAGATACAGTATAAAGAGCCCAGATGGCAGGGACACTTAGGGCAAATGCACCCCCCACATCCTTTATCCACTCCATCAGTTTGTATACTATGAATAAACCCCATAGTTAGATCAATGGAGTGTGAGGTTCCATCTCTCTGCCTTGAGATTCAGTCCAGCTGATCATGCGTAAATATACTTTGCAAACTAAGGAAGTCCTTAGTGTTTTTTCACTCTTACGAAAGGAGACAATCTAAGCATTGTCTCAAACATCTTTATTTCTGTCAAGGGCATGACCATGCTTGAGTTACCAAGGTTCACAACCTCAGAGCCACCCTCAGCTCTTCACTGTCCCTCCCCACCCATCCCTATCTAATCAGTACCAAATCCTGATCATTCCACCTCAATAAAATTTTTTCTATTTGTCCCCTTCTCTCTACTCACCTGGCCACCTGCTTAGTCAAACATTCATCACCTCTCTCATGGACTATTATAATAGCCTCTAACTGGGCTCCCTGTTTCTCTTTTCTCCCCTTTTCAATCCATCATCTACACACCTGCCAATGATATTCCCAAAATACAGGTCCAACTATGTGAATACCCTGCTCAAGAAGCTTCAGGGACTCCTAATTGCCTCTAGCATAAAATACTGATTGACATTTATAACCCTTCACAATCTAGCACCAACCTATATATCCAGACCCATCTTAGATTATTCCCCCTTATGCACTCTCTGTTCCCTCCAAGTTAAGTCATTTACTGGCCTCCATGCATAACATTTCACCTCCTCCATCTACACCTAGGCATAGGCTACTGTTTCCTGCTCACTTCTGTCTCAGAGAACCCCTAGCTTCCTTCAAAGCATAGTTCAGGCATCACCTCCTATAGGAATTCTTTTCTGATCGCACCCACTCCCACCAAATTGTGGGTACTCTGCTTCTATCTTTGAAATTACTTTGATTTACTCTGTGTGTGTTTCTGTACACACATATATCCATACATATATACACACATATATGTGTGTGTGCATATGTGTATGTTTATAGTATTAACTTAAGTGTGTGTAACTTGTTTCTTCCTAGTAGAACAAAAGCTTCCTGGGGCAGGGACTATATCCTAACCCCTATCAAAGTGCCTGGCACATAGTAGGTACTCAACAAACTTGCTGAACTGAACTGGAGAACCTCCATAATGATAGCGGATGGTGAGAGGAAACTAGTGAAAACTACAGGCTAAATAAAATTTTCTAGGAAGTAACTTTTGGGGAAACAATTAGTAACTCCAAGACTAAGCTAAAATGTATATGGTGCTGACCACAAGTTCCTATTCCAGTGTGCTTTTTTTGCCTTCTGCTTCCTGCACCACTAATTAATATATCTCTTGAATTAAATCTAACGATTATGAAGATGGTAACAATACCCAGATGGTCACACTAAACTGTGTTTAGTTTTTTAATTGCTCTGCTCAGCCCTTGTAATGATATGATGCAATATGCTGGAAAGCGATCTCCTTTCCATTATGCATAAGGTCAAATGGGATAATGGATAACTAAGGGAATTGAGAAGAGGATGCTTATCTCTTCATCTCTAGGCAGCACTTTTGACTGATGGACAGATCACTGAATCAAGTTCCTATTCCTGTCTAAGGAACACTTTAGCTTCTCAGCTCCCTTGTAGAACAGTGCTGACCAGATGTGTGCAATCTTTATCTTAATCTCTCTTCCTGTAAACACACCCACTGGTGCAGATTATCTATGCAGACTTGATAATTTACACACTTCCTTTGGTTTCTTTTTGAACCTGTTATACCTCAGAAAGTGGCCCACCCAACAGCACCATACCACACCATTTACATCAGAAAGCTTTAAAACATACTGGTCAGGTACATACAGCTGGAATTCCTACCAATGGAAGATGGAAATTTTGTCACAGGCCACAAAAGGAAAGGGCTTTTCTCTACTATGTCCCAATTAATCAAAAGTTGGGATTCCTTACTAGATTTTTTTTTCTTGCTTTAGGGTTCCAAATTCAAAATTGCATTTTAAGTTAAAGAGGGGGGAAAATAGTCAAATGCATATATTCTACTTACTGCATTGCAGACTAACTGGTACCGGTCATAGCTGATGAGGACAATGTTATACACTGATGTTGTACACAAAACATAGTCAACAACTATCCAGAATATACAGAGCTCACTTACAAAGGGCCATTTACTTTTACTTTCATAAGGGATGTATAAAGGAATGCAGATTGCACCTGTGAAAAGAAAGATAAAAACAACACAAATGAATCCATACAAAAAGGATATAAATTGGTCTGAGACTGAAGTTTATTATAATAATAAAAATAAATAAATGAAAATAAATTTTAAAATTTTATCATTAAGTAGATACCATGTGCTATGTATTAAGCACTTTGCAAATATCTTATTTGATCCTCACAAAAATCCTGAGAGGTGGGTGCTATTATGATTCTCATTTTACAGTTGAGGAAACTAAGGCAGACGGAGGTTAAATGGTTTGTACAAGTTACACAGCTAGTAAATGTCTAGGGTTTTGCCACTTACCATGCCACCTAGCATGAGCCAGGCACTGTGGGAGGTACTAGGGATATAAACACAAAACTGAAAACAGTGCCTACCCTTAAGGAAACCATTATGCACATATAATTCTCTACAAAATGGGGAAAAAGTGATTTGGGGTGAAGACACTAGCAGCTGGAGGATCAGAGAAGGTCTCATGTAGGAAGCAGAATTTGAACCTTGGAAAGTCACTTAAACGGATCTCATTTTCCTCATCTGTAAACCTGTGAATTGGACACTGTCTCTATTGTGACATTGAAATAAAGAAACCAAGTAGCATCCAGACAAACAATTTATTTAACAGTGCATTCGGGTGCAAAACAAACTGTGTTCAAGTCTCTTCATAGCCAAGAACCCAGAACTTTGGTCTTTACCCAGTTAATATGTAGTTTGGAAGGAATAAAAAAACAGGATAAAGCGATTCTGGCACCAAGTTTTTTATTGGTGGAGCAGCTCAACTCTCCCGGGTTTAAGCATTCTACCAGCTTCAGACTACCTAGTATAAGGGATTTCAGGAGTGTGCCATCATGCCCAGCCAGTGCTTTGGGTTCTCATTGAAAAAAGCTATCTCATTTCTCTTGATGGCCACAAGCAGCTGCTATCCATCAACTATGTGTGTGTGTACATATGTGTGTATATATATATATATATATATATATATATATAAATAATATGTGTGTGCATGTGCATGTATGTCTAAATGTATGTGTGTTGTATTGTATTGCATGTTCATGTGTGTTTGTGTGTGCTCATGTGCAACTATATTGCTTTATATATGTATATATGTCAATATAAACACTATGCCAAGATGCTTCCTTCTTCATTATTCCTTATGTATACATGTATACAAATGTATATATACATAGACCTCTGTGCTTACACATATATACATACATATAAAAATATATATTCGTGTGTATTACATATATACATATGCTTATGTGTGTTACATGTAAAATAAACATTGATGTACATATATACACGTGTGCTTGTGTGTGCACAAATAAGTATGTGCATATAGAGTGATACGTGTGTTTTCGTGTACATTGTTTATATTCTTATACAGTTATACATATATGTGAGCATATGCATAATTATATAAATATATATTTGTATATGTGTATACACACATAATGAATAATTAAGAGGGAGACAGTTTAGCATAGTGGGTAGAGAGCCAACCTTGAATCCAGAAAGCTCCTGGTTCAGGTGCTGCCTCTGACATGCACTGGTTGTGTGAACTTGGCCAAGTCACTTAAGCCTCTCCATGCTCTAAGCACTCTCTAAAACTAAGTAAAAAACTAAGAAGATGATGACCTACACTTGTAAAAGGAGTTTCCTCTGCCAATGAAATCACAGCTGCAGCCTGTCTCCCTAATTAAAACACCATCTTCAAGGATATAAAATGGAAAAGAATCCATTACATGTATACAGAGAAAAATAGAAGAACATATAAAGAAAAATTCTACCCTTTGTACATGTACATGAGATTGAATTAGAGTAATAATAATAGAAATAAAGAAGATATCATTCTAACAACAAGAATTTATTTAACAGTTGCACACATGTAGAATTCATGAGGCAGCTAGGTAACAACAGACAGAGCTCCAGACCTAGAGGCAGGAAGACCTGAGTTCAAATATAGTCTGATACTAGCTGTGTGACCCTAGACAAGTCACTTAACCCTATTTGCCTCAGTTTCCTCATCTGTAAAATAGACTGGAAAAGAAAATGGCAAAGCCACTCCTCTATCTTTGCCAAGAAAACCCCATGGACATGAAGAGTCAGACATGACTGAACAGCAACAATAATTATTGTTACAACCTACATCACAAAAATACTATGACATTCATGATGATGATGACCCAAAGTTACTTCAATCAATCAATAAGCATTTATTTAGTGTCCTCTATTTACTACCACTGTGCCAGATGCTGGGGATGCAAAGACAGAATAGGCTTTGTGCTATCAAAAGAATGGATATGCCCACATGTAAGTACGAGCAAAACACAAATAAACATGGTTATTTTAGAGGTGATTAGAAATGGCCTCGTGTAGAGAGTGGTCTTTAAAGGAGAAAAAAATTTAAGGAAAGATGTAAAAATGAGAAGGAAGTGCACCCCAAACTTGGAAGAGAACCTATAAAAAGTCAGATATGGGAAATGGAATGTCACGGATGAGCAAAAGCAGGAGGGACAGACAGTCTGGCTGCATCACAGAGTCCATGGAGAAGCATACTGACCAATAAGCCTGGAAATGTAGGTTGAAATCAAGTTGTGAAGAGTAAGCAGAGGAGTTTGTATTTAATTATGAGATAATACGGGAAGTATTAGTGGATTATCACTAAGGTCACTTCCAGTGCCAAATTGCCTAGAAATGGATGAAGCCAAATGCCTTCAGAGCTCTTTGTACTGCTCTGCATATAGGAAACACTTAACTAATGTTTTCCTAATTTATATGTTGCAAATTTTATCACTTTTTTTTTAAAGTATATGTTGGGGCAGAGCCAAGATGGCAGAGTAAAAGCCAGCATTTTTCTGAGCTCCCACTCCAACCACCTCCAATACCTGTAAAATATGATTTTAAACAAATTTTAGAGCTACAGAACCCACAAAGTGACAGAGAGAAACAAACGTCCCACGGAAGGCTGACAGGAAGGGTCTATCACGCTGGACTAGGAGCCAAGCACAGTCCCGGAAGAGCTACATGATCCCAGACCTGGGGCAGCGCTGAGCAGCAGCCCAGACTTGCCAAAGCAGACTTCAAGAGAGTAAATCACTGGTAGCTGAGGTGGTTTCCAGACTTCTCAACTCATAAACACCAAAGATAAAGTAAAAGTCAGTGGGGAGCTCTTGGAACCGGGTGACAGAAGAGTTCGGTCCAGCCTCTACACCTGGGGCTAGAGGTGGTGGAGGCACAGCGGCTACAGCTGCTGCTGTGTGGCTGACTCTGGAGCTCCTGGCCTGCAGATTGTAGAGGGACCAAGTGACCATTCAGAGGGTAATCGCTCTTGTTTTGACCTGCTTGAATCTAGATTGTGGTCTTGGGTGGTGGTCCTGGGGTGAGAAATGCCAGTGTGACAGAGCTTGTGGTGGCTGTAGAGAGGACAACCTCCTCAGACCTCTGACAACATTTGCGAAAACCCCAGTGATTTGAGACACAGCTCTCTCCACACTGGAGGCAGAGTTTTACCATGGCAAAGAGCTCAAAAGCCAAGCGATTGGCTGGCAAGATGAGCAGTACAATCTAACCATAGAATCCTTTTTGGGGGACAAAAGGGATCAAAACATGGAACCAGAAGAAGTTAATGAAGTCAAAACTCCTGCATCAAAAGTTTTCAAGAAAAATAAAAACTGGTTACAGGCCATGGAGGAGCTAAAGAAGGATTTTGAAAATCAAATAATAGAAGTAGAGGAAAAATTGGGAAGAGAAACGAGAATGATGCAAGAAAATAATGAAAAGTGAATCAATAGCCTGCTAAAGGAGACCCAAAAAAATACTGAAGAAAATGACACTTTAAAAAATAGACTAACTGGGGTGGCTAGGTGGTACAATGAATAGAGCACCAGCCCTAGAGTCAGGAGGGCCTGAGTTCAGATCTGTCCTCAGATACTTAACAATTGCTAGCTGTGTGACCTTGGGCAAATCACTTAAGCCCAATTGCCCTGCCCTCCCCCCTCCAAAAATAAAAAAAAAGACTAACTCAAATGGCAAAAGGGGCCCCAAAAGCCAATGAGGAGAAGAATGCCTTAAAAAGCCAAACTGCCCAGATGGAAAAGGAACTTCAAAAACTCACTGAAGAGAATAATTCCTTCAAAATTAGATTAGAGCAAATGGAAGCTAATGACTTTATGAGAAATCAAGATACTATAAAATAAATCCAAACAAATGAAAAAATAGAAGGCAGTGTGAAATATCTCACTGGAAAAAACCACTGACCTGGAAAATAGATCCAGGAGACATAATTTAAAAATTATTGGACTACCTAAAGTCATGATCAAAAAAAGAGCCTAGAAATCATCCTTCAAAAAATTCTCAAGGAAAATTGACCTGATATTCTAGAACCAGAGGATAAAACAGAAATTGAAAGAATTTACCTATTGCCTCTTGAAAAAGATCCCAAAAAGAAAACTCCTGGGAACATCATAGCCAAATTCCATAGTTCCCAGGTCAAGGAGAGAATACTACAAGCAGCCAGGAAGAAACAATTTGAGTATTGTGGAAACTCAATCAGGATAACACAAGATCTAGCAGCTTCTACATTAAGGGACTGAAGGACTTGGAATATGATATTCTGGAGGTCAAAGGAGCTAGGATTAAGACCAAGAATCACCTACCAGCAAAACTGTGTATAATGCTTCATGGAAAAATATGGTCATCCAATGAAATAGAGGACTTTCAAGTATTTTTGATGAAAAAACCAGAGCTGAACAGAAAATTTGACTTTCAAATACAAAAAACAAGAAAAGCATGAGAAGGTAAACAGGAAAAAGAAATTATAAGGAATTTATTAAAGTTAAACTATTTACATTCCTACATGGAAAAATGATCATTATAACTCATGAAACTTTTCTCAGTATAAGGATAATTGAAGGGAATATATATATATATATATGTGTGTGTGTGTGTGTATATATATATATGTATGTATGTATGCATGTATAGGAGGTTGTATGTGTATAAATATATGTGAGTGTGGGCATAAGTATGTACATGTATACATAGAGGGCACAGGATGAGTTGAATACGAAGGGATGATATCTTTAAAATAAAATTAAGAGGTGAGAGAGGAATATAATGAGAGAATGAGAAAGGGAGAGATAGAGTAGGGTAAATTATCTCATATAAAAGAGGCAAGAGAAAACTGTTACAATGGAGGGAAAGAGCAAGAAGGTGAAAGGGAATTGGTCAACATTACTCTCATTGAATTTGGCTTAAGGAGGGAATAATATACACACTCATTTGGGTAACTTACCCTACAGGAAAGTAGGGGAGAAGGGGATAAGAGGAAGCATGATAGAAGGAAGGGCAGACGGGGGGAGAGGGTAGTTAGAAGCACATACTTTTGAAAAGGGACAGGGTCAAAGTAGAAAATAAAATAAGTGGGGGGCAGGATAGAATGGAGGGAAATATAGTTAGACTTTCAAAATATCACTACTATGGAAACTGTTTTATGTAGCTACACATGTTCAATCTATATTGACTTGCTTGTCTTCCCAGTGGGGGTGGGTAAGGAGGGAAGAAGTGAAAGAATCTGGAAATCAAAATTTTAAAAACAAATGTTTAAAAATTGTTTTTTACATGAAACTGTGAAATAAGATATACAGGCACTAGGGTATAGAAGTTCATCTTGCCCTACTAGAAAGTTAGAGGGGTGTGGGGGAGGATATAAGAGAGAGCAGATTGGGGGAAGGGTATTCAGTAGGCTTGCTGTCTTGAGGTGGGGGCAGGGGAAAGATGGGGAGAAAATTTGTAACTCAAAATCTTGTGGAAATGACTGGTGAATACTAAAAATAATTTTTTTAAAGCATATGTTGATCCCTGTGTAACAGGTATTATGAATTTGATTATATTCATTTTTATGTTATGAAACTGAAGTTCTGATAGGTTAAAGATACTGAAATTCCTTCCTAAACCATCAAAACAAGATTAATAATCTGTGTGACTTTGATAGAGTTACTTAAGCACTCCAGAAATCAGCTCCTCATCCGTAAACAAAATGTGAGCTCTGAGGCTCTTTTATGATGATGATGAGGACAACAAGCAGAACAGCTCACATTTTTGTTTTTCCTAAAGTCCCTATGAGGTAGATACTACAAGTGATATTATTTCCATTTTTACAGATGAAGAAACTGAGGCATTAATTGGTTCATTGGTGCTCTCATAGTCACACAGGTAAATAAGTAACTGAAATGTTGGGTGGAGGTGGGGCCGGCTAAGTGGTTCAGTGAACAGAGCACCTGCCCTGGAGCCTGGAGGAGCTGAGCTCAAATCTGGCCTCAGACACTTAACACACACATTAAAAAAAAAAAAAAACAACTTAGCCCTATGACCTCGGGGTCACTTAACCCCAATTGCCCCTCCAAAAAACAAACAAAAAAAGAACTTTACAAACTACTAGAGTAAATACAATGCCAAAATCAATATGTGTAGATATTGATTATTTTCATTTTTATGTTATGAAACTGAAGCTATGATAGGCTAAAGATAGTGGAATTCCTTCCCAAACCATCAAAACAAGATAGTTTATCAATATCAATGTCAATATAATATCAGTGTGAAATAAGCAATATCAATAAGGTAGAGTGTGATGGGAGCAAAGGAGGGATCTAGACAGTGTCCGATGAAAACTTAGGGAGGAAGAAAATATTTTTTTCTGGGAGGAATTATAAAAGACTTTATACAGGCAGTAGCACCTTGAGCTCAGCCTTAAAAAGAAAGACATGTAATGTTTTAATTATATGTGTGTGTAGATATACATATAGATGATTAACTATTAAAAGCATTCAACATATTAATTATTTTTGTTAGCATTAACTATCTCCTAATATTGTTATTTTACAAAGTTATGGTAAAAAAATTTCATTTTTTAAAAAAGATTGCATATAAATTCAAGAACATATAACCACTAGGTTAGAATCATTTGAAAAAAAACATTCAACAAGTTATTTTTATTCTACACAAGCAAAAATAGAAATTTCTCTTACAAAAAAATTCTCACTTCATGTTCCTTTTAAGAAACATTATCTTCCCCAGAGTTCTACTTGGCATTTCTTAAACCTTAACACAATTTCACTTCTTATTTTAACTCTTCCCTATTCTTTAAAATAGCATGATGTATCTTTAAGAAATAAATCATTATCAATATAGAGATCTTCTCAAATAAGTATACGTAATAACTTACCCACGAAAAAGTCAGCAATAGCCAGATTAAGGAAAAAATAATTATTCCGAAGTCTAAGACTTTTGTCCACCACAAATGCCATAATAATCAAGCCATTTCCTAGTACTATAGAAATGGCCAGAAAAATCTTCAGAATTAACAGGATTGCCATAGTTTATGGGTTAAATGACTTGGTACTGTTGAATATAGCAGCTACTCAGATAATATCAAATGATGAAGAATTCAATGTATTGAATTACACCATAAGTTAGTTCTGACAAATAAATTTTCCAACATGTATATATAAATATAGTCGCTGAAACTAAGCAAAGTTCTCTTTTTAAAAAAATCTAGTACTTATTTCACAATGTTTCCTGGTTCTTGGTACAACAAACTTGTGGTAGCAATTTCCTTTCAGATGAATTTGAAAAAGGGTTGTTTAGAAGTAGTCAGCTGTTTTCATCTGTGCATTTTAAAATGTACTATCCACTGCTTCCCCTGTAGTTACTCCCAATGTGATTTTTTTTCACTGACAGCAATAAAATTTTGACTTAAGACTTCTTTCCCTAAAGATTTTTTATTGATTATTTAGCCATATTGGCCTTCATACAGTTCTTAACACATGATATTGCATCTCTTCTCTCTGCCTTTGCATAATCTATCCTCCTGGAATGCAATTTCTCTTCACCTTCCAACCCACCATTTATCTTGTATTTCAGGTTATTTATTTTTTAAATACTTATATTTGCACAAGTTGCATCTTCTGATAGAATGTAAGCTCCCTAAGCACAGAGCCTATTTTCAAAATAGGTGCTTATGCTTTTTAATTGTCTACTCATAAATTATATATAAATTGTATAATTTCAAATTACCTTGATTTTAGAGAAGAGGGGAAAAGGACACATTTTCCTAATGTAAAACATGCACTTTGTTCAAAGAACTCAGCATAATTTGATGGCGTAAGCAGTAGTAGTTCTTTGGAATAAATTTAGAACCAGTTGGGATAGCCTAGCAACTTAGGTATTGGGGTACAGTCTAGGAGCAGAATAAATCATCTTTTTCCCAGGAGAGCTGAAAGAATCACTGAGCTTTGTTGAGACATAGGTCATGGAATCACAATACACATCCATTTTCCCACTCAGTTGTTAAATAAAGGAAAGGAGGGAAAGGTAAAATATAGGGATGTATCTTTCATTAGGAAAGAACATAATCCTTCCCCCTTCAGAAAAACCAGGAAAGACTTATATGAGCAGATGCTGAGTGAAGTGAGCAGAACCAAGAAAACACTGTACACAGCAATAGTCAAAGTGTGCAACAACTGATTTTGATAGACTTAGCTCTTCTCAGTAATTCAAGGACCTAAAGCAATTCCAAAGGACTCATGACGGAAAAAGCTATCCACATCCAGAGAAAGAACTACGGATACTGAATGCAGAGCGAAGCAGACTGTTTTCTTTTTTTGTTTTGTTTTGTTTCATTTTTTTTCCTTTCTCATGGTTCCCCCCCTTGTTCTAATTCTTCTATACAACATAACTAATGTGAAAATATGCTTAATTGGAATGTATAGGTAGAGCTCATATCAGATTACATGCCATCTTGGGGAGGGAGGAGAGAGGAAAGGGGGAAAAAACTTAAAATTTATGGAAGTGAATGTTAAAAGCTAAAAATAAATAAGTTAACTTTTTAAGAAAAGAAAAGAAAAATAACCCACAGAGGAAATAAATTTAGGATAAAGATTTTCTGTATACTGTTTCCTAATGATTAGTTTGTATATGACAAATGTGAGGACACAGTTCTTAGAAATGTATGATGACTATGAGACTATTACGAAGTTATGGTTTGGTGGCAGAAATTTGGATTTTGATATGGTTTTTTTTTTTTTTTTTGTGGGGAGGGCAGGGCAAGGCAATCAGGGTTAAGTGACTTGCCCAGTGTCACAAAGCTAGTAAGTGATAAGTATCTGAGGTCAAACTTGAACTCAGATCCTTCTGACTGCAGGGCCAGTGCTCTATCCACTGCACCACCTAGCTTCCCCTTAGATTTTTATTTTGCTATAGGAGAAATAATTCCTCTTTGAGTTCATGTGGTAGGTGACAAACTACTTTACCATAAAACAGAAATTATAGATATAAAAATGTGGTTCTATTATGTTTAAACACAGGCTTGGGTTTTTTTTAAATAGCCTTGAACCCAGATTCTTAAAATTATGTCAAAGAGATAAAGGAATAAATTATTTTATATTTTCTAATCTCATACATTCTTTTAGACCATAAAAGGTTTGTGTTTTTTTTTTTAACAGATTCATGACCTCATGCTTGCTTCAATGTCATAAAAGTTGAAAAAATTTAGTTAAACAGAATCATAATCTCATACATCCCCTAAGGAAATAAACCTAGTTAAACAGACGAATTATTTGGGGAAGCTTGGGCTCTCTTTTTTTTGGTTTTTCATCTGAAGACTGAGGCCTTAAGCAAATTTTCACATCCCATGGGACAGGTTTCAGTCAACTCAATAGCCGCCTAACTAGGAGAGATACCCCTGACACCCTCTCCCATAATAAAAATTAATATAAGAAAATAAAAAAGCAAAACTCCTCATTATCATTTATTACCATGAAATAGAGGTTAATCATCTTACTGAAGAGACCCACCTTTGGACCACTAGAACAGTTGAGCTGAGTTTAATTCTCAGAGAAGAATTCAGCTCTGAGATGTGATCTAGGGAAAAATCTATGGGATCTGGGAAGAGGCTTCAAAGCTGTTCTTTTAATCTGATACTTAGAAGAGTTGACTAGAGAAAGAATGGACTTTTGCCTTTGCTGAGCAGAATAACCAATAGGAGGAAGAAAGGTTTTGCCTTTACCTTTCCCTGTACTGTTACCTACTACTTGAGAGGTGGAAATCCCTCAGAATTCAGCCAAGTAAGAACCCCAGTTAGGGAATGGCTAAACAAAGTGTGGTATGTGAATGTAATGGAATATTAATTTGTTATAAGAGATGATGAATGTGATAAATACAGAGAAGCATGGAAACATGAACTGATGCAAAGTGAAGTAAGCAGAACCAAATATATGTGTGTGTATATATATATATATATATATATATGTGTGTGTATGTGTGTGTGCATATGTATATGACAACATTGTAAATGGAAAGAACAATCACCATACAACTGTCAAAAATTGTTGTTACAAAATTACAAATAACAAATTTAGCCTTAAAAAAGAGACATGAAAAGATACTCTTCCCTACTGCTTTGGAGAGGTATGAAGTCCATCAATAAGGAACATGGTATTTATTTTCAAATTTTTTAATGTATTGATCAGTTTTGCTTATTATTTTCCTTTTCTTTCTCTTTTTCTTTTTTTTCTTTTAAAACATTCCTTATTAGATAAGATGGTTTTCTGGGAGGTGGGAGAGCAAGAAATACATAGGGAAGTTTAGGCAATGAAATAACCAAAATTATTAATAAAATTTACTTTTTAAAGTTAATGGGATTTATCTTGATTAATTTGTTAAATGGGTAGGGTTTCAAAGTCTACAGTATAATAGTAGGCATGTGTTCCACCCACCACAGTTATCACAATCCCCCAAGAGAATTTAGTTGTAGCCTTCATGAACCCTCTCTGGGAAATCCCCTAACTTGATAGAGTTGATGTAAGTTAGATTAGTAAGCAACCCAGATGAAAAGAGAAGTGTGAGAAGTCAGGTTCACATGCGTACTACATTATGATGAAATGTTATGGTGATAGTTTCACACTGGTATAAAGGTACTGTTTTAAATACATCAAATACAACTATGCCAGACAGAGACTAGTGGGACAGAGTCACACAAGCTCACCAACAGATTATTATTGATAGTACTTAGAGTATTTCTCATCAGTTATGGTGAGGCACAAAAAAAAAAAAAAAAAAACCAGGGATGAAAATATCCTATCTTATATCTTAGGTGGTTTTTGGTAACCATATCGGCAAATTCTTTAATTTGAAGTATGGAAAGCAAGTAGTATCATGGAAAGTATACTGAATTGAGCTATCCATCCCCAGAGAAAGAACCAATGGTATCTGAATACAGATTGAAGCATATTTTTGTTGTTTTTTTTTTACAATTTAAATTTTATTACATATTGTGAGGGTAAAAACAAACAACATCCTCAACCATAAAATCTAAAGTCTAAGCTAAAAATACTTTTTTTTAGCCAGCCAAAAAAAACCCCAGAAAAATAAAAGGCCTTCAAACCAAACAAATGCAATTCAATATTAGTTGTTTTCATAAAGAATTCCATTGATATCACTATTAATGATAATGAATATAAATTATTTTTGCCCACTCCCAAAAAAAACAAGGCATTATTCTCATAGTACTTCCAGTAAGGGATATGACTTATGTTTCCAAATATCTGTGTCAATAAGACCTATACATTTGTTAATAGTAAACCATCAAAATAAACTTTAAAAAGTAAATCATAGGAGTTCCTTTTTTTTCAAATGTTCTCAAAATGTATTTTCTTTCTTTTCTTTCAGAATTTATGTGTTTATATTTAGTCCTCAACATCCATTTCCACAAGATCTTGAGCTACAAACCTTTTCCTCATCTCTCTCCCACCCCCCACCCCAAGATGGCAAGCACACTGAACACCCCTTCCCCCAGTCTGCCCTGTCCTACATACCCCCCATCACCCTCCTATTCTCCAACCCCTACCTTCCTATAGGGCAAGTTGGATTTCCATACCCCATTGCCTGTATATTTTATTTCCCAGTTGCTTGTAAAAACAAATTTTTAATATTTGTTTTTAAAACTTTAAGTTCCAGATTCTCTCCCTTCTTTCTTCCTCACACACCCACTGGGAAGACAAGCAATTCAATATAGGTTATACATATGTATTTATGCAAAACATTTCCATAGTAATCATATTGTGAAAGACTATATTTCCCTCCATCCTATCCTGACCCACCATTTATTCTATTTTCTCCTTTGACCCTGTACCTTTTCAAAAGTGTTTGTTTCTGACTACCTTCTCCCCCAATCTTCCCTCCCTTCTATCATCCCCGCCTTGTCTCCTTCCCCTTCCCCTCTACTTTCCTGTAGGGTTAGATACCCAAATGAGTGTATGTTATTCCCTCCTTAAGCCAAGTCCAATGAGATTCATTCCCTTTCACCTCCCTGCTCTTTCCCTTCATTGTAACAGCTTTCTCTTACCTCTTCTGAAGCATTTTTTTACTTTCTTAATTTTTCTTGAGGTTATTTCTATTTTTTCACAACATGACTATTATGGATATGTTTTTGCATGACTACACATGCATAACCTATATCGAATTACTTGCCTTCTCAATGAGGGGGTGTGTGGAGGGAGAAAAGGAGAGAATTGGCACTTAAAGTTTTAAAAAAACAAAGTTGGTGAGGCTAGGTGGCGCAGTGAATAGAGCGCCGGCCCTGGAATCAGAAGGACTGAGTTCGGAGCCGGCCTCCGACACTCAATCCACACAAAAAAACCTAGCCATATAACCTTGGGCAAGTTACTTAACCCCAATTGCTTTAAAAAAAAAAAACAAATGTTAAAAATTGTTTTTCATGAAACTGGAGGGGGGGAATAAAATACTAAATAAAAAAAAAGAAAGTATACTGAATTGTCACCACTTTTCTTATAACAATGAGGCACTGAGCAAGTCCATTCCCCTGTCTAGGTCTTGCTATAAAATAATGGGACTGAACTAAATGACCTCTAAAGATCCTCCCAGTTCTAATATTGTTATTCAATAATAAATGCTTGGTGACTTAAATCACCCAAAATGATCTTGTATCTATTTTGTATAAGCCTACATACACACATATTGTCTCTCCTAGCTAGATTGTAAGGTCCTTGAGGGCAGGGCCTATTTCACTGTCTTGTATTCCAGCATAGCACCTAGCATAGTGCCTGCTACAGAGGAGATGATTAATAAATGTGTGTTGATTGGTTGGTTTATGGAAAAGTAGATGCAGAATCAATATAAGTTTATATATACTACTGTTTAAGTTATATCAACAAATTTTAAGGATGTCTTTTTTACTTTTCTTTGAATTTTAAGGGTTCCTAGTGTATATTTAATCGTTTTTTCTGCTCTCTACTAAGAAAAAAAAACTACTATAAATACACAAATAAAAATAAAGAACATATGAAGAAAGAGACTATCTGCATGCAGAGAAAGAACTGATAAATAGAAGTATGTATAGAATAATTTTATATACATACATACATACACACACACATTTACTTGTGTCTAAAAATAGCCATTTTTAGGGCAGGGTGAGAGGGGGTGGAAAGGGTTCCAAAGATTCCACCACTTTGCCTAAATAATTGCTTTTGTGATAGTTCCACTTTACTTGAAATCTCTATGAGTTACAACATCAGGAAATCCTATTCTCTCTATTATTTTAAATCCCTCACTAAAGCAAAATACCTGCATTGTACCTGTTATAGTAGTTTCCAAACTTTATGTAAGGATGGTGTCCCTTTTTTACCATCTTCCCCCCCAAAATTCCACATTTTTCATAACATAATCTACCTAGAGATTTTAACATATCATATTCAAATAAAATTATGAATTTATTATAATTTCATAACAAACTATTTAAATCTGTTTTGATATTTTCCTTTTCATAACGTAAAATTTTAATTTATGGAATAAAACAAGCACTTCCACAACACAGTATAATAAAAAAGATGATTGCACATGAAACTACAAATCTATTATGTACAACTTGCTATTCCTTTTAAATATATAATAAACTTATCATGTAAATATCTTTTTTTCATTTTTTTCTTCCCTTTCCACCCTCTCTCATCCTGCCCTAGAGATGGATATTTTTAGACACAGGTGTATACATATATATGTAAAATTATTCCATACATACTTCTATTTATCAGCTCTTTTTCTGCATGTAGATAATCTTTTTTTCATACGTCCTTTATTTTTGTTTATATATTTATAATAGTCAAAATGACTTAGTCACTCAAAGTCACTCTTGAAACAATATTGCTGTTAAGGTATACAATGTTCTCTTGGTTCTGCTCACTTTGCTCTTCACCATTTTGTGTAACTCATTCAGAGCCTTTAAAAAATTCTCCACTAATCCATTGTTGGTAGATTTGTGAACTGATCTAACTATTCTGGAGAGCAATTTGGAACTATGCCTAAAGTACTATAAAAATGTGCGCATCCTTTGACCCAGCAGTACCACTTCTAGGACTTTATCACAAAGAGATTATAAAAATGTGAAAAGGACCCACATGTACAAAAATATTTATAGTAGCTCTTTTTGTGGTGGCTAAGAACTGGAAATTGAGGGGATGCCCATCAATTGGGGAATGACTGAACAAGTTGTGGTATATGAATGTAATGGAATTCTATTGTGCAATAAGAAATGATGAGCAGGCAGACTTCAGAAAAATCTGAAAAGACATATGAACAGGTGCTGAGTGAAATGAGCAGAAACAAGAGAACACTGTACACAGTAACAGTCACATTGTGCAATGACTAACTTTGATAGACTTAGCTCTTCTCAGCAATGCACAGATCTAAGGCAACTCAAAAAGACTCGTAATAGGGGCGGCTAGGTGGTGCAGTGAGTAGAGAGTCAGCCCTGGAGTCAGAAGAACGTGAGTTCAGATCTGGCCTCAGACACTTAACGCACACACAAATAAGAAACCTATAGCTGTGTTACTTTGGGCAAGTTACTTAACCCCAATTGCCCTCCAAAAAAAAAAAAGACTTGTGATAGAAAATGCTATCCACATCCAAAGAAAGAAATATGGAGTCTAAATGCAGATTGAGGCATACTATTTGCTCACTCTCTTTTTTTGTTTTGTTTTTTCTTTCTCATGGTTTCTCCCATACATTCTAATTCTTCTTTACAACATGACTAATGTGAAAATCTGTTTAATAAGAATGTATATGTAGAACTTTTATCAGATTGCACTGGTCTTGGTAAGAGGGGAAGCAAAGGAGGGGGAAAAATTTTAAAACTCAAAAGCTTATGGAAGTGCATATTGAAAACTAAAATTAAATTAGTTTAAAGAAAAAAGTTCTCCTTTTAAATTTAAATCTTTTTATTCTGAACTTAATGCTATCAAATGACTATTTCCATATACAAAGTAGGATGGATAATAAGGATTAAATATTCTTTCTTTTCTTGTTTTTAATTTTTACAATAAGATTGCTAACCAACTTCCTTCTCCTATGCATTTCCTGTTTTTCAAAAAAAAAAAACTCTCTTTTTAAATTTTTTTAAACTGAAACAAAACCTCATAAAAATATGCAGTTAAGCAAAAAATCCATTCATTGCCAATACTCAAAAAATATGCCTCATGTTATACCTTGAGACCATCACCTCTCTATCAAGTGGTGGATAGCATACTTTATCAGTAGTCTTCTGGAAATTTTCTTACTCATTTTACTGATCAAATTTCTTAAGTCTTTCAAAGTTGTTGAGATTTTTTTTACAACGTTGTTACTGTATAAAAAGTTCTCCTAGTTGTTTATTTGACTCTCCATCAGTTTGTCCAAGTATTCCCTAGTTTCTCTGAAGCCACGATTTTTGTCATTTCTTTATGGTGCAAAAATATTACATTACATTCATGACATAATTTGTTCAGGAATTCTCAAATTGACATGTCCTCTCTTAGTTTTCAGTTCCTTGCTAAATAGAGCTACCATAAGTATGTATATGTATTTACATATTGCTTCCTTCTTTCTTTGACCTCTTTGGGGACAAAGGCCTAGTAGTGATACGCTTTGGTGAGAATACATACATAGTCTTGATACAAAAATTTTCTTAAAATGTAGATATTGTTATTCATATAACCATTTGTAACTTTTGAGACCAGTATTTTGTCTTTATAGCATCTCCATCTGAAAACCCCATTTCACACAAAAAATGTGGCATAAATGGTAATAAAATTGGTACTATCTCACTTGATAAACTCGTTATTCCTGCCTAAGTATAATATTTTTTTGTTTCAAACACTAGTTTCTTCGTAGAATTACAAAATAAGTCTATTAATCATTCTTGTTCAGATAGAACTATACCAAATGTATCATATTTTTCAAATGGGTTCCTTATCCATTCATATGTAGAAATATTGAAGTCTTTGTGAAAATTAGAATTGTTTCTGGAAAGTAGTAAAATGACTAATCTCTTTTTTTCATTTTATTTGCATAGAAGGTATTTTTTTGGACTGAGAACATAAAAATAATGCTTTGTAAATTTTTTGTACATAGCTCCAACTTTTTCTTAAATGCATTCACTTTATCTTTCTGAGGCAGAGATGAAATTCAAGGAACTTGCATTGATTTACTGAGTGTACCAAATTTTTCCAAAAAATCCACCAAATATTCAACTTTCAGTAGAAAGTTATTGTTATAGGGTGGCTAGGTGGAACAGTGAATAGAGCCCCAGCCCTGGAATCAGGAGGATCTGAGTTCATATTTGGTCTCAGACACTTAACACTTACCAGCCGTGTGACCTTGGGCAAGTCACTTAACCCAATAGCCCTGCCTTCCCCCCTACAAAAAGCAAAAAAAAAGTTATTGTTATAAAATAAGGTTGCTTCATCTTTATTATTATCTTTCAGACAAATGAAAATTCCTTATCTTTTAATTTCTGATATATTTTGTCATTAAATTTTATTTCGAAATGTCTTCCTATTCCATCTCCTTCTCTTGGAACCATCATTTGTAACAAAGAATAAAAACCAAAGAGGAAAAAAAGAACAGTTCTTCAAAACCAGTCAACACATCAACTGAATCTGATGGGGTAAGCAACATTCCACACCATAATCTCACATGGCTCTGCAAAGAAGTAAGGGAATTGCATTTTCTCATCTCTTCTTCCAAGACAAGCTTGCTTATTATATTTCTATAGAGTTCTGTTTCAATTGTTAGGTTCGGGGTTTGTTTTGTTGTAGCTGTTCTATCCTCATGCGTTGTTATAGTCATTGTATATATATTGTTTTCTTGGTTCTGCTTGCTTCACTCTTCATCAGTTCACAGTTTTCCCATACTATTCTGAATTTTTCATGTTTATCATTTCTTATAGTACAATCATACTCCATTACATTGATGTGCCACGTTCTTTACCCGTTCCCAAACTGATGAACATCTACTTTGTATTCAGTCCTTTGCTTTCACAAAAAGTTCTGCTATTAATATTTTCATGTATACAAAATCTTTCTGTCTTTAACCTTTTGGGGGTAAAGGCCTAGAAACATCATCTCTGACTGAAAGGATATGTACATTTTAATAACTTGTTAAAGCATAATTCCACATTTCTTTCCCAAATGATTGGACTAATTTTCATAACTTCAACAACAATGTATCAATATGTCTGCCTCTCTGAAGCCCCTCCAACAAGCAATTTATTCTTTTAACTCGATTACCCTTCAAAAGCACATTGGTACAATAAAGTCAGCACTTTTCAAAATAATATAGAAATGACCTATGCTCTGCCCCTATATCATTATACAGTTTTGCAAAGAACTTTCCTTTTAACTGGACTATTATTTGTAAACTTGATTACTCTTAGAATAACTTGAAAACCTGCATGCAGTTCTTCACTCCTATTTCTTGATACAAATGATTGACTAAAGCATACAGAGTGGCCAAAATAAGGGATCACTCATGATTTATATACCCGCAATTCATTCTGTTATTGACTGAGTGGCACCAAGGCAAATTCAGTACGAATCTCTAATATTATATCATTTTTATTTAAAAAAAGATCAACTATGATGACATTTTCTTTTGATATAGAATTGCTATCAACAAGTTTACAAAGTAATAAATCTCCCCTAACATCAGTTTAAATATGTTGGCATCTTTGACTACATCTACTGCTTTATGAAAAATAAGGAGGTTTTAGTTTCTCAAGTATATAATTGCAAAGGTCCTCAGACATATAGGAAATTTTCCTTGACATTATATGTTCTCCTGTCCAACTTGCTTCTACAAGTAGAACAATTTGAAGCTGCTTAATATATATTCACCAAGCATTATTTTAACCATATAAATGACTTCAAATAGTACCATTTATTCTAAGAAATGAGGCTTTTATATTTTAGTAATTCTGTAAGCAACCTCATATGTGCCAACAATCCTTCTGATACCACATAGTTTCTGGGGAAAGTTAATTAAGATAACTTTTTCTGGAAAATTTCTCTTAGATTGACAACATATTTTACATGTATACTTTCAAGATATTTCAATTTTTGTGTCATGCTATCTGCTTCTAATGCATTCATACAAGGAAAAGTGGTTCTTCCTCTCCATCAATAACAGCACTTGTAAATCACAAAGATAAATACATTGAATCATATTTTCTATATTTGGGTTTTTTACTTTAAATTTCTCTATTTCTGCTATAATATCCCATTGACTTTGCTTATACTAGTTTTAGCTACTTTTGTAGTTGAATGTGGATTTTTCTTCAATCCAGTCATGTTTTATCCATTATAAAAGCATATTATTTCATTTTTAAAGACAATAAAAAGCTAAGACAATTATGTGTAAGTGCTATTGTTTAAAATGTCCAGTGATTAAAACTATCCTCAATGTTTTTTTCAAATTTTTTTATGTGGCAGGGAAGGAACCCAATTTATTATGTATTGTGCTTACCAAAATGAATAGCACTGAGAAACAGTATGGTACTTTTCATTTCCACATTATCTAACTTCAAGTTCATATGTTTTATATTTGAAGGTCAAATACAGCAAGCAGCACAATGACATAATTCATCTGAGTCATCAATCTATGCCTTCTGGAAGTGTCAGTGGTATATTATTCTCATGTCATGATTTGACAGACCCAATCCTAATTTGACCTGGTTTGCACATGGCACGTTAAATAATCACTATATTCACTGTCAGTTGGAGCGGATCCACATTCATTGACTTTGATTTCAATTTTGTTTTCATAAAAAAAAACACATAAAAAATGTCCAGTCATTTTGGCTATTTTTTCATATCCCTACATTCTGGAGGGTCCTGAGCCTCCCTAAGAGGTTGTACCCAACAGTATGGAAAACTCTGACCTATAGTATCTGCTACTTGTATACCGACTAAGTATCCTGTGAATAATGATTAATGTGCTTCCAGGTAAAAATCACTCCTTTGACTGTTCCCGCTGTATTGCCCCTAGAATATGACTCACTAGCTGTCATAAATGGATTTTATCCTTTCTTTTATCTACTCCCTAAAAATGTGTTTGTTTTTTTTTTTTTTTACCTCTTTCAGGTTATTCTGATCTTTTCAAAAATGAGCTACAGAATGAATCTAGTTCTGGTTATAAAGCCATATAGTTGGTCTTTCTTAAACCAACTCATCAAATTCTTATTTCCTTCTGCTGGCTTTAGCTGCTTCCTACTTTTGAACATGGTTTTCCATCCAACATTTACAAATAGCAAATGATCTCCATTTCCTTCAAGTCTACACACAGTAACTCAGTTCACACAGAGATGTCTGTGTACAAAACTTCCCAGTACTTCTGGAACCAGAACAAAATGTAATTGGGAAATGCTTAACAAAATAGATAAAAAGATAATAAAACATAGATAATATGTTTTCTAAGTCAATATGTGACCATAAGGAATGGTTTCTATTTTAATTTGATACTACTGCTTTAGAGGCTTTCCCTGGTCAAGGCCAAGATATATAGCCTTGACCAGTTTTTAAACACATATTAAAACATAATTTATTGTGTTTTATTTTTATTTTATTAATTTAAAATGATTTATAATATTTTATTTATTAAAAATAATTTCCTTTTGTTTTTTCAGGCTTTAAGTGTTATATCAGATATCAAAACAGACAAGAAGAATTGTTTTTTACTCCAAAGCAGATTTCAGATTTTTTTAATAAAAAATTCCAATTGACATTCAAATAATAATAATAATTTCCATAAGAGGAAGAAGGTAGATTGCCTCATAAAATACAAGTTCTGTGTTGTTAAATTTATAGGACTGAGTTGCATAAGGGTTAAAATTCATCTTGGAGTATGGCTGAGAAATTTGTTTTGTATGTCTATGCATATTTGCCATGGGTTTTATTTTTCTTGCCTTCTCAATGAGGGGAAAGGGGATTGGAGAGGTCTACATGAGGAAAATGTAAAAACAGTGAAGAATAAGCTAGATTCAGACTAAAGCCCCAAGTTTGCAAAAAATAATCCAGTTAAAAGGAAAACTCTTTAGAGCATTTAGAAATGGATTGTCATCCTCCTCTGTTAATTACTAAATAAATATCTCCAGTTCCCTAGCAATGCAAGGACTATTTGGTTGATATTATGGAGATGGGAGAGGGATGGTCTGTAAAATATAAAAACAGTGATGAGCAAGCTAGATTCAGAGGAAAGTCTCTAAATGTTACTTCCTTTTTCTATCCATTTCTAAAGTCTCAGAATGTTCATAGTGTAATTGAAGTCAGGAGAATTCTGTAAATCCAAGTTTTGCTGGTTCTGTTTAGATAAAAAAGATTGGGGCCTCAAATGCCCTAGTTTCTATTAACTATAGCAACATAAGGCTCTAGTCTTGCAAAAACTAGTATCTTTGGGTCTTTGACAATATCATTTTTTTACCAGCAGCCTCATTTGATCCCTCAGATTATCAAAGTTTCTGACAGCTTTTGAAGCTCACTGAATCTGAGTTGGAAGAAACCTCAAAGGCTGTTTAGTCTAACCTGTGCCTTAACAAAAATCCCTTCTATTAAATGCCCAAGAGGTTATTCAGCCTTTGTATGAAGACTTTTAGTTACCTGTACTTTTACTTAACCTTACACCTTGACTTACTGTCACTAAACCCTGTTAAGCCCAGAGTTATGCTGTTTTCAGTCATCTTTTCTTTTCTCAGTTCCTGACACCCACTTAAGATTCAGCTCTCATGGCCTTATAGCTCTAGATCCATGATTACAAATTGTGTTTCCATCTGATTTAACATTGAATTATTCCTTCCTGGTAGCCTCATAACAATGAAAAAAAAGATACTTTGAGGATGTTACCCAATTTTCTTCCTTAAGTCAAGTTATAATTACTTTAAGAGCTCCAAAACCATTCACATTCTAGCCCAAATCCAAGGTGTCAAGGGTTCAGCACTCTCTAGGCTATTTCCCCTGGAGATGGGAACAGAGGGAAAGATGGCCAACAGCTCCAGCTAAATTGTTTGCTATGAAGGGCTTAGGGTCCCTGGGAACATAGTCTTCTTGGGGTCATTTGATAAAATTTCAGTTCTTTAGCCTCAAAGATAAGAGGGATATCACAAAGCAGGAAGACCCAGTTATTGGTGTATAAAAGGCAAAAAGGGCCTTGAGAAGCAGGCAAGTCCAGAAACCAAAGGAGAAGGTGTGCAGTAAGGTATAAGATATATCCAAGGAGCAACCAGGAAACATGGTTGGAACAGGATCCAAAGATACCACATGTCTAACAAAATCTGAAATTAAAGAGTTTCATTTTCGTGGCACAAAGTAGGCATGTAATAAATGTTTGTTGACTTAGTTTGTGGGGTCAAAATTTGATATGCTTGATATGATGAGCATACCTGTGTTCTTTTGAACCCAAGATATCATGCTAACTCTGACTTTTTTGTTCTTGGGAATGAGCTTTTGCTGTAGATACTTGGCACTGTTGATAGAGTGCTGGACCAGGAACCACGAAGATTCATCTTCCTGAGTTCAAATCTAATCTCAGATACTTATTAGCTGTGTGACCCTAGACAAGTCACTTAACCCTGTTTGCCTCAGCTTCCACATCTGTAAAATGAGCTGGAAAAGAAAGTGGTAAATCTGTCCAGTATCTTTGCCAAGAAAACCCCAAATGGGGTCATGAAAAGTTGGACACAACTGAGATGACTAAACAACACCCAATTACCCCTAGCATTTACCAAAATTTATGTCTAGCCTCAGACCTGCTCCACCCCCAATACATACAGGTATTGGGGACAGAGGCAGACTCTGAAACTGTACCTGAACTCTCTTAGTGGGGTTGTGATGGGGCTAACTCAGGCAGGTACTCTATCAGTTTAGGTTTGGTTGTAAAACAAAAGGAGACACTCATGTCATTCAACAATATTTTGTTTTGCTTTTATTTTTTATTTTATTTTTTCTCAATTACATGTAAAAATTTTAACATATTTTTTACTTTGAGTTCTAAATTCTCTCCCTCACTCCCTTACCCCCTTGAGAAGGCAAGTAATTTGTTAAAGATTACACATGTGCAGTCATGTAAAACATATTTTCATATTAGCCATGTTGCAAAAGAAAATAGACCAAAAAAAAAAACAAAAAAAAATTAATTAAGTTTTAAAAGTGTGCTTTGATCTGCTTTCAGACTCCAACAGTTCTTTCTCCGTTGATGGATAGCATTCTTCAACTTAAGTCTTTCTGAATTGTCTTGGATCATTCTATTGCTGAGAATAAGTCATTCACAGCTGAGTACCATACAATGTTGCTGTTACTGTGTTCAAGGTTCTCCTGGTTCTGCCCACTTCACTTTGCTTCAGTTTATGTAAGCCTTCCCAGGTTTTTCTGAAAGCATTCTGCTTGCCATTTATTATAGCACAATAGTTTTCCATCAAAAACCACATAGTCCTAAATAATTTAGTTTAGTATGTATACATTTTAGCAAGTATATATATGTATATATATAATGTATGCATGTGTGTCTGTACATATCTATACATGTATATACATGTGTGTATACACATATATGTATATGTCTACATACACGTGTGTGTATGTTATAGTTTGAAGTATCCAAGAACTTGAAGCAATGTGGTAGAGTAGGAAAATTGATGGCTCTTAAGTGAAAAGACAGCTTTGAATACTACTTCTGACATAACCATTTCTGTGAATGTGGGAAAGACTCAGCTTCTCTTGGCCTCAGTTTTCTCATCTGTAAAATTAAGAAGTTGGATTGGACGATTTCTGAAGTCCCTTCTAGCTGATCCTTTAGTCTGGAGACTTTCTGTTTAAATAACTGGTTTGGAACAGTTTGCAAGGAATTTCATTTGTAAATATAATGTTTGTCAAGTAGCAGTACATATTCATTATGGAGGCATATTGTATTTCATATTCTTTTAAATTGTGCCAAGGGGGGTTCAGATGAAATTTCATATTGTTTTCAAAGTCTTATTTATTTAAAACCAGCCTGGGATTCTTTATAGAGTATTTTTCTTAGAAACGACCTAGTTTGATTTCAATGATTTTGTCACAAGCCAATATTTATAGATTTGAGCTGCAGAAAACCACTTAAAGTTAAATGCATCATTCATCAGTTTATCATATTTAAGAGACTAATGAAGATGATTAGTATCTTCAGCATGAAAATAACTATTAAAGTCTTCTGTTGCAAACCCTCCCTTCACTATGTGGTTTTTGAATATAGAATATATGAATAATGAGTCTCATTAAGAGAACTTACTGGCAAACTAACTTGAAAGACATGATGCCACCAGCAAGTGACACACAAAAACTCTGCTATGAACCCCTATTCCTGTTTGATCTTATTTGATTAATGTTCACTTTTTGAGTATTCAATACAGCCAGACTATATTGTGACATGGTTATTCCCACATTTGAGGGCATATACTATAGGCTCCTAAATTGGCCTTTAAAATGTTTTTGCATTTAATCAGGAATTCAAATTATATTCTTTATAGTATAGACCTGGCCACAAAAAATTATTTTGGAGAAACTAAAAAACTCCATTTATCAAAACCCTTCAGAATTGCAAAAGCATACTGATAGTTTAATGTCCTGTTTATACCATGGTTAGATCTGGAATTTTATCTGGTCATTTTATGTGTATTTTTATGTGCAGGCATTATATTTACAAGGCATAATGGATACAGCTGAAGTCAAAATGAGATGATTCAAATCTCACCTCTAACACTAGCTGTATAAACATGAGCAAGTTATCCACTATGCATAAACCTTCAAAAGACTGAAGTCTTAGTCATAAACTTGCTTGCCACCAAGCTAACTTGTTAGATGTGGTCTGACCAGGGTGGAAGGGAGAGAATACCATGGAAGACTCCTAGCCTAAGTTATAAGCTAACTTGCCTACTGAGTTACAGGCAAGTTTCAAAATACAGTGATGGGGGAAATTTTCACACTTAAAAAATCAAAGACCTTTGAAATGCTGGTCAACCAAATAACTAATCAACAAGTATTTATTATGTCAAGCATTTGGCACTTAGGTACAAAAACAAAAGTGAAAGAATCCTTGAGTGGGTGGAGAGAAGGGCTGCCATGGAAGGCTTCAGTATTAGTATAAGATAGGTGGCACATGAGTAAATGTTGGTTTATCTGAAAATGATCCAAGAGGTTTTTTTCCCTTTCTTTTTCTTCCCTACCCCCACTCCTGCCACTGACCTAGAGAGGGCTTCCACTAGACACAAATATATGTGTGTGTGTGTGAATACATATACATACACACATATACATATATACACATCTATGTACATATACACACACATATGCAAAATCATTCTATACACACTTCTTTTTATCAATTCTTTCTCTGCATGCAGATAGCATCTTTCTTCATAGGTCCTTTGTAGTTAATTTGGGTATTTATGATAGTCAAAACTAATTAATAGGGCGGCTAGGTGGCACAGTGAGAAAGAGCACTGGCCCCAGAGTCGGGAGGACCTGGGATTGGTTCCGGCCTCAGTTACTTAGCACCCACACATAAATAACTAGCTGCATAACCTTGAGCAAGTCATTTAATCCCAATTGCTATAAAAAAAAACTACTTAATAACTCGAAGTTGTTCCTAAAATAATAATACTATTACTGTACACAACATTCTCTTGGTTCTGCTCATTTTGCTCTTCATTAATTTGTATGTCTACCCATGTTTTTTCTAAAATCAATGAACCCATTCAATCATGATCATATATCACAACTTATATGTTTCAAAACTAAGCATAAGTTAACAGTGTACTATGGTAGCCAAAAAAGCTCATGCATCTTAGGTTGCTTTAATAGAGGTAATGGTCCCACTGTACTCTACCCTGGACACAACACATCTGTAGTCTTGGATTCTGTTCTGGGCACTGCACTTTAGAAAGACCACAGATAAGCTGAAGAATGTCCAGAGGATGAAAAACAGGATATTGAAGGGCTTTACGATCATGCCACATGAGAAACAAAGAAAAGAACTGGGAACATTTAACTAAAAGATTAACATGATAGCTGTCTTTAAAAACAGAGGACTATAACATGGAAAAGAAATTCAACTTGTTTTGCTTGGCCTCAAAGAGTTGAAATAGAAATAATAAGTGAGGAAATGGGAGTCAAGATGGCAGAGTAGAAACAGGACCTCCACAGGGCTCTGGCTTCCACCTTCCCCAATTCATAAAAAAAGGGACTCTAAACAAACTTTGGAGCTACAGAACCCACAAAATGACACAGAGAAGCTAACTTCCCACTGAGGACAGCCCAGCAGGAATCAGCCAGCTCTGCACTCTGGGAGCCAAGTCCAGGCCTGCTGGAGCCAAGCCCAGGCCTGCGTGAGCTGGGGGTTTTAGCCCCAGGGCGGGCCTGATCAAACACCAGCTGGAGGGACTTCAAATCACCAGCAGCTGTGGCTGTTTCCAGAATTATCAACACATAGATGCTAAGGACAAAGTGAGAGGTCAGTGCAGTGTGGACTTTGGGGTCCATTAGTTGGGAGTGTGTTGGCTTTTGCCCCTGGGGCAAGAAGCAGCTGAGATACGACAGCTCTGCAGCTGCTGCCACTTGGCAGCTTCAGCTCCTGGCCTGAAGAGTGTAGGGGGACCAAGCAACCAGTCTGAGGAATGATCACTCTTGCTTTAACTTGCTTGGATCTGGATTGTGGTCTAGGGTGGAGGTCTTGGGGTGTGTAACCAGCTTGCCAGAGTATGTGGAGGCTTCAGAGAGGGCACCCAACTAATAGTTATGGCAGCTGAGAAAACCCCAGCATTTGGGACGGAAGCTCCCCTGTCTGGTGGCAGAGTACTACTGTGGCAAAAAGCCCAAAAGTCAAGTAATTGAGGGGCAACATGACCAGGCAAAGGAAGCAAAACAAACAGAAGAATCCAACATTACACTCTTATTTGGGAGACAAAAAGGATCAAAGCATGGAACAGGAGGAGGACAGTGAATTCAGAACTCCTGCACCAAAAGCTTCAAAGGAAAATACAAGCTGATTACAAACCATAGAGGACCTTAAGAAGCAGATAAGAGAAGTGGAGGAAAATTTGGGAAGAAAAATTAGAACAATGCAAGAAAATTATGAAATGAGAGCCAACAACCTGACTGAAGAAAATAACACCTTAAAAAATAGACTAAATCACAGATTGGCTAAGATGACAAAACAGGAAAATGACAAATGCTGGAGAGGATGTGGGCAACTTGGAACACTAATGCATTCCTGGTGGAGTTGTGAACTTATCCAACCATTCTGGAGAGCAATCTGGAATTATGCCCAAAGGGCTATAAATAATTTCATACCCTTTGACCCAGCAATACCACTTTTAGGATTATATGCCAAAGAGATCATAGAAGTGGGAGGAAGATCCAAATGTACAAAAATATTTATAGCAGCTCTTTTCGTGGTTGCAAAGAATTGGAAATTAAAGGGCTGCCCATCAATTGGGGAATGGCTAAACAAGTTGTGGTATATGCATGTAATGGAATACTATTGTGCTATAAGAAATGAGGAGCAGATGGACTTCATATTTACCTGGAGAGGCTTATACAAACTGATGCTGAGTGAGAAGAGTAGAACCAGGAGAAATTTGTCTACAATCACAGACACAACATATTGTGATGACCAACTATGACAGACTGGACTCTTCTCAGCAATGCAATGATATAAGTCAACCCCAAAGGACTCATGAAGGAAAGAGATGCCTACACAGAGGGAAATAACTAGAAAGAACTGAGTTTGAATCCTAATGGAAGCAAACTAATTGATCTTTTTCTTTTCATTGTTTGGTTTTATTTCTTCTTTACCATGTTTCATTCCATCTAGTACAATTCACCTTTGTAACTTGACTAACATCTAATGTGAAAGTATTTGCAGATCCTATACTGGACTGTTCTGAACAGGAGCTGGGATTAAATATGCCGTCATGGAGGGTAGGGGGAGGGAGGGAAGGGAAATTTGAAACCCAAGGAACTATGGAATTGAATCTTGTAAACTAAAAAGAAAAAAAAGAAAAAAACAGATTAACTCAAATGGCAAAAGAGGCTCAAAAAGGCAATAAGGAGAAGAATGCCTTAAAAAGCCAAATTTCCCAGATGGAAAAAGAATCTCAAAGGCTCACTGAGGAAAATCATTCCTTCAGAATTAGATTGGAGTAAATGGAAGTTAGTGACTTTATGAGAAATCAAGATGCTGTTAAACAGATCCAAACAAATGAAAGAATAGAAGGCAATATGAAACATCTCATTGGAAAAACCACTGACCTGGAAAATAGATCCAGGAGAGATAATTTAAAAATTATTGGACTACCTGAAAGCCATGATCAAAGAAAGAACTTAGAAATCATCCTCCAAGAAATTCTCAAGGAAAACTGCCCTGATGTTTTAGACCCAGAGGGGGAAATAGAGGTTTAAAGAATCCAGAGATCACCTCTTGAAAAAGATCCCCAAAAGAAAACTCCTAGGAATGTTATAGCCAGGTTCTGAAATTCCCAGATCAAAGAGAGAATATTACAAGCAGCCAGGAAGAAACAATTTCAATATTGTGGAAACACAATCAGGATAACGCAGGATCTGGCACTTCTACACTGAGGGATTGAAGGTTTTAAAATATGATATTCTGGAGGTCAAAGGAGCTGGGATTAAAACCAAGAATCATCTACCTAGCAAAACTGAGTATCTTGTTTCAGGGGGAAATACGGTTATTCAGTGGAATCAGTATTCTTGATGAAAAAACTGGAGTTGAATAGAAAATCTGACATTCAGATACAAGAAGCAGGAGAAGCATGAGAAGGTAAACAGGGAAAAGAAATCATAAGGAACTTATCAAAGTTGAACTATTTATATCCCTACATGGAAAAACGATAATTGTAACTGATGAAATTTTTCTCAGTATGAAAATAGTTGAAGGGAATAGAGATATATATATATAGTCTAGATCAGAGGGTATATGGGCATATAAATACATATGTGAATGTGTATAAATATGTTTACAGGTATACATAGAGAGCACAGGACCAATTTAATAGGAAGGGATGATACTTAAAGAGTGAAATTAAGAGGTGAGAGGAATATAATGAGAGGAGATGGGGAGAGACAGAATGGGGTAAACTACCTCATATAGAAGAGGCAAGGGAAAATGGTTACAATGGAGGGGAAGAACAGGAAGGCAAAAGGGAGTAGGTCAACCTTATTCTCACTGAATTTGGCTCAGGGAGGGAATTACATATACACTAAATAGGGTGTCTCACCCTACAGGAGAGTAGGGGGGAAGGGGATGAGAGGGGAGATGATGGAAGGGAGGGCAGGTTGGGGGGAGGGAAGTTGTAAGCACCCACTTTTGAAAAGGGACAGGATCAAAGTAGAGAATAGAACAAGTGGGAGGTGGGATAGGAGGGAGGGAAATATAATCAG
>WOXC01001617.1:0-218186 GCA_011680675.1 Gymnobelideus leadbeateri | reverse complement strand
ATCCACTCAACTCTGAAGGACTTATGATGAAAAATGCTATCCACCCCCAGAGAAGAAACAAAAAAAATGCAGATCAAAGCAACCACACCAGAGGAAGGTCTCTGTTTTCTTTCATAACATGACTAATATGGAAATGTTTTGAATGATTGCATATGTATAACCTATATCAAATCTCCTGCCTTCTCAAGTAGGAGGAAGGAAGAAAGGAAGGTAAAGAATTTGTAACTCAATTTTTAAAAAGTGTTAAAAACTATTTTTACATGTTATTGGAAAAAAAATTTTTCAGACAAAGAGAATATGGGTTGGTCGTATGGCAAAGCCTGCCAAAATGTTCCACTGGTATCCCGTTGGGAAGAATCAAGAAAGACCTGCAGTTCATTCTGTCATCCAGAAGCAGAATCACATAGTAAATCAAAGATAACATTCTGTCAGGAAAGCCTGGGTTCAAGTCTGATACATACTGGCCATATGACCCCAGTGCATCTATACTCTCAGTGCCCCCAGGCTACTCCTTAGAACAATAAATAAGGGACTAGGAGCCAATCCAAATCGGTGGAAGGTGCTTTCTCCCTATGAGTGCCCTACATTGGTGGAATAATATTCTGGATCAAAAATACACAATCACCCGTGTTTCCCTCTACTGAAGAGGCAGCTTGCCATAGCAGATATAGCTCTTGACTATGGGCCAGAAAGACCAGGGATCAAATACTACCTCTGACACTTACTATGTGAATCTGGAGAAATCAATAAACTTGTCTCAAGCTTGACCAACTACCTGGGACTACCCTACTAAGTCACAGGCAGGCCACGATCTGCTTTAGTGGAAGGAGTTCACCCCCCCTCGAGAATTCCCCAGACTGAGGAAATCACTGATCTGTCATATATATCACCCTTCTAGACTCCATGAGGTAGTAACCAATTCCTACCAAAAATCTGGTAACTCAATCATAACAGGGTAGTGCATTGCACACAGTAGTCATTTAAATGCTTGTTGAATTGAAAAGAATTGCTCTTCCTGGAAGTAACCCTGTGAATTCAGTCTCTAACCTGAGAGATTGCTATTAAGTTGGATTAGGTAACCATAGTACCCCTGAAGGGAAAGAACTTCAGAGGTTATCTAGTCCACCCTGCAATCTGAGGAATGAGTCCCGTTTCTACCATCCCAGTAAGAGGTTATCCAGAATCTTAATAAATAACTCCAGGGATAGGGAACTCACTACTTCACAAAGCCCTCCATTCCATTGTCAAATCATCTCCAATTGTGAGGAAACTATCCCTTGTTTTCTTTTGGATTGGAAATCTGTTTCTTAGTAAGAGGCAAGCTCACTACTTTGGGTGTGTCCTCCCAGTCAAACAATTCTAATCACTCACTAAGCAGCTTTCTCAAAAAAACCTAAAATTAAAAATGCCCTTAGGTTGAACTGGCTGGAAAACATCAATGAATAAACTTTGAAGAAAGTTTTTTAACAGCAGAAAAACTATATGTAATTCACCGGTAAGCTAAGGATGCCTTATATCTACCTATGAATCATGTAGTACAGCAGTATCCAAATTAAAACTGAAGATCAACCAGAGGGCAACGGAAAATCATATAATAGTGTGAATGGGATACAGTACCTAAGAATTAAATAATTAAGAAGAACAAAAGCAAAGGAAACCATCAAAGAAATATATATGAAAGAGAAGATGAACTGAGCACATGGCTAGAGCAAGGGATTACCAAGGGTTAGCCTGTGAGCTTTCTTGGGTTTACTATGTTAACAGGAAAGAAGGAAAATCAACAGTATTTGGGAAGGACAAGGAGGAAGGGGCTCTCATCACAAGCATAAGATCATAGGGTCAGACTTAAAGCTAAAAAAAAATGATCTAAGTTATCTACTAGGGCAATTACGTGACACAGTGGCTAGAAGTCTCAGATACTATGTGACCTGGGCTAGTCACTGTACCCCAACAGCCTCAAAAAAAAGTGCTAAATGTTATGAAGTCAGAAAATAGATTAGTCCTAGATATATAGAAGCAGGAGTTATCTACATAAGGATCATAGTTTACTCTGTGGAAGTGTTAAGATCACTAAGAAAGAACATAAAGTGAGAAAGGGCAAGGACAGAGCCTTGGGCTGTACTTACCGTAAGGGTAAATGAATATATGGGGAATGGTCCAGCAGAGGAAACTGAAAAGGAGCTGTAGGACAGGTAAGAGGAGAACCAGAAGAAAATAGCACCCCAAAACCCAAAAGGGGAAGAGCATCTCCAGGAGAAGGCAGCAGGGAACAATGGCAGATGCTGCAAGAGCGAGAGAGATTAGGACTAACAAAAGGCCATCAGATTTGGCATTTAAGAGACCACAGGTGACATTGGAGAGAGTAATGTCAGGTGTATGATGACACTAGAAATCCACTAAGCTACATACACTCTCTGAGAAGAGAGTGAAAGGGGGAGCACTGAACAAAGGACAACTTTCTCCTGAGTTTTACCTTAAAAGGGGAGGAGATGGTTCTTAGAATACTTTCTATCTCCAAATCCGTGATCCTATGGTCTTCTACCAGTTATATAGCCTGAAAACTTGAGAAGCTGTCATTGATACACAATCTTCTCATCGGCATCACTAAGTGAATCTCAGACTTAGATATTATTGGTACATGTGACCTTAGGGAAGTCATTTATTTTGACGTCATGTTAAAATGAAAAAGCAGAATTTTCCAGGTATAACATTATAGTTTACTTATTTTCTCTGTAGAAAAGTTGAACCAAGTTTTTGTAATTCAACAAATTTGAGTCTTTTTATTTTTAAGGAAAAGGGGAAAAGAGATATAAGATAATAACTAGAGATGATGGTAGGATTTAATGAGGGTTTTTTGTTTGGTTGGTTTGGTTTTTTGGGCTAGGAGGTACTTAGGTACGTTTGAAGGCAAAAGAGAAAAACCAAAAGAGAAAGATATAGAATTAGCAAGAAGTGACAGTGGGAGCCATCTCTTAGAAAATGAGAGGAGATGTGTACATATGGAGGGATTTGACCCTGCGAGGAGAAAGGACACATCTTCATCAAAGACTGGAATGATTTAGAAGATATTAGATAATGATGTCAAGCGGATATAAAGTGAGGACGGGAAGAAGAGGGAAATGAAAGCAAATGACCTCAATTTGTTTAGGCATATCATGAGTCATAATATTCAGCTGAGAGAGTGCTGGAGGAAATTTGAAAAGAAGAAAAAGGGGGCAGCTAGGTGGCTCACTAAATAGAGCACTGGCTCTGGAGTCAGAAGGACCTGAGTTCAATCCGGCCTCAGACACTTAACACAAAAACTAGCCATATGACCTTGGGCAAGTCACTTGACCCCAATTGCCCCTCCAAAAAGCCAAAAAAAAAAAAAAGAAAGAAAGAAAAGGAAAAAAGAAAAAAGTTTGGAACAGCTACCCTGGAAGAAAAAGAGAAAATTGATTTCTAAGCAAAGAGTGATACAGGATCTAGAAAGACAAGCTTGAAGGTTTGGGGAGTTAGAAAGGTTACCTCCTCCTCTCTCCATAGAAGAAGGAGCTTTCACCTTGCATTTTTCCCTCTGCAAGAACTAAACAATTTCACTGTTTTTTTTTTAAATTTATTTACTTTCACTGTCCATTATCTGCAACAGCCATTAATAATGCTTTGGATTTTACATGCAGTATGTGGGAGGGAGTAGAGAGATTTCCTCCTGCAGAGATAAGGGGAGAGAGAGAGAGAGAGAGAGAGAGAGAGAGAGAGAGAGAGAGAGAGAGAGAGACTTTTTTACTTATTTGCTCATTGATTTTCTTTCCATAATCCTTGTAGAGATAATTCTTAGATTCAATTCCTTTTCTATATACATGAGAGTCATAAAGCAGAATCTTGAAGGATTAAACCTAAGAAGTTTTTAGCCTCCAGGGTCAAGGATTTAGCAAGGTGCCTGGTAAAGCTTTAGTAAATGTTTGTTAACTGACTTACTAATGTCTGTGTACCTGTGGAGTTAGGGCTTCTTGTTTCTCCTATTACAAACCTGGTAACCCTACCACTGCAAACCATAGCAATACTTTCAGGGCCCTAAGACTTTCAGTGGCTAAAGTCATCAGTTCTTGGGGACAGAAGGACCTGTCTCACCCACAAGCTCCCCTGGTGATTGTGTGTTTGTATATGTATATATAAACAGTGTGTGTGTGTGTGTGTGTGTGTGTATGTGTGTGTAAACATATTGGTATGAGAAAACTACACTGATAATAGATTGAATACTGGTCTTTGTAACATAGTTTTGGAGAGTTACTCATCTGTGGCAGAAAGGTATAAAAATCATAATTAATAGTAATAATGATGATTATATTTCTGTATAATTTTAAGGATTACACAGCACTGTGCTCTATTATTTATCCCATTATTACAGATGAAGAAACTGAGAGTGACAGGCATCATGTGTATGTCAGAGGCAAACCTTGAACCCAGGTCTCCCTGACTCCAAGATCAGCCATGATTCTCCAGATAAAATGCCACCTCCTGTGTGTACAGCCTGTACTAACTGTTGCTCAGAGAGGGAGAGACTTCTTCTGGAATTGACCACTGTTGCCCCATCTTGATAATATCTTACATTTATATTGTGCTTAGTTTACAAAACTTTCACATTCATTTGATCTACTTATCAGTTCTGTGAGTGAGACAAGGAAGGTGTTTATCCTTGTCAGATGAGGGCAACTGAGGTCACAAAATTAAGTTACTTGTTACTTGTCCATGGGGTTCATGTGCTGAACTTCTGTGATCTGATAGCATGGCCAGGAATCAAACCCAAGTCTCCTACCCTTGTCCACACTCTAGCTAGACTTAGGAAGTTCTGATGTTCTTTGTAATGATATATTTAGTTCAAAATAAGAATGTCAAGTAAACAATGGGCTTCATAATGGTGTGAAATGACCATGTTAGGACATGTTTAAAGTCACTGGAATAGGATTTTAGCCCTAGAATAGGCTTTATAAAGCAAAGTCCAATATCTATATTATACAAGAGGAAGGGAAGGGAAAAGGAACACATATTTCTTTGGGGGAGGGGGGAAGGCAGGGCAGTTGGGATTAAGTGACTTGCCCAAGGTCACAGGGCTAGTAAGGGTTAAGTGTCTGAGGCCAGATTTGAACTCAGGTCCTCCTGACTCCAGGGCTGTTGCTCTATTCACTGCACCACCTAGCCATCTCAAGGAACACGCATTTATTAAGTGCCTATGTGCCAGACACTTCACTAAAATGCCTTACAAACAGTATCTCATTTCAGTACAGATGAGGAAATAAAGACCCAGAACAGTTAGGCCAAATGTCCCACACAATTTAATGTTCTGTCCATGTGAACAAAACAAAGAAAGAAATTGAAATGGTTACATAAATCATCCAAGCTACAACTCAGTGACATTCATTGTTTATTGATTTATTCAATAAACTTTGCCTAAAGACTACCCCACTCCCCTTCTCACTCACTCCTCAACCCTTTGCAATCTGACTTCTGACCTCATCATTCCATCGAAACTGCACTCCCAAAAATTATCCATGATCTCTGAATTACTAGATCTCATGGCCTTTTCATCAATGCTCAACATTAAAAACGTGTTTGTGGTATTTGATATTGTTGGCCAACCATTTCCTTCTGGATAGTTTCTCTTTATGTTTTCCTGATTCATCTGTCTCCTAGTTTTCCTTCTACTCAGTTCTTCCATCTTCTTTGCTGATGATCATCCATACCATGCATTCAAACCATGGTTGTAGCCTCAAGGCTCTGACCTGGACCTCATTCTCTTCTCACTTGGTGATCTCAATAGTTTTTTTTTATTATTATTATCTCTATGAAGATGCTCCCAGATATGCAGAAGCGGTTACAGTCTCTCTCCTGACTTTCCAGTCTCACATCACCAACTGCCCGCTGGACAGTTGAAAATACAACATGTCCAAAATGGAATTTGTTATCTTTTCCCCAAAACCCACCACTCTTCTTAACTTCCTTATTTTCCTCAAAGACATAACCATTCTTCTAGTCTCTCAGGTTTAAGATCTTAACATTATCCTTGATTCTTCACTCCTCTTTACACACAATCAATCGTCAAATCTTGTTTATTCCTATATAAAATTTCTCCTTCCTTTCTCACTACCAAGTTTAGGCCCTCACCATCTCTTCCAATGACCTCTACTACAATTATCTCCCCATTGGTTTCCTTGCCTCAAGTCTTTCCCCATTCCCTGTCCTCTGCACAGCTGCTAAAATGATTTTGTAAAAGTGGAAATCTGACCAGGTCATTTTCCTTCTCAATAAACTCCAGTGGCTCCCCTAGGATCACATATATGTTAAAGGGAGATCATGTATCTATCAAGTTTCCTCATTTTGACTTTTAAAGTGCTTCACAACCCGACCCCATTCTATCTTTCTAACCTCATCATTCAGTATATCATTCCTCTCTCTCTCTCTCTCTCTCTGAACTCTTCAATACAGTCGAACTGATCATCTCTCTGTTCTTCTTAACAAGCATTCCTTCTCCTGTCCCCATGACCTTGCACTGGCTTTCCCCCATGCCTAGAATATATTTCCTCCTTACTTTCAATACTCTTAGAATCCCTCGCTCTCTGCAAGCCTTATAAGCCCCACTTTCTAAATGAAGCTTTTCCTGAACTTACCTCCCCTGGGAGTGCTCTCCCTTCCTAAACTACCTTCTATTTACTTTGCATGTTTCCTGAATATAATTATATATGTACATGGTGTCTCCCCTGCCCTCCTCCCAAAAGAATGCAAAGTCCCTCCTTGAAAGAAGGGACTATTTCTTTCATTTTGGGGTTTGTATCTTTAAGATCCTACTAATATGCCTGGCACATAATGGACACTTAATGAGTGCTTATGGCTTGATTAATGAGTGCTGAGAATTGCAGAACATTAATATCATATGTAGGATAATAAAAAGCATTATTTGATATAGTAGAAGCTAGAAGACCTAAGTTGTGGTTCCACCTCCAGCTGTGACCTCAGACAAGTCGTTTCCCCTTGCACTGTTTCAATCCCTTCACCTGAAAAAGGAGTATAATAGTACTTGCATTACAAACCCCCCAGGATTGTTATAAGCAAGGGAAGCACTTTAACTGGCTATAGAATTGCAAGTTATTATTAGACCTGTAACTAGAAATTTTTGCATATGGGGCAAATACAACAAACTGCCTCAACCAGCCTTACCCTTAGTTGAGGAAGGGGGGAGGATGGGGAAGAGTAGAGACAGGGCAGGAGGGAAGAGAACCATTTCATCCTGGTAAGGAAACATACACCCTGGGTCACTAGCTATGGGCCACTACTAATGGGGCTGTTACATGGGGATGAAGAATCAGGGGAGAATACAGGGAAGGGATCACTCTCATCCTATATTTCATCCTTTCCTGTTTTAACTAATTTTCCTAGCTAGTTAAATGCTAAATTTGATTATTTCTATCATGCCAATAGGCTGCAAGTGCTGACAAAGCCCTCTAAATTTAAGGGTACCCTCCAAATTCTCTGCCCTAGGGCAAAGCCCAAGTCACCCTGTCATAGTTACAGTACTAGCTGCTATTAATAGAAGAATTCAAGGGTTTCTCTAAGCTCTAAAGTTTTAAGATTCCAGAAGGCACCATCCCTGCCCAGAAGCAGATTATAATCTAAGTCATTTATATTTCAGCAAAGCAATTTGAGGGCTTTAATTAATTGAACAAATTCTTTTAGTCTTTGACTTCATCTTACAAAACAGCTAGGCTTTCCTAGGTTTGCCAGCATGGCTTGGTTGGAAAGATCCATAGGCTGAGAAGCAGGAGAGAGGGGTTAGCTATATGGCCTTGGTCAAATCCCTTCCCCTTTCTGGACCTCAGTGTCCTCCTGTGTAAAATGAGAGAGTACCACGAGAAGATCTCCAAGCTCCAGTCTAGCTTTTGATGATCTATGAGTCTCTAAGAAATCATTTCTTTTCAGCTGTTCAAAAGAAATGTGCCTGTAGGCTGGGATGTTAAGAACCAAGTCTCAACCCTGAGTAAAATGGTTTACAGCCAGGTCATAAATGCCACACAATAATAGATCATAAATAATGGAAATCAGGCACTTTGCATCCCTGCTGCTTCTAGGTAAGTGCTATATAAACTTCCTATTCAGTGGAAAATGAAGCCCCTACCTCCAGCCCCATTCTCCCTTTCTCTGGCTGAGGGAACAAGGGGCTGTGAGTTGGAATGAAATCCTTAACCCTGCCTAAAGCAAACAGAGCTGGGCTCACTAAAGAGACTTTGACTTAGGGCTATTTTCTTTCTTTTTTATTATTAAATTTTATTTTTAATTTATGGAATAAATTAAACCATAATATAGTACGATAAAAAGATGTTTGTAATGAAACTGCAAATCTTCTATGTATAACTTGATATTCCTTTCAAATATACGACAAAATTATCACGTCAATTCCTTTTTTTTCTTCCCTACTGCCCTCCACTCCCTCCTACTAGAGATGGCTATCATTAGAAACAAATAGGTATACATAGGTGTGTGTATGTGTGTGTTTGTGTAAAATTATTCTATGCAAACTTCTATTTATCAGTTTTCTCTGGATGCAGATAGTGACTTTCTTCATATATCCTTCATAGTTAATTTGGGTATTTATAATAGTCAAAATGGCTTATTCACTCCAAGTTGTTTTAAAATAATATTGCTGTCACTGTATGAAATGTTCTCTTGGTTCTGCTTATTTCACTCTTCATTATTTTGTGCAAATCTTTCCATGCTTTTCTAAGATTTTCAAGCTCATCATTTATTACAGCACAGTAGTATTCTACCATAATTATGTACCACAACTTGTTCAGCTCTTTGACAGGCATCCCCACAATTCCCAGTTCTTTGCCACCACAAAAAGAGCTGTTTGTAATAGCAAGCACCCTAGCACACCCAGAATGGCCTGCTAGCACATGTTCTTTTATTTGTTTTGCTAAAGGAAAGACAACTTTTAAAGGGGTCAACAATCTTACTTTAAGGTAAGTAGAAAATACAAGCAGAGAAATTAGCAGAGATTCAACAGACAGGGCTCCTATTGTCTGAACAAAGTAATACAACCACCTAAATATACAACTGGATGGGGAGACCAGAAACCTCTTAGTAGTTGGGAGGCTCTTAACAAATGGCTACTTAGAGTTCCACCAGGGAATCAAAAGGTCCTTCTCATAAGCGAACCCCCAAAGTAAAACCAACTTCCCAGTATACATAGTTTTCAGCCAATAGGCTCAGAGCCAAGAAAGCACCACAACTCTGGTGACTCAGTGCCTAATTAGCTTAGTACCAAAAGGTGTGAAAGCCTTCCTACAAGCAAGCCTCCCCCTAAGCAAGCTCCACCTTAGGCAAGTTCCTCCCCCAAAGGGCTCTGTGTGACTCAGGATATATCACAGCTGTGACTGAAATGCCTGTGTACCTTTAGACCTGGGAACACAGCTCCTGTTCCAAGGGAAAAAGGGTCACATAGTGGATGGGGAAGATGTTCATATTCCATTAACATTATACTGCTATAAATATTTTATAACATATAGGTTCTTTTCCCTTTTCCCTAGTCATCTTTGGAAATAAACCTATTAGTGGCCTTTATGGGTCAAAAGGTATAGTCAGTTTAAGAATTTGGGCATAATTCCAAATTATTCACCAAAATTATTGGATTGGTTCACAATTCCACCAACAATGAATTAGTATCCCAATTTTTCCACATCCCCTCCAATATTTGTCACTTTCCTTGTCTATCATTTTAGCTAATCTGGTAGGTGTAAAATTATATCTTAAAGATTGTTTTAATTTGAATTGCTCTGATCAATAATGATTTAAAGAATTCTTTCATATGACTATAAATTGTTTGATTTCTTCATCAGAAAATTACCTGTTCATATCTTTTGACCTAGAAATACCTATTATGTATAGGGCATTGTGATAAGTACTGGTAATAAAAATCTAACATTTATATCAGAACTTCCCTCCTGATACAAAGTTCCTGGGTATAACTTAAGAATCTCTCACTTATCTGGTATATTGCCACCACCTAGAAATGTCCATTTCTGGGATTTTCCTCAAGTGTAACTCTCTTTACAAACAGGCTAAAAGGGAAAATTTGTACCAAAAAAATATTTATAGCAGCTCTTTTTGTGGTAGCAAAGAAGTAGAAGGTGAGGGCATGTCTATCAATTGGAGGATAGTTAAATTGTGGTATATAATTGTAATGAAATATTATTATGCTAGGAGAAATGACAAGCAGGATAATTTCAGAAAAATTTGGAAAAACTTACATTAATTGATGCAGAGTGAAGTGAACAGAACAAAGAGAACATAACAGCAATATTGTTTGGTGAAGAACTGTGAGTGATTTAGCTCTTCTCAGTGATAAAATGATCCAAGACAATTCCAAAGGACTCATGATCCAAAATGCTATCTATTTTTCACTTTCTTAGATTCATATTTTTCCTGGTTTGATTTTTCTTTCACAAAATGACTAATATGGAAATATGTTTTACGTGATTGCACATATATAGCTTACATCAGATTGTTCACTATCTCAAGGAAGGGAAAAGGAAGAGAGGGAAAGATAGAATTTGGAAATCACAAATTTTTTAAAAAGAATATTAAAAATTACTTTTACATGCAGTTGGGGGAAAATAAAATATCATTTAAAAAGACAAGCACTCGGGGTGGCTAGGTGGCTCAGTGAATAGAGCACTGGCCCTAGAATCAGGAGGACCTGAGTTCAAATCTGGCCTCAGACACTTAACACAAAAACTAGCCATGTGACCTTGGGCAAGTCACTTAACCCCAACTGCACTACCAAAACAAAACAAAACAAAACAAAAAACCAAACACTCAAGCTCACAAAGATTTAAAAAATTGAATAGTTTTATACAGTAAAGTACTTTGATGGAGAATCAAAAGACCTTATCCTCTTTCCTTCCACTTCTCCAGCAGGTTACTCTCCTCCAGGAGTCTATACATTCACCATGAGTTATATTACTGCCCCTTACAGGGTTCCAACAAGAGGAAAGAACTTGCCTGGCTCCACAGAGACTCAGGATATCCTCCCCTAAATTTTGATAGGATGCCTTCCCTCCCAAGAACATGGACTATCCTCATGTCTTTTTTGGTACCAACCTGCATGAATATCCAGCAAAGAAGGAAGGTTGGTTTCTCCATGCTAGAGCTTTGCTAGTTATTTTGTTCTTTGGACAGAACTCTCTTCTCTTTCACTAGTAGCAATCCTCTGATTAATGTTCATTATTTGTTCTCTGAATTGCATTGGTCCCCATTCTTATTCAGACATGGGTTGCAATAGATGACTACTAAAGTCATTTCTAATTATGAGATTCTATGATTCAAACATTCCATGCTCCAGCTAAACTAGACTATTCTCTTCCCTGCTGCCCTCTTCAGTCTTAATAACCTTGTGAATACCACCCTCCATTCTTGGAACAAATTAACTCTTCCTAACATTCCTCTTCATGGCATTCCCTTGCCTTTCCAATCCCTTCCTGTTGAAGTTGCATCTTTCAAGGTCTAACTTTGGTGCCTCCTCCATGATGCCTTCTCTAAACTACATACTTGCCTTCTTCTGGAAACTTCTATCTAAGTGAGCACATTACAGTTATCCCCTTCCATATCTCAGGGCTTAGGGGCACACATCCCCAAGATCTAGAAAATCCATATAAAAATTTTTGGCCCTCCCTTTGTACCAGAGAAGAAGCCTGAATTATTATGGTATTAAAAGATAAACTATGGCGATATTATACAATACCAGACATATCTTCTACATATTTCTGAGTTTTCTCAGAAATTTCTAAACTTTTTTGGTGTCATTTCCTTTGCACAATATCTTGCAGCTTCTGCAAAACTCCAAAAAACTCCAATTAAATTTCTTATTCCAAACTACCATATATCAAAACTGCCATGAAAAAAGTTGGGACATAGAAGGGATAACTGTATTTCCTGAAGCACCTCATTTTACTTGTTGATAGCTCTCAAAGTTAGGAAAATGGTTTCCTTAAATTGGATATAAATCTGCCCCTAAATAATTTCTACCTGTGATCCCTGGTTCCAACCCTCCACCCCGCAGGGTCAAACAGAATTAAGATAATTCCATGTCCCTTCAGAGTCTTCTCTTTTCCAGATTAAACACCCCAGGTTCCTTCATTTGTTCTTTGTATGGCATAAACCAGTAGTCAGCAAACTACAGTTTATGGATCAAATCTGACCCATCACCTATTTTTGTATGGTTCATGAGCTAAAAATGTATTATATGTTAAAAAATCAGATGATGGGTCAAATTTGACCTGTGAGCCATATTTCCTAAACCATGGCATAAACTAAAACCTTGTCTTTGCCTTAAGAACAATCCATAGCTTGTCAATGTCCTTAAATTACAAGACTCAGAATTGAACAATACATTCCAGTTTTCATCTGAATAAACCAGGGTATATAGTAAGGACGTCATCTCCCATGATTTGAACACCATGCCTCTTAATATAGCCTAAGATAACAATAGCTTTTTTTAGCCTTCATGGTACACTGTTGATCTTTATTAAGCTGGCAGTCCACTAAAATTCCTAGGCCTTTTCCACACAAACTCTTGTCTGGCTCTTCCAACTTGTAATTGCTACACTGATCTTTAAAAATCCACATGGAGGACTTTATGTTGGCTTGATATTTCAAGTTTTTTAGATTTTGCCCATAATTTTAGCCTGCCAAGTTTTGGTTTTTCCTTTTTATGGGTGGGGGGAGGGGGACAGGGAATCCCGACTATCATCCTACATGTTAGTTATCTCTCCAACTTTGTATCATGTACAAATTTGACAAAAATGTCTGTTACTTTTATCAAAGTAATTGATAAAAATGTTAAATAGCACAGGGACAGATCCCTGGAGCACTTCATTAAATACCTCACTCCAAGTTAACACGAAGTCATCAATAACAGTTTCTGTCCAGTCATTCAATCAGGTCTGACTCCATCTAACATAATTTTCTTCTAACTCACACTTTTCTATCTTATCCCCATGGATAACACAATAAACTCCATTTAATGCTTTCTAGAAATGAAAATAAATTATCTGCAGCAGTTCCATATCAATAGATAGATGGATAGATAGGTAGGTACACATACACATACATAAAGATGTAGATATGGATATAGATACAGATACAGATACAAAGAGGTGTTGATTATAGATAGAGATAAAGCTGCTCCCCAGGCTGTCCATCTAATTATATTATCTTGGAATAAACAGCACTACTCTCCATCCACTTGATAAGTCCTTTGTAATTAATTACGCCAAATTCTTGAGCTATTATGGGTCGTATTTATGAGACTCTATGATATTTCAGGGCTTGAAGCAATTACAACAATATCATTCACAAACACGAGCAGGTCTGAAAGACTTTGCCTTCTACAAAGAATCTCTTTTCCATTTAACTCTGATATGGACATCCTACATGAAAAATAAAATAAAATAAAAGCTCTTTGGCTGTCATAGATCTCTCTGTTTTGTGCCTCATTTTGTCTTAATAATTTAAGATTTGTAAAATTAGTTTATGTCTCTTTTTGCAACTTTGAAGGAATCTTCTATGGTTTCAACATATGGTTGAGAGTCTGCTTGTTAAGGAGTCTTTCAAATGGTGTTTTAGTCTACCGAACCAAATGCTTTTTAAATGATCAGGGAGCAATAAATTCAATGAGATCTTGTATTCCTATATTTTTCAGTAAATTATGTGTTCATAAAGAAATGTGTCATTCCTAAAAACCTACGTCTTTCTTTTTATATCTTCATCAAGGATGCTTTCATTACACATGTATTTGTGTAAAGTTTTCTCATAAAACATTTTATAGACATAGGAAAGACGGTCATATGGGTTAGTAGTTATGATATTTTATTGCTTGCTTTTAAGGTAGTAATTATATCTATATTTTCTTCCAAGTACTTGGCATTATCCCCTTTTTCAAATATCTTGAGAATTGATTTCTCAATTTAATCAAAATTATGTCTTCTCCACCATGGACCTCTATTCAGCTACTCTTTTCATCTTTCCTTCCTTTAATGTTACTCTATTTCTCCACACAACACACAAGTTAAAGATCAAATGCTGAAGTCATTTTTGTTAAAGGTCAAATATGGTGTCTTTGTCATTAAGAGAAAAACAGTTTATTATAGGAATCTTGATTGATTTTTTTCTTCTCATCTATTTCCTTGGTTTTAGATTTATCCTTAAAACTCAGAATTCTAGAAAATGAATATTAAAAATTATTTTACATGTAATTGGGGGAAAATAAAATATTAAATCATTGGGGAAAATTTTCCTCTACCAATATAACTAGGCACCTGTTCTAAAACATATAATCTTGGAAAGTTACCTGGGGCATGGAGAATTTAAGTGACTTGCCTGTGGTCACACAGCCAATCTGTGTCAGACCCACGACCTGAATCTATAGGTTGACTCCAAAGCTAATACTGTCATCATGCTCCCTCTCCATCAGTCTAACAAAAATCCATTCTGCAACATTTCTAATAAGTAGTCATCTAGCCTTTCCTCAAAGACCTCTATTGAGGGAGAACCTCTCTTCCTAAAGAGTCCCATTCTTCTTTTGAATAATGAGAAAAATAAGCCACCAAGAGAGGTAGAAGAAGAAAAAGGGAAAAAAGAGTGCTATGTCTGTGAAGCCAAGGGAAGACGAAGTATGTAACAGGAAGAGGTGATCAAGAGGGTCAAATGCTGTAGAACAAAGGTTCTCAAACTTTTTGGTCTCGAGAACCCCCTCCCCCTTACAATCTTAAAAATTGTTGAGAATGCTAAAAAGCTTTTCTTTATGTGGGTTATATCTATCAATATTTATGATATGAGAAATTAAACTGATAAGTTTTAAAACTATAAATTCATTTTAATATAACAATAAAGCCATCCATTATATATTTAAAAAAACAAATTTATCCTAAAATTATTTCAAGATGATATGACTTAATAAGATCTTTTACTGAGTTTTCTATAAACTTTCATTTCCTTCCATTGTTTTATACTTTTCATAATCTTCCACCATTCTATCCAGTAATATTTTACAAATAAGTTTATATTCTGAATTGGTATTGTTCCTAACTGCTAAATCTCTCTTATCAAGATGATCAAGTACTTACTGGCTGAGACAGTTTCTAGGCTTCCTTGATCCTCTCATTTTGGCGATTGATTTACGCCGATTTATATTAAACTTTGGTAGAAAATGAAGAAATTTCATTTTAATATCTGTTCTTTTGCCCATTTAACATTTTAGAGTGTAAACACCTTATTCAAATAGTTCAGACAATTCATTTTAATTGCTTGCCATATCTTTTCATTTTTATTCTTTCTTTTAATTTAGCAATTGATTTTTGCTTGAAGAAGTTGATGGTTTAACTATTCTCAGATACTTTTCCTTTGAGTCTTAGTAGTACAGATAGGGATTTGTCAGTCATTCTAAATGTTTTTATCTGAAGTCTCTCCTTTTCCCTCTAGATGAAGGGGTTATGTCTAACTAAATTGCCCCAAACACACTGCCTAAAGTTACACAGGTTATACATGTCAGGGTCACAATTTGAAATTTCTCCTAATTTAAAAAACTAGGGCTCTTTCCACTATAGTATAGTGACTGTATTCCTGATGATATTATTAAAAATGTTATGCTAAAGTGTAAATAATTGATGACCTGAATGTTTAATACCTGACTCTCTTAAGGGTGAAAAAAGTATATTTGACATAGTTTAAAGTTTAATTCATATTGTTAACATTTACATCATCACCATCTCAAATCTAGAAAATCAACAAACCAAATAAATCAAACCTGATGTGTAGCATTTATAGATTTCTAAGGAATAAATGCTCATGCTGAAAATTAAATAATTGGCTCTCCAGAGTTAAGGCTCTGCCCTTGGAAGAAATCTACCCCAAGGAAGTCATTCTATTTTGAAAGAGGAGCTTATTAAACAAAATTAATCTCTAATTCAATTGTTGGGTTTTGCTAGTTTGTCTGAACTGGTGGAAGGGGTATTGTTTGCTCCAGAAAGTCTCACTACTTGCTCTGCTTCTATCAATATGCCAGAGGAATTAGAGTAAGTAATCTGGTATTTTCTTTACTGAAGGGTCACCTTCTCCCAACCTAGTAATTAACTTTTGAAATGAAAAGTGAATATTTCCAAAAGCTTTCAATTTATAAGCAAAGAATCATTTATTCCACCCAATCTGTCAGGTCCTGTCAGATCTGCCATGTTGATCTATGCTCAACACCAGTCTAGGATCAGCAGGCGGCAGAAGGCACAGTATTCATCCTTCTATGATCCCCAGTAGTTCAGAAATCACAATGACTAGCTATAAGAAACAAGGAGACAGATTCCAAACTGTCCAACCATTATATCAATACCAAATCACAGTTACCAGAGAGGGAAGCATCAACATCTGGTTTTTCAAAGCCGGGGGGCTCTCAACGGCTGCCCACAGTCTCATCTGGTCAAATCACACAACACTTCTCAAACGGAGCCCCAAAAACAAAACTTCTCATCAGGGTTTATATAGCCTTCTCCTGGCTCAGAGAATGTAACAACCTTCTTGACCCACTGCCCAATCACAAAGTATCCAGGTGTGAGCTTTCCTGAAAAACAAGCCTCCCACCACAGGTACACTTAAGCTAGGGGCAGGGAAGATCTTTAAATTTGCATTTCCATTACAAGTGGGGAAACCAATCAAATGTATCTGGTATTTCTACCCTACTTTATGCTCAAGATGTCTCTTTGACTGTATGTCTTCTTTCTATAACTTTATAGTACTATCCAAGCTGGGCAACCCAGGAATGAATTATATGGGAAGAGAGGAAATATTTTCCCAAGAATCATTGTACCTTTTGTGACCATGAACAAACTACTTTCCCTCTCTGGGCTTTATTTTCGTCATTTATAGAATAAAGGGGTAGGACAAAGATGTGTTGGTAAATGTTTAATAATCAGCCCTGGGGGAAGGGGGATGGTGATATAAGCATGATATACTTTTAAATTAAAGCTATTATATCAACATTTTCTCCATCACTTTTTAAAATTCTAGATAGTTAACAAAACAATAAATCAAGCCCTGATTTTCAGCATTTCTGATTTCCAAGAAGTAAATGCGCATATTGAAAATTTAACAGTCAGCTCTTAGAGCTAATGGAAACTGGGTCCAGCATACTCCTCATGGGCTAAATGATCTCTAAGGTCCTTTCCAGTTCTGATATCCTATAATGCTTCAAAACTGGATCGGATATATTATAAATGAGAGTGCCAGAGACAGGCAGGCAGAGGCTGTGTTTTTAATAAGGATGGTACCTATTTCTGGATCACTTTAAGGATTGCAAGTGATACAGAATGTACTGATATTATTAACTCTATCCTATTGATTTAGAAAACTAAGGTTCTTAAAGGCTCATAGAGACCGAACTTGTAAGTATGGAGCTAGGAGGATAACAATTAGAAATTTCCAATGGATTACCTTAGAAGATAAGGAGCTTTACCTTGTTAAAGCTTTATAGAATCATGGATTTGGAACTAGAAAAGACCTCCAAGGCCATCTTGTCCAACATCCACCTCCCCTTGCCATTCTTCAGACAAGACTTGAACCCAGGTCTACCTGACTACAAGATAAACTCTCTATCCACTATATTTTCCATTGTCTCTCATTACTGCCATACTTAATGTCAATGACTATAATCAGGTGCAATGTGAAATGACTCTTTAACAACCAATCATTTGACAGGCATAATTTTCTCAGCCTTGATCATCTATATATAACCTGTGTCCACGAGGGCATAGGGCCTAAAAGTACCCATCAAATATTCCCTACTATTCCTAAAAGTCTTTTGACTCCAGGTTGGGGCAGGGGAAGCTATTTCAAGTTACAGATATTAAGAGTCAGCAAGTGACTCTCAAGTTGAGAGAAAGGATGGGCTGCAGCAGCAATTTACATGCCATAAACTTCTGTGGGTTGTATTCACCTTACTGGCCTGCTGCTAAGCAGGATCATAAAAGGACCGTGGTTCTTTAAGTGACTTCTCCTTGGGGTTGTAGCTTGAAGGCACCCCAACCTAGCACACTGCCAAGCCACCAGATATTAGGGGAAAAAAAAGAACTGAAAATATATAGAATGAAAGCATCACCAGGGATAGCTTCCAGCTAACTACCAAAAAACCATGAATCCTTTGGTTTCTGGATTTAGGAGGTCCCTAAGCTAAGAATAAAGCTAATTGTTGGCCGTCTTTGTTAAAAAAAGAAAATACACACTAACCCTAAAGTAAGTTAAGTGGGGTCATAGTGCACAGAGCAACAGGCAAGATTCAATACAATGATCTAAGACAGTCCCAAAGGACTAATGAAGCATATTATCCACCCTAGAGAAAGAGCTGATATTGTCTCAATGCAGACTTAAGCATGATATTTTTCACTTTCATTTTTTTCTTTTATTCGAGTCTTGTAAAAAATGATTAATATGGAAATGTTTTACATAATTGCACATGTATAACCTATATATGATTGCTTACCATCTCAGGAAGGGGGGAATGGAGGGATAGAATTTGGAAATAAAAACTTCAAATAAAAATGTTAAAAAATTGGAAAAAAATTCCTGACCCCAAAGTATCTGAGCACAGAGGATTTTGTTCCAGGGCATAATGCTTGGCATTTTTCTGTGTCTGTCTCTGCGTGTGTTTTAAAAGGTAAAGAATTGATGAACACAAAACACTGTGGAAACTCCAAAATAAACATCATAACCCAAAGCCTGAAGGGCATGTGTGAGTAAGAGAGAAGGGGGAGGAGGGCAGAGGGTAGGTGACGTACATAGCGGTTTGTCTGGAGTGCACAGTTCTACAATGTTGTAGTTACCCTCTAGATTTATTAAAAATGCCAATCTAACAAGCCCTTATGGCCCCCAGCCCATGGAAAATGGCTTGCTGTGTTTTGAATGGCACGAAGTTCCAGACTAGGGCTTTAAATCAGATCAAGATGTGTTGGTGGCTCTGATGTGAACAACAGGAGAAATTCAAAGCTCTCTGGAGTTAACCTACAGACCCCCCTGACTGATGCTTATCAATACTACAATAGAAAGTGGAGCCAGAAGAGGTGAATTCCTCACGCCCTTGATTTCATTGGTATGTGTTATATCTTTTCCCCATTGACATATAAAATGTAATAGATAAAACCTTGATTCAACCAAGAAACATGGCATTCTAGCTGGCTGTGGTCTATGGAGAGACCTGTAAGAACAAAATATGACCACCTTATTGGTGGTAGCCATTACTGTTTGCCTGGCAAAACCAAAGGGGCTAGAAGAGACATTAGAGGTATTTTAGTTCAAACCTTTCAATTTTGTAGATGAAAAAAACTTAACCTTGGTGATATGATTAAGTGACCTGCCCAAGGTCAGATAAGTGGAGAATATCAGAGATAGAAATTGAACCAGAGCCTTCTGACTCTACAGTCAGTACTCTTTCTACTCTAAAACAGAGTCAGGAACTTATTAGAAGTGTGACCCTGAGCAAGTCACTTAACCTTGTTTGCCTCAATTTCCCCTTCTGTAAAATGAGCTGGAGAAGGAAATAGCAAACCACTCCAGCATCTTTGCCAAGAAAACTCCAAAGTCAGACTCAACTGAAAAACAACTGAATGGAGCAGAGTCAAGGAATCCCTCTTTTTAATTAAAAACTAAAAGTCCCTTGAGGGACTGCACATCTGTCTATCCATCCACATTCCACAGCATATATTAATTCATTTAACAAATAATTATTTTAGCCTCTAATCTGTGTAACGGTGTTAGGGGAGATACAGAGCTCAGATTAGATAAAGTCCATGATTTCAAGGACATTTTGGTCTAGTAGGGAGATAGGACACAAAACACACTACTCAAAATGCAGAACCTTGCCTACCAAGGGCATTGGAAAGGTGTGTGGATGTGGGGTAAGGGAGTCAGTCAACCAGTATTTATTAAGCTCTTATTATGTACCAGAAACTACTGTATTCACTACTGGTCATACAGATAAAGGTACACGAAATCCTAAGGGAGATTAACTGCAGGAGAGTCATGGAAGTTTTTGGGGAGGAGATATTACCTTAGCTGGTCTTTAAAAGACATATTGGAATTTACAAGAGAGAGAAGACATTCCAGGTTTGCATTTTCTTGTGGTTAGTGGAAATAATCTACGTAATGTTAAGTCCCCTAAATAATTGTTTTCCCCACAATACATTTACACAGAAGTAAAGGAAAAATGGGTGCATTCTTCCACATGCATCCAATTCCCTGATACTCCAAGGATACCTGTGTGAGCTGCTAAGAATGCTCCCTTAAGGGTGGCTAGGTGGCACAGTGAATAGAGCACTGGCCCTGGAGTCAGGAGGACCTGAGTTCAAATCCAGCCTCAAACACTTAACACAAAAACTAGCCACGTGACCTTGGGCAAGTCACTTAACCCCAATTGCCCTCCAAAAAGCAAAAAAAAAAAAAATGCTCCCTTAACCCATAGAAATCACCACTCCTAAGAGCTGCAGAAGATGGTTTCATGAATTGCTGGGGCTGAAAAAAATCATCACCTAGTGGCCTCCCTTCTAGTAATGAGAGTCTCTATACTTGAGTTTGGTCCTTAGATGGCAGACACATTTTATACATGAAGCCTTCTAGCATGATAGGACCTGTCAGCTTGCGCTCTGCTGACCTAATCTTTAAGAACTCAGTCACAACCAAAGCTTGAGAAGGAGACATTTCCTCACTAAATAAACAAATGTGAATTAATGGATAGATGAATAAAAATATATGGATGGAGATAAATAAATTAAAATGTGTGAATGGATAGCAAGAGATAGATGAATAAAATGCATGAATGGAGATAGAGATGATAGGTGAATAAAAATGGATGGATGGATGGATAGATAGATAGATAGATAGATAGATAGATAGATATGGATAGGTGGATATATAGATGCATAGCAGGATGAATAGGTAGAGCACAGATGCTTAGACTTTCAAACCAGAAGCTAACTTAGAGCTTATCCAGCCCAACAGCCTCCTTTCACAAATAGGGGTCCAGAGAATGAAATGACTTTGCTTTTATCACCTGTGCATCAAGTGGTAGGGCTGGGCTTTTAATTCAGGTTTCCCCAACTCCAGTTCCAGAGCTTTTTCCATGCCATGCCAGGCTGTGGCCTCTTTTTTTCTTAATTATGAAGAAGCACACACAATTTAACTAACTTCCTCTTGTGTTTGCTTGTTGCAAACGATGCATGTGATGTTTGGCTCCAGCCCTGTTGGCTTCAGCTTCAATTGGTCCTCCAAAAGGCCATGTTTCATTTGTGATCACAGGCTTGAGTTATGTGTGAAAATGTTGATTCACAACAGGGTTCTTAACATTGGCAAGAGAAGCTTTAAACAGTGGGGTGGTTTCACTGATTTTTTTGTGGCTGTCTTATGCAATTCTAGACCTACACTGGAACCCACGGTATATTAAAAGAATCAAGGAAAGGCTTCTGGCACATTAGGTGGACGGTTGATGGCAGATTTACAAAAGACAAGGCCAAGAATCATACAGGATAAGAAGGTGTAAGAGGGGTTGGAATTTGCACTAGTAGAGATTATAATTAAAGGCATTCCAGGCATTGCTCTAGTGGTCAAGAAAAAAAAATATTCTCCTCACCCAGAAAAATCAGAACTAGGGACTGATTTTCAAGATCTCAAAGAGAAAAAAAAAGAAAAGGAAAGGAAGAGATCCTATATAATATTATTTCCCCAAAAAGAGAAAACAGAAAAGAAACAAGAGTCATGGAATTTGAGTGTGAGGACAGAACTCAGGAGCCATTGAATTCACCACATACCCAAAAGGAATATCTAATACAACGTTACAAGTGGGCATCCAGACATAAAAACCTTCAAAGAGGAGGAAGCTACCACCCCTTGAAGTTGCCCACTCCACTTTTGAATAATTCTGCTTCTGAAGAAGTTTCTTTTCCAGATAGCAATCCTAAATTGGCCTTTCTCTAACTTCTGTGCATTGCTTCTGCCTCTGCTCTCTGGATTCATACAGAACAAGCCCAGTATTTCCTCCATATGACAGCCCTTCAGAAATACTTGAAGTCAGTTAGCATGTCCCACAGTGGTCTTCTCATCTCTAGCTTAAACATCCTTCATTCTCACAGCAGATACTCATATGACATGGGCTTATGGGCTTCATCATCCTAGTTACCCTTCTCTGGATGCTCTCCAATTTATCAAAATCCTTGATCCTATGACACCTTGAACTTAACAAAATAAATCAGATGAGGTCTGACATGGATAAAGTATGGGAAAGATTATCAATAGCTACTGATCTATGTGCCTGCTTTGTCTTTTTTGTTTGCTTTTAATTGAATTCTTTTCCATTAATAGCCATGTATTTTCTCTTCCTTCCATCTTCCTCATTTAAAATAAAGAGGAAAAAAATGTATAATCAGGGAAAACACATTCCCACATTGTCTTTGTCCCAAAATATATGTCTCATTCTGCACTCTGAATTCATGGCCTCACTGCTGGAAGATAGGTTACATGCTTCTGCGTGGTCCCCTGGAATCTTGGATAGTCATTGCATTAATCAGCCTTATGCCTTTCAAATTTACCTTCATAATGTTGTTATTGTAGAAATTGTTCTTTTGTTTCTGCTCACTTCATTCTATATCAGTTTTCAGAAGTCTTCCAGCCATATGCCTCCTTTTTCATCCCTCTAAAATCTTTCTGAGGCTGGTCTACATACATATAAAGATAATATTGGTGAAAATATGTTTTGTGAACAGGCAGACTTCCCACATACACTATTAGATATAAAAGATACAAGTTCCTGCTGTGTTCATTGTTTGCTGGTTATCAAAAAAAAAAGCATTAGCAAAATATAGTTTAAAGGTTCTCTTCCAACAAAGTACCTCCTACGCATATATTTAGATTACAAAAAATTCCTTGAGTTTACTCAGCTACAAGTATATAATCACTACTATCAAAATCCTGTCCTAATTTTTGTGGTTTAGCTAAGCATAAGCAGAGGATACACATAAATCTGAGCTCCAGGATTATACTATCAAAAGATCCGGGCCTGAAAAGGACCTCTGAGATGTAACAGGCAACTGGCCGATGGGAAACAAGGACTGAGAGCCTCTTACTAGACAACGTGGAGAAGTTTGGTAAAACTCCTCTTCAGGGCAGGTTGCAGGTATCTATGACCATTTCTGACTGTTGAGCCAGAACTGAGTATAATAGGAAAGGAACTGAGACAACTTAATAAAATAAAAATAAATAAAAAGACAGTCTTTCTTTTCTGGAGGTGAGAGAAGGCAATAACTACTATAAGTCTCCATGTGGAGAAAGAGGGAGTAGCAGTAGTGGCGAGTGGCTTCTTGCTGCCAGCTGCCCATCTCCCCACTTGGAGGCTTAGAGCAAGTCTACCCCTTCAAATTATAGAGGAGAAAATCTAAGTCTAGAAAGAGGAAGTAACTTTCCTGATGTTGCACAGTTACTAAGCAGCAGTACAGGGATCTGAACTCTGATCTCCAGGAAGCCACTGGCAAAGTGGATCTAGCTCTCTTTTATGACATTTTGGAGTTGACCCCTGGGAACAAATTTTATAGAACCAGAGAAAGTATGTAAGTTATCTCATTGGATTCCATGTGAAGGTGGACTGAGGGAAGGCTGGTGTATACACACACACACACACACACACACACATTTATAGTGCAGACACATTTTTATATGTATATGTGTATATAGAGTATACACAAGTGTGTGTGCATACATACATCTTTATATATAGTGTACATGTGTGTATATTATGGACAAACATATGCACATACATGTATACACGTGTGTCTATTATATAGTTAGTGTTTATGTAATCACACGTGTGTATCATGTGTGTGTATCATATACACATGGGTTTATATACATATGCATACACATTTGTGTGTATGGATATATCTGTTATGTATTCATATGTTGTGTATAAATGTATGTATATATATATACGTATGTGTGTTATATGTATGTATATGTATGTGTTGTGTGTATAATATAGTTTGGGATTCAGAAATGAAAGAGGTGAAAGAATTGTAGAAATCTCACATATTAGGAGTGCTTTTTTCAATTAGAACAAGGATTCTTTTTTTTTTTTTAAAGCAATTGGGGTTAAGTAACTTGCTCAAGGTTACACGGCTAGTCATTTTTGATTTATGCGTGGGTGCTCATTTTCTGAGGCCGGATCTGATCTCGGGTCATCCAAACTCCGAGGCCGGCACTTTTACTCACTGCGCCACCTAGCCGCCCCTTTAGGGCAATTGGGGTTAAGTAACTTGCCCAAGGTTACACGGCTAGGTTTTTTTTGTTTGTGTGGATTAAGTGTCGGAGGCCGGCTCCGAACTCAGGTCCTTCTGATTCCAGGGCCGGCGCTCTATTCTCTGCGCCACCTAGCCGCCCCAGAACAAGGATTCTTAATCTTTGTTCTGTGAACTTAATTTTTTTCTAATATTTTGATGACTGTATTTCAATATAATTGGTTTCACTTCTGATTACAGAGAAGAGAGCCAGGCCATAGGCAAGGGTATTTGCCTTGCCCAATGATAATCACTAGCTAGCATTTATATAGCACTTTAAAGTATGCAAAATCCTTCCCATCTGTCATCTCATTTGATCCTCAACACTATCCTGCCAGATAGGTGCAGTTATTATAGCACAACACAGAAGCACAGATTCCAAGCATGAGAGGGTACCTCAGAGGGCCTCTAGCCTGACTCATGCCTACACTGGAATTCCTCTACAACATTTCCAATAAAAGATCATCCGTTCTATCTTGGGATTGATAAGTGTCAAGAATGGGTAGATTTTTTCTAACATATATTTGGCTGAAATCCTTCTTTAATCTCTACCCATTGGTCCTAGTTTTAGTCTCTAGGGTAAAGTAGAATAAGCCTTATTCTTATTCCACATGACAATCCTAATACTAAAAGACAGCTATCATGTTGCTCCCTTGTCTTCTCTTCCCTAGACTAAACATTCTCAATTCCTCCATCTTCATATAATATATAGCCAGCCCCCTATGGAATTCCAAGTAATGCTAATAATAAAATTCATATTTCTATTGTACCCACTTACTTCTCAACCCTGTCTGGCTCAATATATAGTCTCACTCTTGAGAGAGCATCTCTGCCACTGTCTCCATCCATCATCCATACCAATAATCAATACTATCCCCAAGACTTTGTCCTAGAATCTTCCCCCCACCCCCTCTAATGAGCTTTATTGGTAAACAAGTTCTCCTGGGCTCAAGTATTATTCCAATATAAAAAATTTCCTAGTTTATCTATCAAGATTGAATCTTTCTCCTGAACATCAGTTCCATACCTTTCACATCTCTTAGTACCTGATGGTTACCTTCACCTAGATATCTCATTGACATCTAATGTGTCCAAAGCAGACATATTTTCTCCACTAATCCTTCCCTCCTCCAACCTTCCATATTTCTATAGAAAAAACCACCATGCTCCAGTTGACCAGATCTATAACCTCAGAACCAACCATTGATTAGTTCTCTCTTTTTCACTACCCACATTCAATCACCTGCCAAGTCCTCTGGATTATATACACGCAGCATCTCTCACATTATTCTCCTCTCCAATCAAATGACCATAATAGAAGGTCTTCTTCACCATTTTCCTGGACTGCTATACTTCAGTTTCCTCCTATTTGGTTTCCCAGCCTCCAGTCTCTCCCCTCCCCAAACTATCCTTCAAATAGATAACAAAACAGTTTTTTCCTAAGGCATGTTCTTCCACTGATCACTAATCTTTATTGACCCTCTAGTTCTGAAAAGACAAAAGGAAGGAAAGAAAGAAGGAAGGAAAAAGGGAGGAAACAAGCATTTATTAAGCTCCTACTATGCTCCAGGCACCATGCTAAGTGTTTTAAAAATATATATATATTATCTCAAATTTTTGCTGCAAGTTTCTCTGATAAAGGCGCTATTTCTCAAATAAGTTAGAAACTAAGCCAAATTTATGAAATAAGGGCTGTCCCAAATTAATAAATGGTAAATGGATAATTTAAAGCCACCCATAAGCAGTTTTCCAGAGGACTGCTGCTGTGAGAAGCTTTTAAGATTCTTATTGCATAGTATAGTGAGCTCTCTATTTATTCAATAACAAATCAAAGCAAAACATTCACAGAAAATCAAGGAACAGCATTCACAATCTTAAAACATATCACTAAAATTGCCACGTAGTTTTCACCAAAGTGTTCACATAGTTTTAAACAAAGTACATTCATTTAGTCAATCACAAAATCCTTAATTCAATCACAAAGTACAAAAGTCAAGGTTCTCCACCCCTAGGTCACAGTAAATCATAATCTTCTCAGTCAGTACAAGGTATCCAAGTAAAGTCTTCTTTCAACTTGACTCGAGGCTGACTCTGAGCTTCCATGGTACCAGCTCCAACTGTCACCTGGGTTCAAAGGCAGGCAGCTCTCAGCTCCTTGTCCAGCTCCTTGTCCAGTTCTTCATCCAATTCCTGTTCCATATTGAAGTTCACAGTGTCCAGTCCACCTCAAGTCTTTCACAGTTCCTGTTTCTGGGAAGACAAAGCTTGACAGAGCGACAATAATATTCATACACATTGCCAGCACCATCATCAATTCAGTATCTACCTGTGAAATCAACTCAGACCCACCAACAAGGTCTGAGAACTCAACACAAATCATCAACATAGAAATCAAACCCACAAACAAGGTTCAAGAGGTCAACACAAATCATCAGTAAAAGTTCCAGGATCTCCAAAACGCTCCTCCAGGACTTCTACAAACATACAACCAGAAAATCCTCTTTCATGGCTTCCAGTAAGGTCCCAGGGCTTCTATACAAAGTATCACAAACAAACGGCAACACAGACAGAGCAGACAAACAGAGTGCTGGGATACCACAAGTTTTCTCCTTCACTCTGCCACCACAAGAGTCCTCTTCTCAGTTCTGCAGTCTCTAGCCTGAAAATTCTCATTATATATGGTCATTAGCTCCTCCCCTTCCTGTTGCAGAAGTTCTTGAGTTCTAGGGTTCACAAGTTGTGGGGTTCACACGTTTTGTTTCTTAACAAATTTGATACAAGACTCAAAAGAAACTTGAACTGAAATAAGGTGTTAATTCAATACCTGAAACAAGGTGTGAACTACTTCTATGCTTGCCATTACAGATATAAACAGGTAGTTTTCAAAAGAAAAAAATCAAAGTTCTCAATAGTCATGTGAAAAAAAAATTCTCTAAATTACAACTGAATAGAGAAATGCAAATTAAAACAACTCTGATATACCATTTCATACCTATCAGATTAGCTAACATGACACAAAAGGAAAATGATAAATGCTAGAGAGGATGTCAAAAGGGGACACTAAGGCACCGTTGGTGGAGTTATAAACTGATCTATCCATTCTGAATATCAATTTGGAACTATGCCCACAGGACTATGAAACGGTGCATACCCTTTGACCCAGTAATATTGCTACTAGGTGTGTATCCCAAAGAAATCATAGAAAAAAGAAAAGGGCCTATAAGTACAAAAATATTTATAGAGGCATATTTTTTGTGGTGGAAAGTAATTGGAAATCAAGGGGATGTTCATCAATTGGGGATTGACTGAACAAGTTGTGGCATATGGTTGTGATGGAATACTATTTTTCTCTAAGAAATGACAAGCAGAATGGTTTCAGAAAAACCTAGGAAGACTTATATGAACTGATGCAAAGTGAAGTGAGAAGAACCAGGCGAACAGTATACATAGTTACAACAATATTATATGATGATCAACTGTGAGTAACTTACCTATTCTCAGTAGTACAATGTTCTGAAACAGTTCCAAAGAACTTGTGATGAAAAATGCTATCTGCCTATTCAGACTGTCTTCTGAACAATAAGCATTCCATTTTATTTCTTTATACTCACACACGATATTTCCTATGCCTGTAATGCAATCACCCCTCATCTCAACTTATCAAAATTCTTATTTTCTTTATATCTTCTGAGCTATCTAGGCTCAGTTCAAGTACAATCTCTGTTGTGACACCTCCCCCAACCCTTTGGACAAAGGCATTAATACCTCCCTCAAGTTATCTTTTATCTATATATTTATCTGTATTCGTAAAAGCATAAAGCCAAAGCTGGAAGATACCTTAGAGGCTGACTTTTTCAAAACCATCATTTTACAGATGAGGAAACCATCACACAAGTAAGCAGTCAGTAGCAGAGGTAGGATTACATCACAGGGGTTTTTTTTTCTTCAAAAGCAGGGATCTTTTCACTATATCTCTCTGCCTTATATTTGCCCAAAGTCACATAGGTATTTAATGGCAGAAGTAGAATAACATGGATCCTGTGACTTCAAATTCACTTCTCATTCTCTTAGTCAGCTGTACTTCACTGCTTCCTATGCCTCAGCCCTTTAGTAGAATGTAAGTTCTTTGAGCATCAGAATGTTTTTCATTGTTATCTTTGAATCCGCAGCTTCTGAACCAGTGCCTTGTGCAGAGAAATTGTTTTTAAAGTGTTGGTTCATTGAATTTTGGTACATAAATGCTTTGGGAAGGATTTACATTAACTGATGCTGAGTGAAGTGAGCAGAACCAGAACATTGTACATAGTAACTGCCACATTGTGAGATGATTTATAAACTTGGCTCTTCTCAGCAATGCAAGGAATAAGGACAACTCCAGAAGACTCATGATGGAAAATGCTGTCCACATCCAGAGAAAGAACAATGGAGTCTGAATGCAGATTGAAGCACACTATTTGGTCTCTTTTATTTCTTTCATTGTTTTGTTTTCTTTCTTCCTTCTTGTGGTTCCTCCCATTGGTTCTAATAATTCTTTATAACATAACTTGTATGAAAATAAGTTTAATATGAATGTATCTGTAGAGTGTATATAAGATGGTACACCATGTTGGGGAGGAGGGAAGAGGAGGGAAGTGAAGGAAATTGAAAACTCAAAAGCTTAGGGAAATGAATGTTGAAAACTAAAAATAAATAAATTTTTAAAAAATTTTTAAATAAAATATTTTGCCACAATAACCCTGCAAATTAAGTTGTACACATTTTATTAGTCCCATTCCTCAGATATGAGACTGAGATTCACACAGGAAAAATGACTTGCCCAAGATCAAAAAATTATCATCAACAACCCCATTTTCTCTGGTCCACTATATGGAGGCATTCTCACTACCAATCCTATCTTCTTCACTATAAATAGACCAATTTAATGATGTATCAGTACTCATATTGATAAATTTTCCCAGGTTCTCCTAAACCCAAAGACAGGAAACTCCAAAATAAGAATTGTAGCTTTAGATGAGCAAACTGAGAAGGAATGTGAGTTAAAAGGAAAAAAGGAACCTTATAACAGATGATACCAAAGTTCGCAGGAAACCTACAATACAGGACACTGAATTTTAGAATAGGAAGGGAAATTAGAACATAGACTATATAATATCAGAGCATGATGGGCTCTTAGAAATGACTATAATCCAACCTTTTCAAAATGAAGAAAATAAACCAAGACTGAGAAGTGGCTTGCCGAAGGCTACATGATTAGTAAATGGTTACACCAGGAAAAAAAAAACACATGTTTCATGACTCTGAGTGGAGTATTATTTCCATTACTCCATGCTGAGTCCAGAGAAAATGTGGTTTCCCTGCTCAGGATGAAGGTTTATGGGAAATCAGACACATTATGCCATAGTATGTGCTCACCTCCTTCACAAGAGCTTGAGTCAACTGAAAAACATCTTGCCATTTCAAACATTACATGAAGACCAATTAGTCTTCTTACCTATGATCATTCCTGGCAATATTATGACAACTGAAAGTCCAAAGCCCAGTGCTGGATGACTCAGAGAATTAAGACCTGTTAATGACAGTACATCATAGTATTTTGACAAGACCCTGCACTGCCAGCCATGGTGCCACTACTGGGTGGCAAAAGTCAAAAGCTCAGTTCTTCACCTAGAAATGATGCAAGGACATCAAACACATGGGGTCGAGTAGAAAGAACTATGGATTTGAGGTCAGAAAACCTGCTTTAATTGTCCAGATTTGTTTCCTACCAGCACAACCTTAGGCCTCAGCTTTCTCATCTGCTTTTGTTTGAGCTTTATATTCCCTTCTAACTCTGGATTATATCAATTCAACTAACAAAACATTAGTCTATTTCCAAAGATGATTAGGAGAAAAGGAAATTAGTCTACAAATGTTTAAATGTTGAGAGTGGCTCTCTTAGTGGTGGCAAAGAACTGGAAATTGCAGGGATGTCCATCAATTGGTCAACAAGTTGTGGTTGTGATGGAATACTACTTTTTTTTTGGAGGGGGAAAGCAGGGCAATTGGGGTTAAGTCACTTGTCTAAGGTCACATGGCTAGTTTTTATGTTAAGTGTCTGAGGCTGGATTTGAACTCAGGTCCTCCTGACTCCAGGGCCAGTGCTCTATTCACTGTGCCACCTAGCCACCCCTAGGAATACCACTTTTATCTAAAAAATGATGAACTCAATGATTTTAGGAAAATATGGAAAAAATTGGATGAAAGTTTTTGAAGGCTAAATGAGCAGAACCAAGGGAACATTTTATATAGCAATTTTGTTCTAAGAATGACTTTGAGCAAATAGGTTATTTTATCTATTCTGCATCCAGAGAAAGAATTGATAGATAGAAGTACTATAGAATAATTTTACACCTATTTGTGACTAACAGCAGCCATGTCTGGGGCAAGGGACGGGGGGGGGGGGGGGTAGGGATAAAGAAAGAGCAAAAAAAATGCACGTGATAATTTTGTTGTATATTTGAAAGAATTAGCAAGTAGTTTGCAGTTTCATGTGCAATCATCTTTTTTATTATACTATGTTATGGAAATGCTTGTTTTATTTCACAAATTAAAAGTAAAAGAAAGTATAAAAACAAAATATTCGAGCTAATCTTAAATACATAAATGAATTGATGGATGGATGGATGGATGGATGGATGGACAAGTGACTAGAGAAAGAATATATGGAGGGCTTACTATGTATAAAGTACTATACTAACTGTTACTAATGGACTTCTCATATACCCTTCTCCCCTGTGGCCTTGTCCTCTGATTAGTTTCTTCAAGAAACTTCATTTTAAGGAGGATTCTCAGGTTAGTCTTGTCTTCATTTCTTTCCAGGATTCACTCCTGACTCTCTGTACTTTTTCAGCCATGCTGTCATGTCTGTACATATATTACCACTCTCCATCATCTTCTCTTCCTGTCCCTTTCAGTTTTCTTTTATACGTTGTCTTCTCCCCTTCTCCCAGAAAGAATATAAGCTCCTCAGGGACAGGGACTGTCTTTCTTCCTCCTTGTATTTGTTCACAGCACTTATCCCAGTGTTTAACCCATAGTATGTGCTCAATAAATGCCTGACCTGACTTGACATTCTACTTGGGAGACAACCAAGAAAAGAAACTTACAATATAGGTCAGAGAATATCAGAATTAGAAGGGAACTAAGAACACAGTACACAAGGAAGGTTTCTGCTATAGGTCAGATGGAAAGGCCCCATACTTCTTAGGGTACAGAAAGCAAAGCACTTGGTAATGCCTCTTTTTTTATCATTAGTTACTATTGTTGAGCCATTTCACAGTGCCAGTAACTGGTTATAGGAACTTTCTTTTTTGTGTCTTCATTAGCTGTGGCTACAACACTTGTAGGAATAGTTACCAGTTAGCATCTCCACAGGAATTACTTCCCAGGATGATGGCTGAGTGCACTGGGCTGGAAGCACTGCCATCCCCAAGTCCTTGGGTTCCAAATCCTGAGTTGTTCCATTGGGGTCTGAAGAGGTGTGATGGTCAAAATGGCGGTAGTGGAGGTTTGATTTGCTTGGCACATGATGCCTCCTGTCTTTGTCTGTCTCTCTTCCTCAGGGTTCCTTGCTCAGGTGTCCGACAACTGGGAGTACTGAGAAAAGCCTACTGCAGAAAGCAGAATATGAGCTGAGACTGGAAAGAAGACAAGAATTTAAGGAGGAGAGGAGGAGTCTGAGTATTCCATGGGTATAGGACAGGCAGAGCAAAGGCTCAGCATTTGGTACATGGTGTATTATGTACAAGAAACAGCAAATACATAATGTGACTGGATCATAGAGTGTGTGACAGCAACGAATGTGTCAAATGACTGGCAAGGTAAGAAGAAGCCAGGATATGAAGAGCTTTACATACCAGAGGACTTGATATATGGTCCTGGAGACAATAGGGCATCTCTGCAGTTTACTTATGGGAGAGAGGGGGGTGACCTGGTCAGAGTTAAAATTTAGAAAAATACCTCTGGCAGCTGTGTTCTGAATGGAATGGAAGAGGGAGTCAGGGACTTTACTTAACCTTTCTTAGAGTCATCTTCCTTGTCTGTAAAATGGGATGGTCTGGACTGGATTCTCTCAATGCTCACTTCCAGGTTTTAAATACATACATACATACAAACACACACATATAATATATGTGTATGTATATGTATTGTATACATATGTGTATATATATATATATATATGCAGCCTTAAATACATATATATGTGACTATACATATACATGTGTGTATGTGTATAACTCTAGGATTAGAATGAATAATTTCAGAGGGACTAGCCTTTGTTATTATTACTGTTGATTCTAATATCTAATTTTTGCATAATCAATTTCATTGACCATGCAGTTAATTCTATTGGTCATTAAAATGGACAGGAATGATGAACATTTGAACTATTCTCCATACTAATTTTTTCTCATGACCTTTATCTCAAATGGGGATAATAGAAACAAATTGGTGTGATTTAAGTTAATCACATTCCCAAGTTTTGATGTCATTTCAAATTCTAGTAGAGACATCTATTAGAAAGTCAGACTTGGAGCAGACTATTAAACCAAAAATAATTCCCTTATGTAGGTCTCTAAAAATAAACCACCAGAAAAGCCTAATATGTGGAGGAGATTAAGACTTTTCAGAGGAGGAATAGTAAAAATGTGTCTCTGTATTTAACCTGTTTCTTTAACCGGGTATTTATTAGCAGAAATTGTTGGGTTCCATGTTGTTTCCATGCCTTGAAGCCTGGTGTAGTAACTAAAGCTCTGGATTTAGAGTCAGTATGACTTGTTGGAATCTCAGCTTTATTAAAGCATCTCATAGATTTTGAGATGGAAGAGACTTCAGACATTGTTTGACCTAGCCTGCTCATTCTACTACCTGTATATTCTTCTTAACCTCAGTGTTCCCTCAGGGATGCCAAAAATCATGGAATAGTCCAACAATCCAAGATTCAAATTGAGGGTCACTCAAAGGGTGAGAAAGAAAAACAATGAATATTAATGGACTACATAGAGCATATGAATATACAAATGGCACCCAAGAACCTCAGGGATGCCAAAAATCATGGAATAGTCCAACAATCTAAGATTCAAATTTGAGGGTCACTCAAAGGGTGAGAAAGAAAAACAGTATTGAATATTAATGGACTACATAGAGCATATGAATATACAAATGGCACCCAAGAAGCAGCACAAATGATATAAAAATCATGGTATCATGAATTTAAAAATAGGGATTGGCTTTAAGGTCATTGAGTATAATCTCTCCATTTTATAGATTAGTAAATGGAACCCAGAATTTAAAGTGATTTGCCTAAGGTCACGCTGATAATAAATAGCAGTGCCAAGGACCTCTTACTCCAGATCTGGTAGCCATTCCATTGTACCACACTGTCCTTCAGTATATGATTGGAAAAGGAAGCCAACTGGTCAGATAGTAAGAGGGAAAGATTCTGCTCATTTCACTTTGCATCAATTCATATTTCTTCCCATGATTCTCTATATCATCACTGACTCTAAAAGCATTTGGGGATTGTCTAGTTAAAATGAAAATGGACCAATTTCCCACTACATCTATTGAGGTTCCTGGGAATAGTTCCATATGCCAACGTAAAAAAACAAAAACAAGGAGAATAATATATACTTTGTACTTTCACATACCCTGCCTCATTTGATCCTGAAAACCAATCTGTGAGACAACCCAATATACTTCACAAATAAGGTAAGACTCAGGAAGACAAATGACTTGTATAAATTCATATGGCTAATACTTAGCAAAGTCAGGACTGGAACTTTGGTCTTCAGTTTCTTTGTCCGTAACATTTCCCACTATATCATGTCTTCATTTTTAGTGGGGAAAAAAGTGATCTTCTTAGATCTGGCCACCCCACACATGCATAGTCCTGATCATGGATGGCTAAACTGGAAGGGGTGTTAGAGACCATCTGGCCAACCTCTTGACTTTATGGGCAACCCTGGACTAAGCATCCTCATGGGATTGATGGTGCCATTTCTTGACATGGTCAGAACATACCATGCTGCCAAAGTTATCTGTCAGTGTGGCTGGTGCCTCTCTAGTACACTTACCAAGCACCATTGTGTGATACTGTTATCTAAGCATACAACATCATTCAGTGACAAGAGAATGTGTCCGGTCAAAACTTCGTATATCCCCCATCATGAGTACAGAGATCTCTTTTCATAGGTAGTAAATTAACAATATCTGATTGAATTTCATAGAATTTGATTCTAATAATCAAAAAATTAATTGGCATTTAAATGACTTCTTTTACATACCTTAATTTGGTTGATTTTCACAACAATCCATTGAGTTACAGACTGTAAGCATTATTTTTCCCATTTCAGAGAATAAGGAAAGTGAGACACAGAAAAGTTAAAGTACTGACCCAGGGTCACAAAACCAGTGAGTGTGAGAAATAAAATTCAGACTGAGGAAGCTCCTAAATATGAGTAAGGAATAGTACAAATACAGGAAAAGAAGCATCTTTTCCTCCCAACCACAGTAATAGTCTTTGTAGGCCTATCTACATAGTCTTTTAATGAGGAAAATATTCAAATTATTATTATTTCAAAGTCCATGGGCCTGTGGAACTCTGGGAAGACTCTTACCCTCTCTCTACATCAAGGAACTTTAAAATGATACACTGCAGAATAGTTTCATATATGTAGTGATAGACAGTGTTTGTTCATTGAAGAATTCTCTTCAACAATGACACCACAGATCCAACTTAAAAAAAAAAAGTCTGTGAACTGGAATGATCTTTATCAGCTTTCCCAAATAATTCCTGCCACTCCCTTCTGCTAATTGCACCTTATCTTTGTGTATCTTGGGAGTATTTGAGTCTGGTCAATTCTTTGTTATTCACAATCTCTCTAATGTTGGTAGCAAGCATTCCTTTTTGGCTATATAGATTACAAAGTATTTTCCTTATAACAATCCTGTAATGGTCCCCTAGGGCAAGTGAAGAAACATGAATTAGCAGACAGAGCATAGGACTTAGAGGAAGATGGTCTTAGTTCCAATTCCACCCTGATCTAGTCCTCCATCAATCTTCTTTTGCTCACCTGCCAATTGCAGGTAATAATAATATAGCAGCATCTATTTCACAAAGTTGGTGTGAGGAATAAATGAGATAATGTATTTTAAGTGCTTTGAAATCCTTAAAGTACTGTATAAATGTTAGCTATAGTTATTGTTGTCCCTTTTCATACATGAGAAAGCTGAGACTCCTAAACATTAAATGATCCCAAAGCTACCCAGAGTTGGGAGCTGTACCTGTGCCTCCCAATGTCATTCCACATTTTTTTTAACTGTTCCCCACAGTATTTGTACTATTTCCCATGGTTCTCCACAGACAGTCTCCTACTGTTGTGTGCTTTTAGAGGTGCTCCATAACAATAATATCAACACCAAAACAAATAACATAGCTACACCTGTTTTGGGAAAATCCAATGTAGTACACAAACATCAAAATTTACAAGATAGATAATTTAGAAGGTAGTGAAACTTTCCAAATGAATGTTTTCTTTTATGTAAGACTTTACCATGGGCTCTTCTAAATAGCCAATAAATATTTTAAATGGTTCATTTGAAAAAAAATACAGTTGGGGAGGCAAGGTGGCTTAGTAAATAGAGCACCAGCCCTGGAGTCAGGAGGATCTGAGTTCAAATCTGGCCTCAGACACTTAACACTTACTAGATGTGTGACCTTGAGCAAGTCACTTAACCTCAATTGCCCTACCCTTCCCTCTCCAAAAAGCAAAAAATAATACAGAAAATATCAAGGACCTTTATATGGTATAAAACAAAATACTTCATCTTCAATGGATCCGTGTTTTTTTGGATATGGGTACCATCTCCAAAGGTGAGTGCATATTGTAACCCACTCTTGCCTTCATCATTGGAGCAGCACCAAGCTGAGATCCCTTGTGAATCCTAACGAATGTCCATCTGGACTCTTCAAGACTGGATGGGTAAATACCATAAATCATTATGTTCTAGATACCTGCCTATGAATCTTTTGACATCCTTCGGGGCCACGTACAACTCCTAATCTGTCTATCCATTATCTCTCGCTCTCACTGCAAGATCAGTCCAACTCCTTTTCTAATTATAATGATATTTCTTGTTTGTAGTTTCTTATTAATGAGAATGAGAGTGAATATATGAATAGAGAGCTGGCCTTGGAGTTAGGAAGACCAGGGTTCAGACTCTTTTTCTGATATATATTGGCTATGTGTTTCTGGGAAAGTCACTTAACCTCTTAATGCCCCCACTTTCAGAAAAGATGTGTATCTGCCTTGGTAAATGGAAGCTCCTCACTAAGAACTTTCTTTCTTTTTTTTTTTTCAAATAAACAATTGGGGTTAAGTATCTTGCCCAAGGTTACAAGACCAGTTTTTTGTGTAGGTTTAAGTATCTGAGGCTGGAAGTGATCCCAGGTCCTCCCAACTCAGGGGCACTCTTACTCACTATGCCACCTAGCCACTAAGAACTTTCTATACCCATAAACTCACAGATTAGTTTTCTCCTCTTAAAACAATAACAAAAATAACAAGAACAACTACAGACCACACTGATGGCCAACATTTATCTCTCCAATGGTCACCTGCAATTTTGATATTTCAGAGGTGGCCTTCCACAATTTAAATACATATAGCATCAATAGAAGAAAAATGGTGCTTTTTTAAAAAGTGAAGATTTGTGTTTTTTTATCAGAGAGTAACTTGGTATGATTGATAGCACCATGCAACTTCATAGATGTAATCCATCCTACTCTCTCCCTTCTATTCCATCCCACGGCCATTTCTTATATGTCAACAGGGTCTATTTATGGTAGGTGTACTCATAGACTAACTCCATGGACAGCTCATCAAATGTCTAGTTTAAGTATCAAAGTACCAAGCATGCCAGTCTAATATAATTTTTACTTAGGATTTGGTTTTGAACCAAGAAAGGAGTTTGCAGTCATCACTAAGTTGATCAAGGCTATTTATTGGTAAATTGGCAAGGATATTCAACAGGCACATGGATATTTCACCAAAAGTTCCCAGATTCCAAAGAACATTAGAGTACCTTGTGGCATGATGTTGACTTCTGATGACTGAAAATAGCAGCCACTCATGAAGTTGTAAGATGTTTGCTTTAACCTACCTCAGTAGTGGGTGCTCTAGGCAGTGTTATAACTCTCAACAATAATATATACAGTCCTAATCAGTGCTTTTTTGGTCATGGTCCTGTGTCCAGGAAGATGAGCAATGGGATCATGAGGTAATGTCTTAACTTGCGCATAAATTGAATTTAAATGAGACAGGATTACACAAAGTCATCAACCTCACTCTCTCCTCCAGAATACTTGAAGTCCAGTGGCAAGACAAAAGTCAAGACAACTGGTATATTGCTCCATCCAAAATCTACTGTCATCTGGGATTACTTCCTCTAATAACCAACCCAACAAATTATGTCTACAGCATGGTGCCATAGATTCTGGCTGAATGTGCAAATTTTTTACTATTCTATTGGCTTTGAGTCAACAAAAGTTACCAATTCTGAATCATTCAACCTTTAGCAGTACAAAGTAACCCAAACCTTAGCAAAGTATCATTGAGAGTTCTGATCATAAGCAAACAATGCTGAACTCTCTAGTGAGGTTTCTCCAGTGAGGGTGTGTTCTTGTAGATAAATTCCAAACAAGCCTACTAAAGGCTAAAGCATATACAGGGGAAGGTAGTTATGACAACCAACCACATCTGAACCAGATGTGGAATACAAATGCAAGAAAGAAACTATTCCAGGATATGGCAGACAGGGTCCCCATGAGTAAAGGACATATGAAAACATGGAACAAAGATGGTTTGCCAAAAGTACATTTCATGAAAACAGTGGTGAAAAGCCTCAGAATGCTGATCAACACAATAAACAATCAGCACTCCAGGAGACTGTTGATGGAGAGTGCTTCCTACCTCTTAGCAGAGAGGTTGAAATGAGACATACATTTTCAGACATGGCCAATGCGTAGATTAATTTTTCATTTACTATACCCTTTTGTTACAAAGGAAGGCTTCTATTTAAGGAGTGGGAGGGAGATGAGATTTGGGGAGTGACTGATACAAAAAGAAAAAGAAGAATATCAATGAAACAAAAAATAAAAGTGAGGCAAAGCTCAGAAAGGGACATCAATAGCATTGTAGCTACCACATTCCATTTGAAATATAGCACTTCCCTTCTTGCCAAAAAAAAGTTGTATGTAATAAAGATTGGCAGTTTCATATTCAAGAGCTCTTTTTCTGTCTTAAGCTTTATACACAGAAAGGCTGAAGTTTTTTGACATTCGTCAAACTCAAAATAATAAAAAGAGGGAAAAAAGTTTAAGGTTAACTTCATGGGTCACCAAAGCCTGTAATAGTTAGATACCCTGGTTGGGACAATATATATTCTTTACCCATTTTTTTCTATAAGAATTATTAGGTTAATCTCTTTTGAGTGGCTATGAATTTTGTTGAGAGAGACCTTTAGTAGTCTAGGGCCTGGAACAATCAGCATAATATTATTGATGAACAAGTGAGGTCCACATGAAGGAATCCAATTATCTGGCATAGTACCTAGCACACAATGAATCCTTAATAAGTCCTTGTTAAATGAATGAATGAATCTTTCATCAATTTTGACCCAGGACATTCTCTGTTTTATAGACTAACCAACAATCTTGACCTGGTGATATTATAAGGCAAATCGTCAAAACAGAAGTTTCTCCATACCAAAGAAATAGTCACGGTAAATCATGAAAACTTATTACCAGTAGAATTAGCCACTGGCTGGTGAATTCTTTGGCCATGGCAAGCCATTAACATAAGAAAAATATAAAGTAACCTGTAGGGGAAATCAGTATAGCTATAATAATAACCATATAATACAAGATGATATTAGTAAAGTTTTATTTTATATTAAAATAGTTAATCAAACCCTTTCATTTTCTGAGTTTTATAAAAAGGTAGGCACCAAAACAAAACTTCTGTTCAGCAAAATTCCACCCTTCCCTCCCCCAACTGATCCATGAGCAGGAATTTCAGCCTAGGGTAAAATCCCTGTTGTATATTTCTCCATTATTCTCCTTGCCTGCACTGGATCTCCCCATCTCCACCGATTCTAGGTTCCCTGTTCCTCAGCCTAGGGTAAACTTCGATCTCTAGGGAAATTCAAATATACACTGTCCAATCATTGATTGTAGTTTCAGTTTACGTAATCTGAATATTGGAATCTCTTTAAAAACTGGCACACTGTCCATAACAACTCACTGTCTGATTTGGGTATGTGACCCTGGCAGTCCTGAGGCAATAAAATCCACTTCCAAATTTTACTCTTGGGGATCTTTTTTCTTGCTCCATCCTGGACCTCAACACTTCAATGTTTCTAGTCAGTTACATAAAATCAAGAAGTGTCTGAAAGTATGCTTTATTCCATGTGTAGTTCCCTAGAATTTGAAGCCACATATTAGGTTATATCGATTCTGGGGTGTGGGTAAGGCTTGAAGGTGAATAAATTAATGTACATGCATGTGTGTGTAAATATGTTGGGAAGGGGCAGCTAGGTGGCACAGTGAATAGAGCACTGGCCTTGGAATCAGGAGGACCTGAGTTCAAATCGGGCCTCAGACACTTAACACAAAAACTAGCTATGTGACCTCAGGAAAGTCACTTGACCCCAATTGCCCTCCAAAAAGCAAATAAATAAATTGGGAGATAGTGAACGGGAAATAGTGAAGAATTCAGCCATGCCAAACCCCTGCTCAAGAATTTCCTTTTGTAGTCATTCCACATCTCTGGACCTCAGTTTCTTCCATTCTAAGATCAAAAAGTCAGATAAGCTCATCATTAATGTCCCTTTCAACTCTCACATTTTCACAGTGGATGGAAGTTGTAGAAAAGCAGATTTTGGTTTGATATAAAGAAAAACTTCTTAACAATTACTTCAGCCAAAAAACGGAATGGACTGCCTTGGAGAGGTAATGAACTCCCTGTCACTGGTTGTCTTCAAATAGTCTGGGTGATAGTTTGTTAGGAATGTTGTTGGGGCAATTTCTAGTCATCTATGGTGTGAACTTACTGCTTTTTGAAGTCCCTTTAAGCTCTGAAATTCTGTGATTATGTGATTCTATGATACCTGGTACCAAAATCCACTAGACACCTTAGTGAGGTTTAGAGATCTGAAAATTGCTGCTTTGGATGGTAGCACCCAGCTGAGATCCTATTAAAGTTCTTAAGAGCATCCATCTAGACACCTCACAAGAAAGTCTCTCAAATACTGGAGAATGGGTGATCAGCCATAATTGATGGACACACCTTCACCTCTGATCTCCTAAAGCCCACTGTAAGAGAGCTTTTATTCAATAGGCATACACAGCCTGTCTTGGATACAGTAGGTAGTTACTTAATAAATATTAACTAGATGGGTTAATGAAGTTGTCTTCAAGTGAGAATAAGAGAAACACTCCTGAAAAAGAAAGATGGTAGCCATCAAAGTTATGAGAAAGGGTATCATTTTCTGATAAGATGCTAGGGCTAGAAGAAACTGTTGTCTTGTAGCTCATCACACTTTTCAAAGGAGGTCAAAATTGACCAAAGCCCCTAGAAACTCCAGAGTTGGCTCAGGTTGCCTTATGAAATAATTTTCTAGTCATGCAGGAGAAGAAAGACAAAAAAAGATCAAGGGATCATAGAATTTCAGTTGTGTGGGACCTTAGAGAGCCTCTGTTCAGCTCCCTAAATTTTTTTTATTATGAATTTTACAAACATGAACATTTGAGTATATGAAGAAAAGACAAGGAGATTGTATATGAAACTGAGGTTCTGTTATATCATTTTTAAAGCACATATTAAATTTATCCAGACAGTAATATATATTTATATTATATATGTATATCATATTGTATATGTGCATATATGTACATATTGCCTTACTTGTCTTTATTTCCTTCTGAATTTCCTTCTGCTTCTTTCTGAGTACTATTTAAAACATTTCATTGATACTCTTCTTTCTTCCTTCCTTCCTTTCTTTCCTTTCCTTCCTTCCCTTTTTTTTTAATACCATCTTCACTACTCCCCAGCTATCCCATTGAAATAAAATGCTTCCCTTGTAACACATAGGTACAGTCAAATAAAATAAATCAACTCATTGGCCATGCTGAAAAAGGTATGTCTCATTTTATACCTCTGGTCTGTCATATCTCTATCAAGAAGTGGGAAGCCTGATTCATCATTATCTTCTAAGGTCATGAATATCCATTCCATGGGTCAGAGTCCTGAAGTCGTTTAAAATTGTTTTCCTTTACATTATTATAATAATTTGTATAAATTTTTCTCACTTTTTATCCACTCATGAATTTTCCCAGGTTTCCTTGAATCTATTATACTAGTTGAGTCTCATAATCCATTCGTTCAGATATTTCCCAATTGATGGACACCTACTTTTTTTCTGGCTCTCTAACGTTACAAAACGGGCTGCTATAATTATTTTTGTACATGTGCACTTTATCTTCGATCTCTTTGAAGCATATACTCAGTAATGATATCCCTTGGTCAAAGCATATGCACAGTTGACTTACTTTTGCTACATATAGTTCCATATTGCTTTCCAGAAAAACTGGAGTTTCTCCTTTTTTTTTTTTTTACAAACAAGAAGCTTAAGTGACTAGACCAAAGTCACACAGATAGGTAGTGTCAGTTGGAACTACAACTTGATTCCAATTAGTGCAAATAATGAATCCCCATCCCACCTCCCACCCACCCTCTACCGACACCTGCCAAGTGGTCTCAAGTAATCAAATTCTCACTCTTGAGTTATAATCTGCAAGTGATTCCAGCCCAATGGAAATATTCAGTGTGGATTCAAATAATGTGTTTCTACACTTCAGAGGATTCACTGTTCACACTAATCGGGACCTGACTGTAAAACTCAGGTCTCATCCAGAGTTTTTATTTCGAATTACAGAGAAGAAAATTGAGGAATAGAGGAGCTTAAGCTACTTTCCCCAGATCAAGGGGGAAGGGGGGCAGAGGGTGAGAATTAGCTGGCTACCCCTTAATACTGCCCCCCTTCTTTTCCAGTACCTGACAGAGCAGATGTTCAAGAGAGAGGGAGGGATGTAATCCAATCAAAGGGAGCATGAAGAGGACAGAGGGAAGCTGCCTCCCTGTCTAATGAGAAACATTGTTGCCAAACAGACTTTGGGGCTTTGCACATGGTGTGAAGTCCTTGTCCCCAAAGTGAACTCTCCCAGCTCTGAGCCCAGCAAAACGGGGCAACTCTCCATTAGGGCCCTTCTTTTCCCTCCCTTTTAAGAGAACAGACCGATTGTGTGGATTTCACAGTCTGAACAGGACTGAAAAGAGTGGAATTAAGTTTCTATCACGGCTCTTTTCAAGGGGGCTGAGTCTGCGATTGGCCTCCAGTCAGAATATATGAATCTTTTGTATGCCAGAGCCGGGTTGCATTAATTGCCTCTTCTATTTCCCTGACACCCTTTACAGTGGAAACGTACAGTAATTAACATGGGGTTCTGCTGTTGCTTGTGTTTGAGCTAAAGGAAGCCGCTGCCCTGAGCCTGGGAATTAGGCCTGGGGACAGTACTGGGGGTGGGGGAGCAGGGGACTCAGCAGTGGATAAAAGCCACGCATTTTTCTACCTGAGGATGCAGAGTTAACCTTGTAGCTGCTGCATTTCCAGGCTGGAATCCATCCGCTTGATGTTGTTCCTGATGTTGCTGCTGTCAGAGTCTGGGAGATGTTTTTATGACATGTGTTGTTAATAAAAAAAACCCGACTGGCCAGGACACTGGAGGATACACCATAGGGAACAGTCTTTTAGTGGTGATGGGGGGTGGAGGGAGCAAGGGGCCCAGCGAGGTGACCTGATAGGGTCTTTCCATCTCTAATTTCTAGAATTTTGTGATTCTAGGGGCCCCCGCAGGCAGGGACAGAGTCAAAATACCGACACACCCCTGAAAGGGACTTGTAATCACAACGGAAAACGTTTTGTAGAAAGGAGATGGAATCTGGCCCCAGTGACTGGTGCCTGCCAATATTTTGGCTGGATGAGTTTTTCAAGCTGCTTTCTTGTCACTCTGAATCGGATGATTCACGCTGGTAGCATGTTGTATCGGTTAGCCAGTAAAGCTTCCTAATAAAAGGCTCCTTAAAATGATTTTCCTTAAAGACACAGAGGAATTTGTTTCTTGCAGAATTGAACCAATGTTCTTAATCAAGGCTGACTGAATAAAACAAGCTGCAGGCAGCAAAAGGGGGTTAATTTAACAGCTTGTTGATGAAAATCTGTCACTGCCTCACCCCCTGTCCCCATAGGAACAGATGGTTTAAACACAAAGTTTTAAATGCAAAGTTGATTTTTAAAAAAATTTCATTCTCTCAACCTCTGCACTAAAGCTTTAAAAGTTCCTTCCACTAAAAGGAATGCCAACGCACTTATTTTGAGCTCTGAAACAAGGAAACGGACTCATTATGCCTGTAATTACCAAAGGAGAGGTACCCATGGATTAGTGTCACATTGAGAAGGGCAGGAGCCCTGCCTAGGAGGCCAAGCTTTTTGGAAGGGGATTCAGTGGGTTTCCCTTGGGACTAGTTTCTTTCCTCTGTCCAGACTCAATTGGCAAGTCCAATCACTTCATGCCTGTCAGTGAAACCCAAAGATTAGAACAAGGTTCTATAGCTTTGGGGCTGGCAGGACCTTCTTGATACAGATCATAAAGTTGCAAGAAGGGCCCTTAGAGAGAATTAATTCAATGTAAAATTCCTCATTTTAGCATGTAGTAACTCATAATTTATGTAGTGATTTACAAATATAATTATATATGTGTATGTATTTGTGTGTATGTACATATGTGCATATATCTTTGAAAACTGGGACCCAGAGAGATGAAGGTGTTTGCCCAAGGTTAGAGAGGAAATTACTAAGATAGTCTGGATTCAAATACAAATCCTCTGATTTCAGAACCAAGGTTCATTCCAATGGGCACATCAGGACTACTTCAATATGCTCAGGAAGTCTCTACAAGTTTATGCTGTGAAGTGTTGGAAGGATTAGCAACAATGCCTTTATATACTAAGTACATTTTCTTTTTGCCTTCCTTCCTTCCTTCCTTCCTTCCTTCCTTCCTTCCTTCCTTCCTTCCTTCCTTCCTTCCTTCCTTTCTTCCTTCTTTTTTACCTGTCTGCCTTCCTTCCTAGCGTGGTACAGAGGGAAAGTGCTGAATTTGAAGTCCAGAAAACCTAGGTTTGAATCCTAGTTCACCTACTTACTATCATTTAACTTCTCTGGGCCTGTGTCTTTATCTACATGTAATAGGAAATTGACCAATACGAGATCATTCTTTGGACAATGCTCATATTTGTCCTTCCTAGTGAGTTATATACAGCATGTGCAATATTCCTTGCCTGCATCTAATTGAATGAATAAAACATTGGAGAGCAATTTTCTGTCCATGAGTGACTGAGGTTATAGTACTATGTGATGAGGGGGAAAAGAAAATCACCTCATTGGCTGGGATACTGGAAGGACTGATGACTCAGAAGCTAAGGTGAACAGGAATTGAAGGTAAATTCCAAAACACCTAGTGGAATGGTCTTTCAGCTCTCTTCTCTGTAGGCATCTGTATAAGGAAGACTGCTCTCAGCTGCCACATTTGCCTAATATTCTTACCTTCTGTCCAAATATGAGCAAATTCATGGTGCCTTTGTTTCTTTTGTGTTTATTCTTTCCTGATCCTGACTATTTGGGGAGAGAACTGAACAGGTTATACCTTTGTGAGTTTTGAAAGGTCCAAGGAGCCATTAGAAATCTTAGCAGCCACCAATGTAACCAAGATTAAGAGGGAGGTGGAAAATTGGGAAAGAATTTTTACAACCTATGTCTCTGATAAAGGACTCATTTCTAAAATATACAGAGAATTGAATCAAATCTATAAGAATACAAGTCATTCCCCAATTGATAAATGGTCAAAGGATATGAACAGGCAGTTTTCAGAGAAAGAAATTAAAGATATCTATAAGCATATGAAGAAATGCTCTAAATCACTATTGATTAAAGAAATGCAAATCAAAACAACTCTGAGGTACCACATCTCTCCAGTCAGATTGGCTAAGATGACAAAACAGGAAAATGACAAATGCTGGAGAGGATGTGGGCAAATTGGGAAACTAATACATTGCTGGTGGAGTTGTGAACTTATCCAACTGGAGAGCAATATGGAATTATGGCCAAAGGGCTATAAATAATTTCATACCCTTTGATCCAGCAAAACCACTTCTAGGGTTATTTCCCAAAGAGATCATAGAAGTGGGAGGAAGAAGATCCATATGTACAAAAATATTTATAGCAGCTCTTTTTGTGGTTGCAAAGAATTGGAAATTAAAGGGGTACCCATCAATTAGGGAATGGCTAAACAAGTTGTGCTATATACATGTAATGGAATACTATTGTGCTATAAGAAACAAGGAGCAGACTGACTTCATATTTACCTGGAGAGGCTTATACAAACTGATGCTGAGTGAGAAGAGTAGAACCAGGAGAAATTTGTATACAATCACAGACACAACATATGTGTGATGACCAAATATGACAGACTGGACTCTTCTCAGCAATGCAGTGATATAAGTCAATCCCAAAAGACTCATGAAGGAAAGAAATGCCTACATCCAGAGAAATAATTAGAAAGAACTGAGTTTGAATCCTGATGGAAGCAAATTACTTTATCTTTTTCTTTTCATTGTTTGGTTTTATTTCCTCTATACCATTTTTCATTCCATCTAGTACAATCAGCCTTTGTAACCTGAATAAAAACAAATAAAAAAAAATCTCAGCAGCCAGAATTGGTAATAGGGACCATAAGAGCTAGGTTCTGCAGCAGCCAGTCTGGTGAGGAACCAGCATTGCAGCCAACCTACCTGCTTGATCCAGCTCAGCAGTGATTACCCATTAGCCAAAACACTTCTTTCTGGAAGGAGTTGGCCCCACTGAGCAAAGGGCTGACTCCACTACCATGATGCCATGATCCAAAGCAAACCTGATGAGGTTGCTGCTAAGAGTAAAGGACCCCCAAAGTCAAGATTTGTGAGGTACCATTGGTCTAACATGTTCCTTGTATGCCTCACTACATTTGTGTTTTAAGTTTAAAGTCACTCAAAGGATGTTAGGTATGCAAGAAGAGAATGTGCCCCCAATTTGGGAGCTGTAACTTCTGTCCTGGTGATTCCTGCTCAGGAAATGCTCTCTTATAAAAGCTAATTGAAATCAACTAGTTGACCACTATTGGAGAAAACACATTAGATAGGGGCTTATGAGTTCTCACATTGGAAGCCCCTAGCTCCTCAGAATTACCTTTCAACAGGACTCCAGGGGAACCACTGCCTTTGAAAATAAAGGTTGAGCAAATTAGCCCTAAGGGAGATGCTACATACAAAATAAAGAGGTTGTATTAGATGACCTCCAAGGTCCATTACAGTTCTAAACTTGTGATCTCATAAGTGTATATAAACCTATACATTTTCAAATTCCAGCATTCCGCCCTTCCTACCTACCTTTTAGTTATTTGGTATATAATTATTTTGCATGTCTTTATGTGTGTACATTGTCTCCATGAATACAAGTTCTGTGAAAGGAGTTGTTTCATTATTTGTATTTGTATGTCCAGAATCAAGCATAATAATTGACATACAATTCATAATTAATAAATACTCATTGATTGATTCAAGGGATTTTAATAATCAGATGTGCAGATAAGAAATATCTTCCTACCTACTATATCCCTAGGCTTGGGTAGGTTGAATTGAGTGCAGTGGAGAAGACTAGTCTCTTTCTTCTCTTGACTACTTCAACAATAATTCTTCATCCTTTAGAAAAAGAGGAGCAGGCTGTTCTTTTAAGTTTAATGTAGTAGGGCTTGCAACATATTTCAACTATGTAGAAGTCTTATGGAGTCTAATGGCTGTCACAAGGAAAACTGAGTCAAATAATTGAAAATGGGAAATGAGGGCATGGTCTCAGGGATGAAATAACATGAGAGATTAGGCAACAAAGGCAAAATTTTTGTATGTTGATGTACAAACTAGCCCCTTCCCCTTAGACAGTCCATGGAATGTGGTCTTTCCCATCTAGACTGCCCCACCACCATCCCATTCTAGTAATACAATGTAACCATTTTGTTATTTTTCCCATGTTGGTGTCAATTTAGGTACTAGAAAGAGAAGAGATAGGATGAGCCAGAGAACTTCCAGGAAAACCAGGCTTCTGCTTTGGTATCTGAAATGCTGCCTGCTATGATTGCTACTAGCCAGAACTGAGATCTGTATATACAAGTTGTTGGCTAAGTTTGTGGAAGGCTTTACTTCTAGGGAGGTTATGAAAGTTCCAGGATGGCAAACTATTGGGGAGTAAGGAGAAAGTCGTAAGTGGAAGATCAAAACTGGATATTTATGCCCACATCACACTTGACTCTTAGATTCAACACTGAGATTCGAGCAACTTCTTTTTCTTCTTCTCCCCATACTTCAGGAGTGGTGACAGTGATCAGGAACATAACAGGAAGGGTGATCTGGAAAAAAAGAGTGACTTTATAATTTTGCTGTGGATTACACTTAGCTATACACTTTATTGTGTCGTAATAAAATTAAATTGAGGTGTTGGCATCTTAAGAATGTTGTTCAAATAAGAGGGAGGGACTTCCCAAATCTGGGGTAAGGGCAGAGAGCTAAATCGAGTGCCATAATTTTCATATTTTAGAACGTTAGCCCATTTTTTTCCTTAGGCTAAAATTTTAATCAAGGCAGGACATTTCTATGAACTCTGTGAGCTCTGAGGTATAGGAGAAGGAATAATCTAAGAGTTAGTGAATTGGGGGTCCACTGGGGAGCAGTAGGGATACTGCAACCTCTGGGAAAGCCAATACTTGCTCATGGAAAACTCATGAAACCTCTTGGTGAGTGACTTGAACATAGCATCATCTGGTGGCCAAATTACATACTACTTTCTCTATCTGGTTAATTAAGTGACAGCCTGCTTTTCTATGGGTTGCAAAAAAGCAAGGAAGCAATCCTAATGTAAAAACAAACAAAAAACTATTGCTATCTTAGCATCAACTAAACAAACACTCAGCCTGCACTATTTTCACATTAATAATCACCAATGAAAACCAAGTAAAAAAATATGTTAGATGAAATAATAAATAAAACCAAATTCCAAACTGTTATCTTGCTTTTAAAGGACATATATAAACTTTAATAATAATAATATAATATCATATTTTTCTTCACCAGAAAATTGGCTACTGGATGAAAAATATATCCAAATACAATATCCCATGAAAATGCTAAGGCACGAAGTAGGTTGCTTGGAACATAACAGACACTTAATAAATGCTTACTGTTTGATTGTGGTCTGCATTAGCAGTGGGAAGTATCCACATCAATTAAATTAAATCATTGATTTATGAAAATAAAGGCTTGTTTACCCCTCCATGCTTTTCCATTCTCTTTCTTCTATGGACATAACATAAGGGCTAGGGGTAACTGCAATCATATTTATATCATTATATTTACTGTTAATATTGTTCTGATCCCCTCCACTCTGTATCACTGTGTCTTTTCACATTTTTGTATTATTAATATTTATCATTTTTTTAAATTCAAAAATGCTTTTATTACTTTCAGATCAATAAACTTGTATGTTCAAAGAATATGTATTAATATTACATTTGAATATTTCTAATGTTTATATTTAAAGAGTGCATATAAATTTAACAAAATTAATGGCAAAACCATTCTCTTTCTCTACATTCTCTGTAAGATAATATGGAAAAACACTTAGCACAGTACCAGGAACATCATAGCCACTTAATAAATGCTTGTTTCCTTCCTCTGCACATTTGTCCAGGTTTTGCTGTGATTACTCCTCTTATAATTTGCACAGTGGAAATCAGGGTGTATGTTGTACTTTTGACTCTTCTTTATATCATTTCATATAAGTCACCCTTATTCTTTATGTATATTACATATTTGTCACTTCTTTATGGTACAATAATGTTTCACGGCATACGTATGTCAAAATTTGCTCTGTCATTTCCCATATAGGAAACTTAGGTTGTTTCCCTGTTTTTTTTTTCCTACTATGAATTATAATGGTAGGAAGAATTTTATATTTATGTTAAATATGTTCATTATTTCCCATCCATTATATCCTTAGGGAATATCATAGTACACCACTAGGTCAAAGGGTATGAACACCTTTTTAATTCTTAATGAATAATTCTATCTAGAGCACACAAGACACAAAATGATTTGGAGAGCACTTGTGTGACTTTATACCCAAAAATGTTTTACCCCCGGGCTTTATATTTGAAGTTTCATCATTTAAAATGGATTCCCTTTAAGTTTAAGACCTTTACTTGCCTCTTCCAAGCACTTCTTCTTAACCACAAATATTCCTTGAGTGGCAATCCATTAGGGAATTATTCTCAGTTTTCAGCTTTTTAGTATGAATTGAGATGAGGCACTTAGGGAAGCCTCCTTTTGCTAGGAGGATAATAATTGTATTATATGATTACAAGATAATCACAACTTACATTCTAATGCTTTTATGGTTCATAAAGCCTATTGTTTGTAAGGACCATATATATTATATTTGATTATTGTGTTTGTTTTCTAAATGAAGGAATTGAGATGGACTAGAACTCAGACCTTAGAATTCCAAATTTAGGGGGTCTTTACTAGGTCAGTGGATCCAACTCAGACCTGAATTCCCTCTCTAAATTTCTCCAAGGTTCATCCAGGCTCTGTTTCAAGAATTCCAGTGATGGGATCATTTGCTGCATTGCAAGTCATTCCATTCCATTTGGGTATTGCTTTAATAGTTAAGAAATCTTTTTTTTCATATTGAACCTAAATTAATATCTCCTAAACTAGTCAAATTAGCAAACTTGCTGCCTACTACAGAACTATTAATTGCTAAACTATTAGAAATTACTTGGCTTTTACTAAAGGTGAAGTCATATACTCTGGTCAGAAGAATCTATGGGTATCCAACAAGTATATCAACTGACATCTGCAAAAGGTAAGAAGGCTGGAGATAACATTCCTTATTGAACAGATCTTTATCTTGAGAAGGAAAAAGAGTGCTAATAGTAAACTGTACTATTTTAAAGACAACAAACATATTGAGTATCTTTGGGGGGTTGTGGGTATATTACAACATCCTATTCTCAGCTTCTTCCCTTCAGACTGCTGTCCATTAACAAAATCTCACATTTGCATAGTGGGTAGAGAGCCAGCCTCAGAGCCAGAAAGACATGAATTCAACTCCTCTTTCTGACATAGTGACTGTGTGACTCTGGGTGAGTCAACCTCTAAATGTTCTATGTAGACCTCTAAGACTATAAATAACAGAGAAGGTGCCATTCTACATTGGGAAGTTTCCTCACTGAGGAGTTCTCTACACCAGTGAAATGACCAATCCAGTCCCTATCTCTATAATGTTACAGCTTGTTTTAGCTCTTGGCATTTTGTTAAATGCTTTCTGTACATTATCTCATTTAAGCCTTAAACAAATCTTGTAAAGTGTATACTACAGATATTATTAATCTTATTTTACAGATAAGTAAATTGAAGTTGTGACTATTCCATGATCATACAAGTAATTGCCCACCCAGTTTCCCCTATGTCTTCTTCAAACCAGGGTTAGCACCCAATTCATTAGAACATGCTACCTCATTACTGAACTATGCTGTCTTTCTTCTTTCTAATCTTACAAAATTAAAAATAACAAATTTTAAGAACTTGGGTTCAGCCCAAGAAGGGAAAGTTTTGGTAAGGTGACCAGGGAGCTGCTATGTGGAGGCACCAGACATGAGAGAGGTTTGGGGGAAAGGGTTAATAAGTACACCAGAAAGAAGAAGATATCTTGGCCAATTCACAAGGCTCTCCAACTCTATTCTTAATCATCTGGATCATAGGATGTCAAAGCTGAAAAAAATACTGTAGACACTATCTAGTCCAAGTCTCTCACTTTATAGATAAGGAAACTGAGTCCCCTAGAGGGAAAGTGTTTTGTCCCAAGTCACATGAAGACAAGGGAATAGCAAGCATCATAAAAATAATGAAGAGCCTCCCCTTGTCTGACCACCCCATAAAATTCTAATGGACACCTGTGGGAAAAGGTCAAGTTCAGGGCAAAGAAAATTACCCCAGAACTAAGGTTAGGATGAAAGCATTCTTGGCAAACCTAGTGAATCATTAGTGTGGTACTGACCAGTAAATAGAAGAAACACTGAAATGAATCTCACTATGTCTATTGTTTGCTTGGCAAGTCAATTTACCATTCTGGACCTCAGTTTCTTCATCCAGCAGATAAGGAAATAGTAAAGAAGCCACTGGCTACACTAGATGAATTCAAGTCATCAGGCCCATGGGAACTAGATCCTAAGGTACTGAAAGAATTGGCAGATGTGACTGCTGAGCAACTGTCAGTGATCTTTAAAAGATCATGGAGGATTAAAGACATATTCTTGGTCTGAAGAAGAACAAATGTCACAATTTTTAAAAAGAGATTGTATAATTTAAAAACTATAGGCAAAAAAAAAAACTATAGGCAAGGGAATTTGAATGCAAGAGATGGTTGGTCATGGTAGCAGACAGAGCATGAACCAAGGTTTTAAGATTCCAAATCCAGCCACTCTTCCACAGGAAAAGTGCCCTGAACAAATGACTGATGATCTTTCCAGGTGTATATCCTACTATAAATTAAGGCATTAGTCCTCTGGAGTAGAAGTCAGACTCTTTCTTCCCCACCCTCTCAATGTCACCCAGCCCCTTGTTCTTTAATACCCTCCCTTTGAATTATCTTCCATTCACGCTATACATATCTTGTTTTTACAATTATTTGTACTATGTCTGTCATATTAGAATGTGAGCTCCATGAAGGCAAGGACTGTGTTTTTGCCTTTCTTTGTGTACCAGTCTTAGCACAGTGCTTAATAAATGCTTGTTGACTTACGATTTGCTATTAACTAGTTCCCCATAGACTGATCACCTCAAGATGGACAGATAAAATTCATTTCCTGAGCTTGCAGAGCTGAGGCCCAGATGTCAGGTGGGTGATGATGTCCCACACCCATGAAACTTCAGCTGCAACATTGATGACACCAACTTTAGAAAAAGTGAAAACAAAATTCAGAGTTAAGGAACCAGCATTCCTTCACTTTCCATTGTCAAACAAATATGGCACAAGCTCCTGATCCTAGCATTCAAGGTCCACCACAAGCTAATTCCAAGTTACCTTTGTATTTTTGGCTTTTCATAAGCATTCTTGCCATTTGCCATGACTGGGGAGGGGGGAGGGGGACAGCATTGAGATGTAATGGAGATTATCCCTTTGAAATATGTACTTTGGCTCAATGGGGGATGGGATACAAATTTGGGCCTCTTTCATAAGCATGTGCAATCCTGTAGGCCCTTCCCCACCCCTATAATGGGGCACTGCTTAAAAGAAGATTAGTAGCTCAATCAAAAAGGAATGGCTTACTCAAGTAGATATTAAAATAAATGATTCTACCCTCTGATGATCTCTCTACCAAGAGTGTGAGAGCTCTGTTAACCTCTTTCTTAAATGTCCCCTCATGGAGGAAGAGAAGTTCTTCCCCATCTCTCCTCCAAGATATTGCAAGTACTTACACATGGTGGCAAGCACAGGTGCTGTCTAGATGAAACTGAGACTAGGTCTCCAGTCTTAGTCTGTTTCTTATCAATATATTGTGCTTCTTTCTCTGAGTACAAGCAATCAAGAGGAATGACTTTTCAGGAGGGGATACTTCAGGAGTTTGGAAATCCTGGGTTCCTCAGTCTCTGGTGACTATTGGCTGGAAGAGTCTTCTGCCTTTCATGGCTTAATTTTTCTTTTTAAAAATTATTTTAATTATTTTGTTAAATATTTTTCAATTGAATGTAAAATAAATTTAAATTAGCACTCATTTTTTTTTTTTAAAGCAATTGGGGTTAAGTAACTTGCTCAAGGTTACACGGCTAGTCATTTGATTTATGCGTGGGTGCTCATTTTCTGAGGCCGGATCTGATCTCGGGTCATCCAAACTCCGAGGCCGGCACTCTTACTCACTGCGCCACCTAGCCGCCCCTTTAAGGCAATTGGGGTTAAGTAACTTGCCCAAGGTTACACGGCTAGGTTTTTTGTTTGTGCGGATTAAGTGTCGGAAGCCGGCTCCGAACTCAGGTCCTTCTGATTCCAGGGCCGGCGCTCTATTCACTGCGCCACCTAGCCGCCCCATTAGCACTCATTTTAAAAAAAAAAAATTATGAGTTCCATATTCTTTCTTTACTTCCCATCCCTTCCCCACCTGAGATGTGGGTCTATGCCTAGTTTCTATCAAATGACTTTCCAGTTTTCCCAGTAATTTTGTCAAATAGCGTGTTCTTACCCCCAAAGTCTGGACCTTTGGGTTTATCAAACACTAGATTACTATGGTTATTAACTACTGTCTACTGTGTACAAAATCTATTCCGCTGATCTACCACTCTATTTCTTAGCCAGTACCACATTGTCTTGATGATTAATGTTTTGTTATATAGTTTGATATCTGAGACTGCTTGGTCACCTTCCTTAGATTTTTTCCCCATTGTTTCTCCTGATATTCTTGCCCTTTTGTTCTTCCAGATGAATTTTGCTACTATTTTTTGTAGTGCTAAAAAATAATTCTTTGTGGTTTGACTGGTATGGCACTGATTAAGTCAATTAACTTAGGAAAAATTTTCATTTTTATTATATTGGCTTGGCCTACCCATAAGCAATTAATATTTCACCATTTGTTTAGATCTGTCTTTATTTCTGTGAAAAGTGTTTTGTAATTGTGTTAATATAATCCATGGGTTTGTCTTGGCAGGCAGACTCCCAGTTATTTTAAATGGAACTTCTTTTTCTATCTCTTGCTGAAATGTTGATGATTTATGGTGTTTTTTTAATATCCCACAACTTTGCTGAAGTTATTTGTTTCAATTAGTTTTTAGTTAATTCTCTAGAGTTTTCTAAGTATACCATCATATCATCTGCAAAGAGTGATACTTTTGTTTCCTCCTTGCCTATTTTTATTCCTTCAATTTCTTTTTCTTGTCTTATTGTCATAGCTAGCAATTCTAGTAACTAATTCTAGTATTGAGTAATAGTGGTTATAATGAACATCCTGTTTTACTCCTGATCATACTGGGAAGACTTCAAGCTTATTCCCATTATAGATAATGCTTACTTCTGGTTTTAGATGGATAATACTTGTCATTTTAAGAAAGTCTTCATTGATTCCTATGCTTTCTAGTGTTTTTTTTTATAAGAATGAGTTTTTCTTTATTTTTTTTTCCAAAGGCTTTTTCTGAATCTATTACATGGCTTAATTTCTTGAGAAAGCTGTTATACCTCTCCTTTCACTCAGTTATAAACCCTCTGAAACATGGCTTCTAATCCTAACATTCAAATAAATCTGTTCTCTTCAAAGTCACCATTGAACTTCTAATTGCAGTGGCCTCTTCCCAATCTTCATTCATTTTCACCTTTCTATGCAACCTTTGACACTATCAATCACCCTTCTTGCCTGCACATTTTCTTCTCTCTAGGTTTTTCTGATAACCACTCTCTCCTTGTTGTCTGCCTGCCTGTCTGCTGCTTCCCAGTCACTTTTCCTGGTTTGATCTTCTTGTAGGTCATTCTCATATTTGGTGACCTCCAAGACTCTGCAATGGACCCTCTTAAACCCCTTTATAGTTCCTTGATTGGCAGTCTCATCAATACTTGTAGACTCAGTTACCATCTCTATACACATGATTCTTAGATTTGTTTATCCAGCTTGGGCTCCCTCCTGACCTCTGGTCTCCCATTACCAACTGCCTATTAGACAACTAGCACTAGATGCCCTGTAGATATTTCAAACTCAGTCTCTACAAAACAGAATACCTTTGCCTCTCAAATCTTGTGCTAGTCCCAACTTCCCAATTATTTTCAGTTGAGGATACCCCCACCCACCTAGTTCATTATGCTCAACTCCATAATCATATTCACCCACCTAGTTCATTATGCTCAACTCCATAATCATATTCACCCCACATATCCAGTCTATTGCCAAGTGTTATTTTTCTCTACATTCAAAATATCTCAGGGCAGCTAGGTGGCTCAGTGAATAGAGCACTGGCCTTGGAGTCAGGAGGACTTGAGTTCAAGTCCAGTCTCAGACACTTAACACAAAAACTAGCCATGTAACATGGGGCAAGTCACTTAACCCCAATTGCCCTATCTTCCCCCCTCCAAAAAGCAAAACAAAAACAAAATTAAAACAAAAATAATTATATCTCATATGTCCCCTTCTCTTCACTCAAAGTCAATAGCCCAATACTGGCCCTTATCACCTCACCACTACAGTATTATAATAGCCTTCTGGTTAGTATCTCCCCATTGCACTCTACCTTCAACTCAACTGAGAAAATTTTCTGCCTAAAACTTAGGCAGGACAATGTTAGCCCCCTACTCCATAAACTCCAAGGGCTCCTTGTAACTTCTAGTATCAAATATAAAATCCTTCAGTTATTAAAAGCCCCTCACAATCTCATCCTTTCCTACTTTTCTAGGCTTCTTATACTTCACTTTCCTGTACATAATTTATTTCCAGCAACACCAACTTACTATTGCTCAAAACACATGACATTTGAATTATAAGCATTGTTCATTGACACTGACCATCTCTTGCATGTTATGCTCTCTCCATCACTACCTCTGGGTTTCTTACATTTTTATGATTCCTTCAAGACTCAGCTCAAACCCTGCTCTCTTTGTAAGATGTCTCCTTTCCAGACCTGTCCTCCTCTCCTCTCCTCTCCTCTTATCTTATCTTATCTTATCTTTCTCTCTCTCTCTCTCTCTCCTCCCCATTTACCCATCTCTATCTGTATATACACATCATATGCATATATATGCATACAACATACACATATGTATGCCCAAATATGTGTACATATTTATACGCACACACATATATAGTGTAAGAAGGCTATATGTGTTATATACATTATATATACATGTGTATATGTATATATATATATGTGTGTGTGTGTGTGTGTGTTTGTGTGTGTGTGTATGTGTGTATGACTTTGGAGTGCTTTTATATTCCATCACAATTATATACCACAACTTATTCAGCCAGTCCCCAATAGATTGTCATCCCTTCAATTTCTAGTTCTTTGCCATTACAAAGAGAGCTATTATAAATATTTTAGAACATATAGGTTCTTTTCTTTTTTCCTTGATCACCTTGGGAAACCAATCTAATAGTGATATTGCTGGGTCAAAAGGTATACATGGTTTCATAATTCTTTGGGAATACTCTTTTGCACAACAAAAATAGTTGGATCAGTTCACAGTTTCAATAACAGAGTATCAGTGTCCCAATTTTTCCACAATCTCTCCAACAGCTGTCATTTTCTCCTATTATTTTAGTCAATCTGGTAGGTATCAGACAGTATCTCAAAGCTGTTTTAATTTGCATTTTTCTAATCAATAATGATTTAGAGCATTTTTTCATATGACTACATATAGCTTAGATTTCTTCTTCTAAAAACTGCCTTTCATATCCTTTGATCACTTGTTAATTGGGGAACCACACATATTCTTATAAACTTGACAAAGTTCTCTATATGTTTGAGATATGAGGCCTTTATTTGAGAAACTGTCTATAAAACTCCTCCCCCCTTTACTGCTTTCCTTCTACTATTGACTACATTGGTTTTATTTATACAAAACCTTTTTTAAGTTAATGTAATAAAAATTATCCATCTTATATCTCACAATATTCTCCATCTCTTGTTTACTCACAAATTCTTCTCTTTACCATAAATCTGATAGGTAATATGGTTCATATTCTAATTTATTTATGATATCTTCCTTTTATGTCTAGGATATATAAACATTTTAACATTGTCTTGTTAAATGGTGTAAGATATTTGTTTATACTTAGTGCCAGTTTGCTTTCTGGTTTTCCCAATAATTTTTAAAAAGCAAATTCTTATTCCAAAAATTTAAATCTTTGCATTTATCATATACAAGGTTAGCATAATCATTCACTACTGTATATTATATATCTATTTTATTCCACCAATTCACCATTTTATTTCTTAGCTAGTACCAAATACATTTACTAATTTCCACCTTAAAAACATTTTAAAATGTGTTACTACTAAGCCTCTTTCCTTTATTTTTTTCCTATTAATTCCTTTGATATTCTTGACTTTTTCTTCTTCCAAATTAATTTTATTATTTTTTCTAACTCAGTAATTTCTTTTTTGGTAGTTTAATTTGAATGGCACTAAATAAGTAAATTAGTTTAGGAAGAATTTTTATTTTCAGTATATCAGCTTGGCCCACCCATGAACAATAAATATGCCTCCAATTACTCAAATCTGATTTTATTTATATAAAAAGTATCTTATAATTATGTTTGTGGGGTGGCTAGGTGGTGCAGTGAGTAAGAGCGCTGGCCTCAGAGTTGGGATGACCCAAGATCGAATCCGGCCTCAGAAAATGAGCACCTACACATAAATAATGACTAGCCGTGTAACCTTGAGCAAGTTACTTAACCCCAATTGCTTAAAAAAAAAAATTATGTTTGTATAATTCCTGGATTTATCTTGGCAGGTATAGTCCCAGGTATTTTATGCTGTCTACGGTTATTTTAAGTGGGGGGTATCGCTTATTCTTTCTTCTTGCAGGGTTTTGTTTATGATATATAGTAATGTTGATGATTTATGTGAGTTTACTTTATATCCTGCTATTTGCAAAAATTATTAATTGTTTCAACTAGCTTTTAGTTGAATCTCTAGGATTTTCTAAGTATGTCATTATATCATCTGTAAAAAAAGATAGTTTTATTACTTCATTGCCCATTCTAATTTCTTCAATTTCTTTTTCTTCTCTTATTGCTATTGTTAACATTGTTAAAACAATATTGAATAATATTGATGACAATGGACATCCTTGTTTCATTCCTGATCTTTTTGGGAAGGCTTCAAGCTCATCCCTTTTACAAATAATGCTTGCTTATAGTTTTAGGTAGAAGCTTCTTATCCTTTCAAGTAATAATGCATTAATATATGTGCTTTCAAGTGATTTTAATAGGAATTGTTGTTGTATTTTGTTAAAAGCTTTTTTCTGCATCTATTGATATAATCATATGATTTTTGTTACTTTTGCTATGATATAATGAATTATGTTAATAATTTTCCTTTTATTGAACCATTTATACCATTCTTGGTATAAATCCCACTTGGTCACAAAGTGTAATCTTTGTGATATATTGTTGTAGTCATCTAGCTAGTATTTTATATGTTTTTGCATCAATATTTATTAGTGAAATTGGTCCATAATTTTCTTTCTCTGTTTTTGTTCTTCTTGGATTAGATATCGGTGCCATATTTGTTTCATAAATGGAGTTTGGTAGGACTCCATCTTTGTTTATTATTCCAAATAATTTATTTAGCATTAGAATTATTTGATCTTTCAATGTTTGGTAGACTTCACTTGTAAATCCATCTGGTCCTGATGCTTTTTACTTAGGAAGTTTATTTATGGTCTCTTCAATTTCTTTTTCTAAAATAGGTTTATTTAGACATTCTCTTTTTTCTTCTGTTATTCTTGGCAGTCTATTTTTTTGTAAGCACTTCTCCATTTCACTTAAGTTGTTAAATTTTTTGGTATATAATTGGGCAAAATAACTCCTAATAATTGCTTCAATTTTATCTTCATTTGTCATGTATTTACACTTTTTCATTTTTAATACTAGTGATTTCATTTTCTTTTCTTTTTTTTAAAAAGTCTATTAGCCAATGTTTTGGGCCAATATTTTATTGTTTTTTTTTTCATAAAATCAACCTCTAGTTTTATTTATTAATTCAATGGTTTTCTTACAATAATGCCACTCATTTTAACAATGGAAAAACTGAGTCCCAAGGAGATTAAGTAAATTACCTAAGTCAGGATTTGTATCTAGGCCCTCAGTCTCCAGGGTTAGACCTTTCCCTCCCTATTGTACCACACTGTCTCCAAGGTTGCTAAATTAATCTCTCTAAGGTATAGATCTGACCATGCTATTCATTCAAATCCTTCTGAGGCTCCTAATGATCTCTTAGATGAAAAAAGAGCTCTTCGATAAAACTCTAGCAATAAAAGAGCTCAGCAAATTGATTCTAAACTACCTTGACAATCTTATTTCACCTTACTATCCTCCACAAACTCTGGTTCTGACTAAACAGGATAGTTGATCTCAAACTCATTATTTGATCACCCATTTCTCTTCATTTGGACAAATTCCTCCTATCTGGAATGCAATCCCTCCTTGTCTATCAGCAAAAATTCTTATTTTTCTTCAAGTCTCTGCTCAAACATTTCTTCCTCTTTGTGACTTTCCCTGATTCACTCAACTAAAAGTATTCTCTTCCTCCTCAGATATTCCTAGAATTCATTGTCAGAATTTCTCTTTTCCCTAACATATTACCCCCCCTCTCTCATATTACCCCCCCTCTCTTTCCCTCTCTCTCTCTCTCCCTCTCCCCCCCTCTCTTTTTCTCTCTCTCTTCCTCTCCTCCCTCTCCTCCCTCTCCCTCTCTCTCCCTCTCCCCTCTCCTTCTTTCTCTCCCTTCCTCCCTCCTTCCCTCCTATCTTTTCAATCTTTACATGTAGTAGTGGCTTAGTAAACTTTCGTGCAGTTGTCTAATTTTCATAGTTACTACCATGATAACAAAATACTAAAATTAACCCTATTCTGCTTATGAGTTGTTCCAAGATCCTTAAATACTTTAAAGATCATCTGGTCTCACCTCCCTCATTTTGTTGATAAAGACACATAGGCCCCAAAAGGTTACACAGCTATTTCACAGCAATCCTAGGTTGGATTTAGAGGCAGATTCTCTACCTCTAAATCTAGTGGTGTTTAAGTAGACAATTCCTGTGAAAGTCTAAATCCACATGTGTTCACATCAAGGAATTTAAAAGCTTATTTTTAACCCTTCATAGAGACCTCTTAGAGTCTAGGGTCTTGGATTAGTTTAAAGACAAAAACTTAATTTCTTCTGCTCAGCTGCTATTATAAACACTGATCAAAAGGACTAGTGAACAAATGCAGTTGGCTGGATAGAAAACGCCTGTGATTTACAGGGGGACATTCAACCTCCCTGCTCCCCCTCGGCGTTTTGAAATCTTTTTGGTCTGTAATTCACTGGCACATTGGGGAGTGCTGATGAATCATAACATTTTGAGGCCTCAAAGAAAGGAAAAAGAAAAGAAAGGGAAAAGGAAACAGCAAAGACTCAGTGTTCTCCAGTTTAATACATGTTTTCATTGCTGTGTGATGGGTTCAGGCTTCATGAATAGCCACAATTTACTTATCTTTTGGATGGATGATTTTAAATACACATTGGAGAAGGCTCTTGTGAAACTGACCACTTTAAAAGTAAGGCAGAATATCAGAGTCTTTGGTAGAGGGAGCATTGTCAATTTCTCTCCTGTTATCTATTGCCTTGTGCAATAGTGCCTTCTAAAGTCAATTCATTTCCTTGTGGCTTTTTATTCTTTTGATTCATGTAAAACATTTACATTTCATATTTTTATTTATAGGGTCATCTCAGAAGTACTTAACATTAGTTTGCAAGTGACTGAGTGTATATGTCTAGTATGAATGGGAGTGAAAGGTTGTGTTTTAAGACCCTCAGATCACTTCTTTTTTTGAACTGAAACTGTTACACCCCATAAACATTTATTCATCACCTACTCTGTGGAGTGTGCTGCACCACAGTGCCAAAGAAGTACCAGATTTAGATAACACACAGTCCCTGGTGCCATGCCACTTAAGTCTAATAGAGCAAGCAAAGTCCTGAGAGATTTTAGGGGAATTCAATTTAATTCAAAATACATTCAACAAATGCTTACTGTGTATAAGGCTGCTGAGAAAACAAAGATATAGTTAACAGAGCAGAGCATTCTTCTGCATTGGCTGAATCACTTAGCTTCACAGATATTTCATTTTCTCATTTGTATAAAATAAGACATTTTACTAGATTATCTCTAAGGTTCTTCCAACCTCAGACTTTCTTTGATTCTGTGACCTGATTCAGGGAAAAGAAAGGCATAGAAATAATTATAATATAAACAATTTTTAACTATAAACATGTGATCCAGGTCAAATGTTAGGAAAAAATGTCTGGGAGAGAAATAGTTTTCAGTTTGGCTAGTTCTTGGAAGGTTTTATAGAGGAGGTGGTACCTGACCTGGTCCTTTGAAGGAAGGAGGAACTTCATCAACCATGTTGCAGTAGGAATGAAGAAAGGAATCAATTCTAGACATGGCAAGTGGAGAAGACAGCATGAGGATGGAGTCAAAAAGAGTGACTCAAGTCAAGAGTGAAGGAAGTCAGGGGAATATAAAATAAGATAAAAAAGCAAGCTGGAGGTAGATAGTAGTGGACTTTGAAATGACAGAATCAGGAGTTTGTACTGGATTTCATAGAATATAACTTGAAAGAAAGTGGGAATTCCCTAACTGTGAATATTGTTGCCATTCTTCCTGAATTTGGAGTCATCAGTGTTGCAGTTAAAGGATAGTGCTAGAACTGCCTGCCTACTTAGTCTGAGCCTCACAGGGACATCATCACACACCCAACATCTGAGCCTCAGATCTGCAAGCTCAGGAACTGGATTTTATGATCCCATCCAACAATGGTCAGGCTCTTGGGAACTGATTTATAGTAAATTGTTAGTCAGTCAACAAGCATTTATTAAATACTTATTATGTGTCAGCACTCTTCTAAGAGTGGGGATGTAAAGAAAGGCAAAAGCACAGTCCTTGTCCTCTGGGAACTCCAATTCTAATGGGGGGACAGCATAAAAGTAATTGTACATCTAAGATATATACAAACAGAAAAAGTAGAAGTAGTATGAATAGAAATAGTCCAAATAGAAAGTAGTTTCAGGACAGCATTGGTGAAAGAGGGAGGGAAGGGAAGGGCAGAGAAAGAGACTCTTTTCTACTCCTCAGGGCTAATAGTTTAATTTATAATAGGAGATATATCTGGCAAATTCAATCATTTGTATAGGGCACTCTTCTTATGGAAAGAATTGGAATCTTAAAAACTTGGTTCACAATCCACTTACCACCACAACCAGCTACTCCACTTGCTGCTTGTATGACCTTGGGCAAGTTACTGCTCTTTCCTGTACCTCAGTTTCCTTATCCATAAAATGATCTGTAAAATGAGCTGGTTGGGCTAGATGAACTTTGAAGTCCCTTTTACTCTAAGCCATAAAATAGATATTTTGTCATTCCCACCTCACAAGGTTGTTGCAAAGAAAGCACTTTGCAACCCTTAAAATGATATGGAAATAGAAGTTTGTTGGTTGTTGTTGCTGTTGCTAAAAGCCCAAATATCAAGTCAGAATGTTGCTTAGTGAGCATAGCAATAGAGCACAGGAAACTTGCGGGCTTTGCCAAGATATTCCCATCATCATGATTGCCTAATTAATTCCCTTTCCCCACTGGGATTTACTGGTGGAAAAACAACAACAACTGGTAAATTTGTTAAATGGGGTGATTTTCTGTGACCCATCCAAGGAACCTCAGGCAAAATGTTAGAACTAGAGGGAAAGTTCCAAGTCCCTTTCTCCTAGTTAAAAATAAATTCTAAGGCCAGTTTTTAAAGAGGACTGGAGTTACCTTCATTCCCTGTGAATCCTAAGGGGCATCGACATGGAGGGGTAGAAGAAGGGGCAAGGCCGTTCTTGATTTTACCTTGGCTATTCGTGAAAGTTTAGGAGTTTGTAAACAGGCTGTATGTATGTGATTCCCAAGTGTTGTTTATCACCAGCTATCTTGAAGCCCATCTTCAAGTTGTGGAAGAGTGGAGATGGGAAGGAATCCAGCATTTGGATTAGAGCTAGCTTGGATGAATGAATAACAAAATTATTCCTATTTAGAACACTATGAGGTTTATAAAACATGTTCCTCAAAATAACCAACATTAGCCTCATAAGTATTGCAGAAGAGGAAACTAAGGCACAGGGGAGGTGAAGTGATTTTCCCAGAGTGACACAACTAGTTATTATCAACCTTTCAAGTGTTTAAGTCCAGTTCAATGATGTCCTGGTTGGATCCTGCTAAAGGTCACTGGTCATTTGTTTCCTATATCAATATACACATAGAGTATGGAAAAAACACCAGATTGAGATTCAGAAGACATGACTCTATCATTAACTTATTGTGTGACCATGGAAAAGTCGATTCCCTTTTCTGATCCTCAGTCTTCCATTCTGTAAAATGAAATGATTGAACTGATTAACAGATAGCTTTCAAAAGAATAGTTATAAACTATAATCACCATTTGAAAACATAATGCAGTCACAAATAAGAGATATGCAAATATAAACAATTTCAACATTTTACTTCACATCCAACAAATTAGTAAAGAAGGAAAAAAATGGGACTAGTTAATGATGGAGGGGTTGTGGCAAGCAAGGCATGCTAATGTATTATTGATGGGCTTATGACAATTTAGAATTGTGTAACAACAAAAATACTATGCTGTTCATATTCTTTGGCACAGGAAGTCAACTAGTAAGTCATGTAGTAGGAAGAGGAGGTGGAGGAAGAAAAGAATGAGGAAGAGGAGGATGAAGGGCAACAGCAACAGTAATACCTAGCATTTATACAGATCTATAAAGTATATGAAACATTTCACATAGGTTATCTCATTTGATCCTTACAACAATCCTGGGAGGTAGATGCTTTCATTATCCCCATCTTAGAGGTGAAGAAACTTTGACTGATGGAGGCTAAGTGACTTGCCCAGAGTTCCACAGCTACTGGACAGGTATTTGTGACAGGATTCAAACTCAGGTCTTTCTGGCTCTAATTTCAACATCTATGCACTGTACCACCTAGCTGCCATGTACCCCAAGGAGGTCAAAGCCAGAAACAAAGATCCAATATGTACCACAATATTCATAGTAGCAAAGAACTAGAAACAGAGTAGCAGCCCATAGATTGAGAGAATGGTTGAAAAATGGTGAATGTAATATGATATTATTGTATAGCAATAAATTATAGATATTCAGGAATTCTAAAACCATGGGAAGATAACACATGAACTAATGAAAAATAAAATAATCAGAACCAAAAAAATAATATATATGTATATATATATATATGTATACACATACAATGAATGCTACATTGTAAATTAAAAGATCACTAAAAAGAATTCTGAAAAACCATAAGTGTCTCAGACAACAGACAATATAATATACCTCCCTCCTCTCAACAGAGGAACTATTTGGATGGGATTTTGTGCATATTTTCCTACATAGTCACTATTTCAATTGCTTTTGCTTAACTGTTGTTGTTTTTTTTTCCTTGTGATAGGCAAGGATTAATTGGGGAAATGCATATCTAGAAATATTTGTGAGAAAAAATTGTCACCAAAACTGTCGTTTTATAAATTTTTAAAAATGGAAATGAAATAAAATGAGGGGATTGGTCTAGGAATTTAAATTCCTTTCCAACTCTGACATTCTATTAGTCTATGATTCAAGATGAGAAAACAGTCAAAACCAAACATACTTTATCACAAAGTGTTCTTTGTCCATTTATTTTGACATGAACGGCTTAGTTTTAATTTATGATCACATTTCATAACATACTATTAAATGGTTTGTCTGTAATATCATGTTTAAAAATGAAGTCTTAGTAATAGGAGACCTTACCTTGCCCTTGATTATTAAAAACTGAGCTGACAAGTGTCACAAGATTGCCTGACTTGGGCTGCTAAATTTTACAACCTGAGAACTAGCAATGGATGAATTGTTGATGTTCTTTCTCTGTATGATGATCATCAGTGCCCGGGTACTTACCTAGTGCCCAGAACTCTGCTGGGTACTCCATTCTGCTATTTTCTACTTGTGTGACTTTAGGAAACTGACTTGTCCTCTCTGAGCTTCCCTTTCTTCCTTTATAAAATAAGGTAGTTATTTAAATGATTTCTAAGCTTTCCCAAGCTCCTATGATCCTAAGAAGTGCCAAAAGAAGCATAACACATTCCCCTTACACAAAGTCCAATATGTACCACAATATTCAGCAGCCCATAGATTGAGGGAATGGCTGAAAATTGGTGAATATAACATTATTGTATAGCAATAAATGATGAATATTAAGGAATTCCAAGTTAAATCTATTTCTAGTCGTTGTAAAGTCCTGTCCCTTCCAGCTCTAAAATCTTCTAGATCAAAATCATCTTTTCAATAACTAGGTTATTCCCTTTCTTTGTCCTAGTAATAATCATAGTTCACACTTCTTTAGCACTTCCCTCAAAACAAACCTCTGAGACAGTTTAAATATTATTACAAATAGGGAAAATGAAACCCAGGGAGGGATCATAAGATTTAGCTCTGGCAGGGACTTTAGAGATAGAGTCCAATCTGCTAATTTTACAGATGAGGAAAGTAGTCAGAGTGGTTAAATGACTTGCTTAAGGTAAAAAAAGGTGAATGCAGGACTGAAATTTCTACCTAGGCCCTTTGATTTTAATATCAGAGAGACTGTAGTGTATTTAATAAACACAAACTCCATCTTGCTAACTCTTGGCTGAGCCATAGACTGGGACTGAAAGAAATTTATCATGACTTTATCAGGGCATGGAATACAGTTCAGTTAGTTCAGTTTCCTATTAAAATGGCACTCCAGAGTCTGAAAAAAGGACCTGGATTCAAATTCAGAGTTTACCACTTACTATCTATATGATTTGGGGCGAGTTGCTTTAACCTGTGCTAGTTGCTTTAACCTTTAACTGTGTTAGCCTCAGTTTCATTATTTATCATGTATGTGTGTGTGTGTGTGTGTGTGTGAGAGAGAGAGAGAGAGAGAGAGAGAGAGAGAGAGAGAGAGAGATGGGGATATGAGGGTGTACTAGATGAATTAATATTCCATTCCAGCTCTAAAATTTATGATTCCTATGATCCCATGGTATACTTTAAAAGCTCTAGGATTCTCCCACCAATATTAATGGCTCATTTCCTTCTGAATTCTAACCTCCTTGTCGTAGTACTGCTATTGAACCTCCTAAGCCTTGCAAGAAAAAAAAAAATCTTACAGTCACATCCAATTAGGTTGTGGTTTGGTGAAAGGACCAAAGTCAGCAAAGGATAAGTGCCCCTAACCCATTTTCCCATTTCAAATTCATAGGAATTTGGAGCTGAGCTCTAGCTATAAGCCTGAAACTTCCTCTGCCCCTTCCACTTGGGTCTTAATTTTGTATCCTGGGGAGTATCCAAGCATGGAATGTAACTCTTAGGAAAACATACCCTGACCATCTTTTACAACTTCATAACACACCCCCTTCCTTTTCATTTTCTGTACATTAGAGATCATATTCTATTGTTTGCCTTCCCCCCTCCCTATTCATTCTCTTTTGGGCTTGTCTTTGTTCTTACTACTAGGACAAAATAATAATAATAATAATAATAATAATAATAATAATAATAATAATAATAATCAAAGCCTGAAAGGATGACCCAGAAGCACCATAGTGGTCAAGGATCTATATTAGTATCTATATTAGTATCATTGACTAGATTTAGAGTTTTCCAAATGAAGTTTACTTAACAGCTATTGATATAAGAAAGTATTCCATTCTCAAGTATTTTCCAGCCATTTCTGTGACCACTTTGAAGCCTCATACATAGAGACTCGTAGGTTCTTAGAGTAAAGAATAAAAAAAAATGCTAGTTCAACTCACTTATTTTACAGAAGAGTAAACTGAGGACAAGAGGGAAAGGGATTTGCCCATGGAGAAGAAAGAAAGCATCGGGGACTCAAGTGATCCTCTCAATCCAACACCAATGTTATTTCCACCTCATCTACCATGTAGACACCATAAATTTCCCTGTCATGAATTTAGAGTTAGAGGACCTGGGTTTGAATCTTGACTTTTCCTGATTATTACCACTATGATCTAGAGGAAATCACTTAACATTTCTTGACTTCTGTTTCCTAATTTGTAAAGTGAGAGGATTAGATTATATGACTTCTAAGGTTCAACTTTAAATTTATAATATCCCATCTCTGAAAGTTCCATACAACTATTTTCAGAATTTCAATGGAAATATCTAGACCAATGCTGCCAAATTACCACCCCACCTCCCTCCCACCCTCACCCCCAATAGTGGGGCCTGATTTATTTTTTAATCTCCAGACTTCAGGCCTAGCCAAGATAGCAGCTAGTAGTGTATTTAATAAATAATTTTATTGAATGAATGAATACCCAACTATCTCCTTTCTCAGTCAGGAAGCTCTTTTAGGACCCTAAACATTTCTTTAAACAGACATAGAAGGTGCCAGACTTGTAGTCATGTGAGTGCTACACAACTTAAATGCTAATAACACAAGAATGGGGGAAGGAAAAGGAGGATTGATTTCACTGGCTTCCGAGTGAAAGTAAAACCACATAAAAAGCTCCTCCAGCATCCTCCTAAGCCAACACAGGTACCTTTACCCTCAGTAGGACTGTCTCTGGCTGGAAAGGTAGCTTTGTGTTTTCCTACTTGCTTTGCTCCTTACACTGGGTGCTGAGGTGTAAGTTTAATTATTAAAAAAACCAAAAACAAAAACAAAAACCTTCCCAGTTGTAATGTTTCCAGTTCAGTTCCTTTACTGGGTAAATCCCTTAAACGTGTTGTCATTCCTTATTTATTGATTGCAGGTATTTGGGGTGTAATTGAGCAAGGCGGTCGTGGCCCAGGGCAAAAAGTGGCGCTACATGAGCAATTAAATCTGATTAGACAGAGGCCTTTAAGATCCAGCTGGGTGATTGATAACCGAGACCAACATTCCTCAATTGACTTGCTACATCAAAAAGGAAAAGGGCTAAGCCGAGAAATGCTTGGGTCCAACATGAGAAATAGCAATGCAGTTCTGCAGATTAGACTTGTAAAGGAGGTGAATTAAAAGGGGAGATGGGGAAAATGGGGGGGGGGTGTAGGGGAGGAAGCTACTTTGCTTGCTCAGGGAACTACGTGTAGGTGTCTTTCTTTTTAGAAGAGCACAAAGCCTTGCTGTACTCAAGAGAAATGACCAGGTTGGGGCAAAACTGAAGCATAAAACAATTTGAGAAGGAATAGCTTTGTTGGGTTTTGGCTGTAATTCCTATCCTTCCAAAGGAGCCCAGGGAAGCCCAGCCCCGGGGACAACAGCAGCTGGGCCCTTGAAGTTGCTGAGTTTTCGTTTGTTTGGACCGTATCGACTCTGGTGTTGAAATAAAATGAAACCCTCACCCCAACAAGTTGAAGGACAGAAGTAAAGTGCCTTCTTCTCCCCGTTCCCTATGTCCTCCCTACCCCCAATTCATCAACTTGATGGATTTGCCTTTCAAAGAGAAAAGGGAAGGGAAGGAGGGAGAAACTAGGGTAGTGATTATTAAACAGAAAAGTTATTTTTATTAAGAAACTTCAACCACCTTCCCCAACACACAGACACACACACAGAGACACAGACACAGACACAGACACACACACACAGACACACACACACACAGACACAGACACACACACACACACATACACCAAACACATGTAACAGTTCCTTCTGTCTGCCCTGTGGGCTGATAGATATGGACCCTTCCCTAACCTGTTGCCTCTGTGTCAGAGCTGTAGTTGGGATTGGGGACAGAGAGGGAGGGGGCGACATGAGACCAGGAAAGCTTTGTGCTACGGGATAGTAGCATCATCACTGCCTGGGACCATCCAGCACCCAGACGAAGGTCCCACGCTTAACACAAACAGGGGTGCATCATTTTCCTATACTCTTTAGTGCTCTCTGAGCTGAAAAGAAGAGAGAAGCCAAAGGAGAGGGAGAGAAGGGGGGGGGGTGTAAGGAGAGGAAGAGGGAGATAGGAGAAGAATTTTAACATCTTATTTACAAGTCCACTCACTCTGAGACGAATTGCTCCCCTTTCCTCAAACTCTGGGAAGATCTATTTCAAGCCCCAAATACCTATTAGGATACAACCAGACTACTCTACCTGGTGCAAAATTTAAACACGAAGGTATCGGATCCCTCTCCCACAGCCCCTCCGTCTGGTCTCCGAAAAGGAGGTTTCCCTGGAAAAGATACTCAAGCCTCGACAATGATATACATTACAAGTACAAATATTAAGAGAGAGAGAGAGAGAGAGAGAGAGAGAGAGAGAGAGAGAGAGAGAGAGAGAGTGTGTGTGTGTGTGTGTGTGTGTGTGTGTCCCCTGCCCTGTTGCAGAGCCATCTGAAGGCCTCTGGGCCGGGGAGCAGTTTCTCTATGTGCTGACTTTACAGAAGGATCAAAACAGCATGAAAGAAATCATAGAGAGAGGGAGAGAGAGAAAACGTCAGCAGGAGCCGGACTTCTAAAAACCCCTTCCGCCCCATAGGCTTCAATATTAAAAAACCCCCTAGGAGCCGCAGACACTGTATTAATTAGTGCAACCACCCATGAAAAGCTGGGTTCGGAGAGGCATTCTTTGCCCTGTGTGAAAAACCACCCCCAATAAACAATTGTTAAGTTGGCCTATTGCCGCTGGTAAATTGCACAGCATTAAAAAAATAATGCTTTTCATATTAGGCACTAATTAAAGGTTGGGACAGCTTTAAAACAAGAGAGGGAGGGGGGAAATCAAAGAAAATATAAAAATGTTCTTTCAAGAGTTATGGGAGGTTAATAAAGTATGTCTGTTATAGTGAGCTACTTTGCCCCTAGCTACAGCCAAACTGGAGCCACGGCAATTGGGTCTCAATAAGATAATGATATTCCTTTCTCTGCTATTAAAAGACTCCCAGTGCAAACTTAAAATGATTTATTTAATTTAGGAAATTATGAGGTGTAACTTCAAAGCCTGAGCCGTTAGTAATGGAAAACACCAGGTTGTTTAAAATTATAATAATAATTGTTTGGACGACTTGGGACATCAAAGTGTTTGCTTCAACAAATAAAAGCGAGCGCTAGGAGATAGAATGAGCGAGCGCGCGGGGTCCGGCGGAGGTGGGACCCGGCTGGCTTTGTTAGCTGACTGCTTATCGGAGGCCGGGAATTTCGCAGCTCCTCCGCACTCGGCTTTGATGTGCGCGCGTTCTGAAATTAACTTTATAACTTTCATTTTTCTATTTTCCCCTCTCTCTGACCCGGGACTCCAAGAGAGAGAAAGGGGGATGGGGTAAGAGGAGAAAGGTTGGAAGAATAGGGGAGGAAGGCGGAGAAAGGGGGATGGGGCAGGCGGAGAGAACCTGCTACTTCGGGATTTGTCTAGGGTGCAGCGCTGGGGAAACTATTCCAGGAAGTTAAAATACAAGATTCCCAGAACGAAAATATTAAGATGAGAAGGGTCTATAGAGCATTAAAACACGAGGCATAGAAAACATATCTAGAAAGAATCTTTAAAAAATAGAAGTTTAAAATGGAAAGGGATCTAGAGAATATCTACTTATAGTCCCCTAAATTCATGCACCGGAAAATTGAGCTTTGGGATCGAGAATGGACTTCATTGGCATGGCCTGAGTCTACACTCAAACCCAGAACTTCTGCGTCCAAGTCCAAAACTTTCTTCTTCGCTCTCCTGCTTTGCCCTTCTCATTAGGCTCCTGAAAGCTTTTCTACCTGAATAAGTATGGGGGGAACTAACATGATTTCCCTCATAAAAATGGCCACATCGATGGGGAAATACATACATACATATACAAATATATCTATATCAGAGTTTCATGCATATTACAAATCTAACCATGAAAAAGAAAAAAAAATCCTACATTTCCTTCTTCCCCTCTTAAAACCAAACCAAACCAAACCAAAAAAACCATAAGCCAATTGACCTGCTTTTAATACAAAGTAATGTCACAGAGAGCTTTAATTTCTTCCAACAGAGTTCCATTCATCATTGTGAATTCCCTCAGAATGATAAACCAGTAAGTAACTTTAGCAACCAGATAAAAATCTTCAAATTCTGTTTTGCATCTGTAGAAACTGAGGCCCTGAGAGAAGTAACCTGAGGTCTCAGAATAAATGGCTGAGTTGGATTTAAAACACCCTTCTCTCCTCTCGGGACTCTTATTCTGGGTCTATAATCTTTCCAAGCTTTTCTGTAAGTATAACTCACTATTTCAGCCTCCAGGCCCCATAGGGGTTGGATCAGGAGGGAGAAACAAAAAGAAAGATTCAGAGCCAGCTTGGACTTCAGCACAAAGAAATATAGTAGCTTTTCACAAGATACTGAGTTGTCTCCTTCCTTCCTCAAATGGCAAGGGTACTCTTAAAGGGATGTCTACAACTGGATTTATATATTATTGTGTATTATAATTGTCTATATGTTTATCACAACCCCTGCTTGTTTGTAAAACTCTATTGTATCAGAGATTCTGTTTTATCTAAACTTTCTATCTCCACCAAGAAACAGCAAAGTAGGTTTTAGTATATTTTCATTGAATCTGAACTCATTGACCAAGATATATAGAAATATGAAGAGGTTGTTGTAAGTGGGGTTTGGAGGGGGAGGGTGGAGGTATCACAGAAAGCCTTGAAAGGCAGAACTAAAGGATACAGAAAATTCCTTGGAGTTGCCCATACTCCATCAGAGAGAACTGCTTTTGGGGCCTTCCATTGACTGATTTTTTGTCAGGTCAATCTGACTTTCAGTTTTTCTTATAAGCAGAGACCATTTTCAGTTTTCCTGGAAAACATGCGATGGGGAGGAAGGGAAGGAAAGGGGAGAATGGTTTCCATATTTTCCTGCTAAAATGTGTATAGATAATAGAGAACTAAAGAGGTTGTGTGGTGGTGGGGTATAACCCTGAACCTATAGAGCAGACCTGACAGGATATAAAATAAGAAAGCTGTGTGACCAAAGACAAATCGATTTCGCTTCAGCTTCAGTTTTCTCCTTTATAAAATGAGAGTAGTGATCATTGTACTACCTATTTCACAGAAAGCCTAGGAGAAAAATACTTTAAAGGAACTAGAGCTCTAAGAGCTATTGTTATTTTAGAAATGTCTTCACTATGTGGGCACCTAAAGATCTGTCTTGAGTTTGAAAATGCATGATATGTGTCCATATTCCTTAAGGCCCCTTCCTTTTTTTATAATAGAGACTGAGAATAAACCCTAATTCTGGCTGAGTTGGGTACCTAGCTCAAGCTTTTAAAATGATAAACATTCGCCATGAAGTCTGGCCAAGACCTGAGCAATTAATTTTGAGATGAAACTGAAAATGGATTAGGTGATTTGGGTGAAGGGAAGAGGGAGTGTAGGGTAGGGCTGGGTAGGAAGGGCAGTCAGACAGACAGGCAAGCAGGCAAAGGAGGCTGGGACAGGATGAAGGCATTTTGCTTCTTTGTATCTGGGACAACCCCAACCCTGAAATTTACTGCTGTGCAAAGCCTCAGAACTCATGGGTGCTTAGGCACTGCTCCCGGGCACTGACACAAATCCAAGCTGAATTTGTTCCTCAATCTTAACATCATTTCTGTCCTGAACTGAAAGTGAGCCAATGTAGGCTTCCTGACAGTCTGGCCTACTAATGTCTATGCTGAGGTCAGGAGAGGGGATGGCTGTGGCTATTATGTAGCACTTGCCCACCCCCAGAGCATGTGTTCTCTTCCTTTTTGTTGGACTCTCTCATTCTAAGGGGCCTTTGCATGGAACTGAATGATATCTTGGGGGTGGGATGCATTTTCTGTTTTTTCTCCCCCACACACATACACACCCCAACCCCCATATTTAACAGAAAGTCTCAAGCTGAATTACTACTTGAGCCCTTTGCTCATAACTGCAAAAAGAGAAGAACCAGATGGGCTGTTTTTTTTTTTCTGAACCCCTTAAAGAACCTGCCTCCTCAGTACAGGACTAGATTTGCCTTATTAAATGCCAAATATGAAAGCAACCTTAGAACTTAGAATATAGAATATCAGAGCTGGAAGGGTCTTTGGAAGTCATCTAATCCAACCCAATTCATCTTTACAGAGGTGAAAACTAGACCTTCCTTGCCAGCAGGAACCAATAATAAAAGAAACTTGCTTCGTGAATGCTATAACTCTGAGGAAACCATTCATTTCTCTTATCTGTACCTAAGTTTCCTTCTATGTTGCATGAGGACAGTGATCCCAGCACCATCTACCTCTTAGAGAAATTGTCTGGGAAAAATAACTTTGTTATTTAAGTGCTATAGATATGAAAGATACTGGCATAGTTGCTGTCTTATGATGACAAACATTGTCATGACCATCACCACTACCATCATCCATGTCCCCAGTCAAACTCTTTTTACCACTGTTGGACTGGTGGAGCCAGGATGGAAGGTGACAGTACCCTGTGTCAATATAGGATCTAACCTGCCAGTACTGTTGCTGTCTCAGTTCTTGCTGCCACTGCCTGATCTTTCTTACAGAAAATCAAAGTTGCTAATCTCCCCCAAAACTCTTCACCACAAAAGTGGAAGCCATTATTGTACCCAACGCTTACCTAAGAAAATGACATTCTCTGAAGGGGAGACAGGGAGATCGGTTTTCAGGAGGATGCCTGACTCTGCAATCAAATTTTCCATTCATTACTGGATTCCAAGTCCCTCAGATAAAGTTGAGTTAGGCTCTCAATCTTAGAGGTGGAATGGACCTTAGATAGCTCAATTTATCCATTCGCTTTACCGGCAATGAAACTAGTGTCCGTAGAAGGGAAGCAATTTGTCCCAGCTCATGTGGCAGCAAGCAGATCCCAGCACCAAACTTAAAGTGCAGTACTCTCGCCACTACTTCAAGAGCAAGGCACTAGGCTCCTGATCGTCGAGAGCCCAAGAGCAGGGGACCTGACCATTTAAATTAGACCTAAACCCAGCACCAATTTTAATAGACTGTTCGGATTATATGGGCTAGTCATGATAGACAGGGCCTCAGTTTAGGAAGAAAAGGAGGAAGCCTACCAGACTTTGTGAAGAGAGAGAGAGAGAGAGAGAGAGAGAGAGAGAGAGAGAGAGAGAGAGAGAGAGAGAGAGAGAGAGAGAGATGGAGCAACAATTAGAGACCCACCTTTACAGAGGATTACGAAATGGGGAGGTGCGCGCGCGCGTGTGTCTGCATGTGTGTGTTTAAGTGCATCTCTAAAAGGTTTTAATGACAGTATTCCGGCTGTTCCGCGTTGTGATAAATGTATTCAGTTCTCAGGAGGGCCTAGGGGCATTGTGCATTAGGGTCCGTGATGAAGTCTTCTCTGAGTAAGGCCTGACACCTCCCTCTAATAAAATATAATACTCAATTAACTAGGGCTTCCCAAAAGGTTTTCATTTAAACAAGTTAATAATGGGCGCCAGGCGAACGCCGAGCTCGCGGCTCAGGAAGTAGCTTAGCGAGGTAGGGTTGAAAGCCCAGTATCCCGGTGGGGAGTGGGTACAGCAGGGAGTCAATCACAATAACAGCTCTCTCTTGCCGTAGTGCTTTACTGTTCACAAAGCGCTTTCTTTCCTCTCCAGTCCCGTGAGAGACGTGGTGTAAAGTGCAAATAGCAGTGTACCCATTTTACAATCTACAAAACTGAGGCATAACGTCTGGAGGTAGTTTGCCCAACAGTACGGCAGGTAGTATCAAAATAGGAACTTGAACCCCAGATATTCTGATTTCAACATCTGGGAACTGGCAAAGAGGGAAAATAGAAACGGGATAGTGCTTGGGAAGGGCATTTGTAGGGAGGTAAGAAAGAAAATATCTCCTCTTGAAGAAGTTCGGCCATCAGGCAACTCGAAAAGTTTTCTCTTTCCAAGATCAGTGTTCCCCGGTGTTTCTCAGGATAAAGACACCAACTTACCATTATGATTAATGTGGCAACCTGCAAAACTCTGAGTTATTTAAAACTGCCTGACAAAACCATATTCTTCCCCTTTGATTCTTTTTTAAGTACTGTGAGACAAAGGTGAACGAACATAAGTGGAAAGTAAAGTATGTAAGGGAAAGCTGGAGTAAACAACTCTTGAACTCTCCACTTCTTAAAAAAAAAAAAAGATATATGAATATGATCGAATCTGTGGAGACCTATGTGTGAATTGTGTACTTCCCTGTAAGCTGAAGAGTGAAGTCCGAGGATTTCGGCAAAGTACTTCCACATTTTATTGACTTATAGTCATAGAAACTGTGGGAAATCAAACTCAAAAAGGTCTTTTTGTAATCTAGGAGAGATGCAGTATTGTGGGAAACATAAACTGAATTTGCCGGGAGTGGACCCTAGTTGGAACTCAGTTGGAACTCGTACTTCTATCTTTAAGCCGTGTGACATTGAGGGGAGGCACTGGTTCATCTCCAGCTCTGCAAAATGATTCCTGGATAGCCCTAGATACTTCTCCTTTTTTTGGGAGAGTTTTATCTTTCTCTGAGAAATCAAGAAATGGAAAGAAGAAAAAAAACATTTTGTTTTGCCCTGTCCATTCCGGGGTAGCTTGAACCCCAAGTAACCCAGGTTCCTCTGCCTCAGTCCAAGGGAACTGAGATTTGAACATCAAAGGGAAATTGTTCTCTTTCGTTTGCCGGCAATATTAGCGTCTTTTCATTCCATTGGAAAATAAAGACCTCTGCCCCTCACCTAACTTCAGAAAAAAAAGATTCTCCAAAAACTTGTCAGATGCAGCAAACTATCCCATAAGGCCACCACCCCACCACACCCGTCATTAACTAATCTTTCACTAATGCCTTTATAGTATTGTAAAAACTCCTACACACTACCTTCCAGTTCTTTCATACCCAGTAATTCCGGATGCCCAGGGAAAAGTTTAAAAAGAGCCATTAGGCCAATCCAGAGCACTGAAACACTGGCTTTCTTTCCAGTTGTCCAATTCTGGCCCTCGATCTGTGAATTAAATATTCCTTCACACTGAAATTTCGGAAAACAACAAAGAAACCCAATAAAGTCATTTCTTCACTGCCCCCTCCCCAGGACCAACCCAACTAAATATTTGGATTTGTGATGATATTCTAATTCTCCCCCAAGAGAATAGAGACCCCTTAAAGAAATGTGAGCTCTGACAACCCCTGGCAATTAAACAAGATTTTAATTTAATTCCAAATAAAAGATAAGAAATAGTAACTCTTCAATAAAATATATAAAATTGTACAAGCCATCCCTTTCAAAGGGACTGGGGTATTCTGGGAGAGGGACCGGGGATTGGTGAAGTGAAAGTGGTCAGGTTAACAGCATTATTTTTTTAGCAGAACAAAATTTGCTGGTGGGTTCCCCACATAAACACACCAAAACAAACATAATGTTGAGGATATGTTCTGCCTTCTCTGCATTCTCTCTAGTAACTTTCATATTAAGATCAGCACACAAACATACATACACACATAAAAAATATGATTCCTGTCTTTTTCCTCCCTTTTTGGATCTATTACTTTTCAAGCATACTTACTATATAGGGGTTGTCTACGAGATACTTTAAAAACACCAATGTCTACAATGAATCAGTTTTTAAAAATCACCCATGCTTTGGTTGTCTCTCTCTCTTCAAAGCCCACTTTACCAAAACCCTTTCCCCCCATTACTTACAGTACACTCAACTCTCCAAATCCAGCCTTATATGTAGTTACGGGAAACAATAGCTTTGAGGTGGAACTATAAAGTACCTGATTGTCACTTCAAAGTCCCCCTTTTTTTTTTCTCCTGACCTTCAATGTTTTTAATTCATGTGGGGAACATTTCCAATACTGAATGATTTGGGCGGAAGGGGGAGAGGGGTAACAGGAGGAGAAAATCAAATCACGGGAAAAATCATTACATCTTTTTTGCTTATGTAATGTGATGAAATGGTGAAAATTAAAGAATCTATTCACATCTATTTTCTATCTACATCATTTGGGAGGCAGGCAGGCATATTGGAAAAGAGCATTGTACCCCAGCCTGGAAATATGCTTCTGATCCTAACTCTGTCCCTTACTAGTCGGCCATATGACCTTGGGCAAATCATTTCTCCTTTCTGGAGCCCATGTATAAAATAGGTGTAAATACTTTCATCACCTACCTCATAGGGTTTCTGTGATATGAGGAAAGCACTTTGTAAACCATAAAGCACTATAGAAATGAGTTATTATAAAAATAAACACCATCATACTTTTAAAACCTCCCCAAATTATATCTGACAAGATTCCTTTTAGAAGTATATTATCCTTTATAAAAAAAATATCCCTTCCCCCCAAAATAAAACTCCCCAGTTATCTTGTTGGAGGTCTCCTTCAGGAAAATAATACACTGAATATATATATATACATATGCATATATATAATTTTTCTTTTCAAAATACTTTGACTTTTCACGTCTGTAGTATAAAAATGTATTATACTTTATTATATATATATTTATATATAAAAAGCCTTCAGGATCAGTCTTTGTGAAAAAGGAGGGGATGCTGACAAATAGGATTTGGTGTCCCAGACTAAAGAGCAAGAAGTGATCTGCTCTGTCCTGTGAACACCTAAGTGGTTGGCATGGTGCTCTTAAAATATGCAGCAAAAGGAAAAAGTGATCCAGGATTGGTTTGGTACTGTACTCTTGGATGAGGAAAGAAAAAAAGACGACAAACATATCCATCATGAAGTCTATTTAACTATTCCTTTGCTGGGAGATCTTCCTTAAGATAAATGATACATGCTATATCCAACAGGAGTAGCATAGAGTCCCACAGGTGGGATGGGGAGTACGGGTCTGTGAAAAGGATAGGATGTTCCATATATGGAAGCTGCTTGGAGTGGAGAGTTGATGGGGAAAGGGAGGCTGAAGCCGGAGGGTAACATAGGTTTGGCTGCCATTTTCAGCTTTTCCAGTTCTGCTTCCTGCAGTCTCTTGGCCTTGGCCCTTCGGTTCTGGAACCAGATTTTGACCTGTGTCTCTGTGAGGTTCAGGGAGCTGGAAAACTCAGCCCGTTCAGCGATGGAGAGGTACTGTTTCTGGCGGAATTTTCGTTCTAGGGCCAGAAGTTGGGAAGTGGTAAAAGGAGTCCTGGGCTTCCGATTTGTCTTGTGTTTCCGAAGGGTACAGGTTGTAGGACTCAAATGTCCTATGAGAATAGAAAAGGGAAGATGTTAGGAAAGAAAATCATGCTTCTTTCTCTCTGTCTACTCTTGATTCCCAACCTCTTTTGGACTGAATAAGAGCTAGTTTTTGGGAAACTAGAGTTCGTATGTAAAGTGAGGAGCAGATTTATGATGGACTATTATTACACTTGTTATTGTCCCAAATACATGCTAAGTTAATCATATCCTAAGGCACATAATGATGCCATAAACAAGTACATGTTCCTTATTATTCTCTGTCTACAGATGACAAAAACCAAACATCCGCTTTCCCAGATATTTCTGAGGGACAGCTTTCTTGGCTTGGTGCTTCCATAAGGCGAACCTGACTAAGAAAGTGGGCAGTGGGGGGTGGGCGGAAAATTAGCTCTCCCATAAATGTAAAATGTCCAGAAGAATCATGCTACTTCAGAATTAAGAACATGTGACATCTTAATCATATCCTAGATATATTCTCCAGTTTGGTGCAAATGTGTCAATGCCGCAGGGATGGGGAAGGCAGAATTATGATGAAAATAAAGGTGTGTCAACAACATTTAGGCTCCATGTTCAAAATGGAATCAATTACGAGGAAGTCATAAGACTGGGGCATCCCGGGTGATCCCATCAACAACTGCCGTCTGTGCTTGTTTGCCAGGAAGCCACAGGGGAAGGGGGGGGGGGAGATACTTGGCAATTAGTTTTCAGCATTTGGCTTTTATGAGGTATGCTAATTTTCAAATATGTAGCTGTAGCAGCTAAACTCAATACACATGCAGAGAATGTGGCATTTCTTGTTCAGTTGGTTTGGTCCTTGAAACACATTTTAAATTGCAGGCTAAGGGCATAGGGCAGCTTACATCTCTTCCTCTACTGGATTTGTTATAGGGTAAGGAAGGGCCTGGTTTCTGGAAGGTAGGGCCAAGTGCTAGCAAGTCCCATCAAAGCTGGAATAGCTTCAGGTATGACCCAGCAATGGATGGTATATCTGTCATCCAAAGACAAGCCTAGGTAAGTATGACAGGGTTCATATCCAGAGGGCAAGCCACCAGGGAATCTTTTCAGTCACAGCTATTTTATGTGGTTTTCTCATCATACACATGGAATAAGTAGGAAGGATCAGGGTGAGTTAAGAATTGAACTTAAGACATGGACCATATTAACTATCACAGTTCAATGGAAAGTCCTTGAATTTTCAATGTTATCACTGCTAGTGCTCCCTATAGGGATACAGATTGCAAGCCAGCCATGAAGTGATCAAAATATATTTAAGCACATACATGTCCTCTACCTGATCATAAAGTAGGAACCTGCTCTGGGCCCTAGTCTCTCGAATCAGAGACAGATAAAGAGAAGTAAAGTGGATTTGCAATCAAAGGACCAGGGCTTAAATCTTTGCATGCCATTTATTACCAGGATGCCCTGAGGCAAGTTACTTCACCACGTCAGGCCTTAGTTTATTCATCTAGAAAATGAGAGCATTGGATTAGATCTCCTTTCCTGCTCTAGATCCTACCAGAGTCCTTCCATCTTCTGTGGCAATATGCTGTAAGATTTCAAAGTAATTTGGTAGAGACCACTAGGACTCCATTTAAATGGAAGAAAACAAAACCAAAACTAAAACCAAGGCACTGGTTTTCACGTATGTATCAAAACAGCAACTACAACACTACTAAGTATCCCTTTCCCCCATACATTTTATTGTAAATTCACAGACAGATGAAGATTATTTGATCATATAAGACAAAACAACATTTATCTTACTTCTTAGGTTACTACCAGACAATCAAGATTCCCACTTGTTACTAGGCTCAGGTAACTAAAGGCATCCCTTGACTAATGATTTGTCCCCATACTTCTGCCAAGGCCTTATTTGAATTCATCAGTTTACAAGATTTTGTCATTGTTTATTTTAAAATTAAATGAATTCTTGCAACTCTGTGAGTTCTAGAGGCCCGCATAAAGATCCCTTGGGGACTGTTGAGACAGAGGTTGGAATGCAGCAAAGTATGCTTTTTGTTCTGCCTCCTACCAGGAAGGGCATTGAGGAGGTTCAAGGGTTCCTACTGAAGAGAAGAAGGATGGTGTTCAGAATGATAAACTGGGGAGATCAGGCTGTTTAGGGTAGGGCCGAAAGAAAACTTAGAGGTCACCTAATCAGCAATGTCCCCAGCTGTACAGATTGGGAAACTGAGACGCAGAGTGAAATAACTTTTCTCAAAGGCACAAAGGTAGTGAGTAGTTTAGTCACAACTTAATGTGTCTTTTAACTCTGGACCCAACAGTCTTTTCACATACACTAAATTACCAGGAGACCTGCCACTACCCACAATTGACAACCTACACAAACACACACACACACACACACACACACACACACACACACACACACACACACACACCTGCCCCAGCCTTTATGATCTCATAGAGTATTAAGTAAGGGGGTCAGGGTATCTGTGACTAAATGTGATCGATCACCTACTCCAGATTATGAAGCCAGTTCCAATGTGTATCTCTCTTTACCATGTCAGAGCTCTGACTTTTCTTCTCTCAGAAATGACTCTGGTCTTGTTGTTTTCCTTCTCTCTGATATTTGGAATGGTGAAAGCTCTGTGCCTAGCCTGGGAAATCATCTTATTCAAAGCAACACAGGTAGTGAATTGTAGAGAAAAAATTTGGATCTACCTTAGGTCTTCAAATACAGTTCTTCTCCTATAGAGCAACATAGGATGACCGTTTTAAGGACCTGCATCTCAACTTCACTCTGAAGATTTCTGACCCATGGCTATTGGCCCTGGTTCTCCTTGACCTTTGAAACTTCTCTATTATATTTCATGTAATAAAGACAGGCTCTAAGAGCTGGGTTGGGAGGGGGGGCAGGCTGAATAATTTCAGATTATGTTAAAAGTTTTGTTTTCAAACAAAGACATTGGTCATCTCTGTGTGTAGAGATTTAAGAAACGAGATGTCACTAGAGATTTTAGTTTTTCATAAAGTTAAAGCCCAGGGATTTGGACCTAGGGGATCTAGATATAAATCCTAGATTTTACCATTTGAGTGACTTTGGACAACTAATTCATATTCCTCAACTTCCATTTCATTGTCTATAAAATGAGGATGGAGGAGGATTGTTAAATAACTATCTGGTTCCAAATCTGTGATCTGTGGTCTATCATTCATAAAAATTTTCCAGCTTTTTTTTTCCAGACAAGGAAAGTCTCTGTCTCTGTCTCTCTCTCTCTGTCTCTCTCTCCTCTCTCTCTGTCTCTTTCTCTCCCTGATGAAATTATACAGAAGGTTAAAGGTCAGTCTAGAAGCTGGAAAATATAGATTAACAACTGGAAGGGAAAAGAGTGGGGTTTTGAAAAGAAAAAGGGAGAAAGAATTCAAGCTTTTCCAGTTATGGGGTAACTGCAGGAAATCTTTCCAAGTCAGTTAATCAACCCAACGTTTTAAAAAAAAAAAAAACTTGAGAAAACAGCCCAGCCAGTAACCTTAGTGGATAGGTGAGAAGGACCCTCTCAAGAAACTGCCTGTTTACATTGGGGCACAGAGATTAACCTTGCCCTAATGGTAAAGTCATAGGGGGTATGGGAGAAGATATGGGAGAGAGCAGATTGGATGAGGGGATATCTTGTGGGACTGCTATTCTGGGGTGGTGGGTAGGGGAAAATGGGGAAAAATTATTAACTCAAAATCTGGCGGAAATGAATGATGTAAACCATAAGTTAATAAAGCATTTGTTTAAAAAAATGAAAATAAAAATAAACTGTCTGTTTAGTGTAGAAGTCTTGCCATCTCACCAACCAGGGTGCAGGTGCATGGACTAGGGAGAGTCAGGAAAGAGGCTGTCCCCTTCACTTTTAATGCTGCTTTTCCAGTAAACCCCTTTGTCATTCTTTTGTGTGAATCTGTTTCCAAAGCAGAGATGAAATAAAAGACAAAACTGAGCCACCACGCCCTAGGGAACGTAGGAATAGTGAATCCATCATAATAAGGGGTGTGAACTGGTGCTAGAGAACTAGGGGGACAGGCTGAAGAATGGGATAAATCTGGCTAAAAACTTTCTGCTTTCGCTATAGGTAGAGAAAGCAAGGAACAGCACATCTAAGGATCCAGAGGCTAAGTTACTCTCATGGTCACCTGGCTTAGAAACACAGGGTAATAATAATAAGGACTCATATTTACAATACACATTATGATTAATGTAGTACTTGGCCCACAGCAAGTCCTTAGTAGGTAAGAGTAGGTATTATCATCAGCCATTTACAGCAGGGAATGACTGGTATTATCTCCATTTCACAGAAGAGAAAACTGGACTAAAAATTACTCGCCCAGGGTCACACAACCTAAGGCGAGCAAACCTTATATCAAAGTCTTCCGACTCAAGTACAGCGCTGTCTGCAACACAAATGTCCTTTCCCCACGCCACTCCTGAGAAACGAAGGCAATACTTCACACCTAATACATCAGTTCTGTTTAGGTGGGTCATCTTCCCCAGTGACCTCCTGGTCCCTGACTCTTACATATCACCCCAACCTTGTGGTCTCTCTCCCCACCCGACTCCCAACCAACACATAGAGAGGAATAATATTAGGGTGCTGGCGATCAACTTCTTGGACTGTAGAAATATATTTTCGAGGGAAAATCGCTTAATTTGAACTTTAAAAATGTTTCTGGTTCTACTTTAAATGTATCATGGAGTCTGTACGGTACAAATGGTGCAAAGACGACTATGAAGCTCTTGGCAATGAGATTGATGCAGGCAAGCAGTCGGGCAAATTTAAGCTAACAATCTTCTTCTCTCTTCACCCTCTTAATAGCCGAGGCCTAGGGACCCTGAGAGACAGAAGAAGTAAGGACAATCTTGGCCTGGATTCCACTATTTCAGATGTGGTCTCTGAATGAAAGTTAACATGAGAGTAGTAATGAAGAGGAAGATGGATTTCTGGAGACTGAAGACCTGTATTTACTTGGTACCTGTTTGACTTTCTGTAATATCCCCTCCCTGGGCCCTCAATTTAACCGTATAAAAAGATTTTTTTTGGTGGGGGAGAGATAAAATGACCTTCTAATGTCCTTTAAAACCCTATGATTCTCCTACCTTTCCCTGTGTTAACAGCGTAGAATCTTTAGATTTGGACTGTCAAATCATACCCCCAGGAACTTCTAAGTATGATAGAAAATTTTGAGGATGGACGTCCTAGATCTCCCAGAAAACGTCAGCTAATGCTCCGAAACCAGAAAATACATTTTGTAGATTTTAGAGTGTGGGGAGGGGAAGATATCTTGGAGATCATAAAGTTTTAAAATTACATCGTCATTTTATCGGTAAAATCAAGTCTTTTAAAATAGACGGGTTTGAAAGAAAATGGGTTCGCAGGACAGAGAAAAATAAGTAACAGCTCACATTTTTTTTCTGAGCACTAAGGTTTACAAGGGGACTCATAACCCTGTGGGGTGGATGGCGCAAGCCTTTTGATCGCTCAGCCAGGCTGTGTCGGACCCGGGATTGGAAGCAGTCTTCTAGCCCCGCGCACTTTCCACTCCCGGTCCTGCTAATCCAATCTCGCTCCTCATGCGGTTCTCCTAAACTCTCTCTCCCGGACCCTCCCCCTTCCCTCCATTCCCGCCCACCGGATTTTATTAACACTCAGACTGCGACTCCCAGCAGTAGAAGCCGAAGATTATTTTGGCTCCAATCTCGCTTTACCCCTAGCATGCCGGATACCTTCCCCTCCAGCTCTGCACCCCGAGGCTCGACCAACTGGAAGTAGGTTCGGTATAAGGATAAACTACTATACCGGTAATCAGGATACGTGAGTTCGAATACAGGCACTACCTCGTTTACTGGAATGGTTAGGAAAGGCATTCTCCACCCCTACCTCAGTTTCCTCATCTGTAAAATGAAGTTAGGCTAGAAGAGACGGAAATTCAAATTCCATATGATAATTTGGGGGGCCTCAGTTTTCTCATCTGTAAAATGACTAGACGATCCCTTCCAACTTTAATCCATGGTCCTCCTCCCTTCCCTTCCTTACTTGCACCACCCTTCACACACACTCACTTGGCGGTGGGGAGTATCGGCCAGCCTCCTGAACCCAGGATGTCCCGTCCTCCGAGTTCTCCGACTTGACCGAGGACGTCTCAAATGTTTTTGTAAGCAGCCCGGGGCTGTGAGCTTCCCTGGCGCCGTGCCCCGGCAGCAGCATGGTCCTGGAGGTGCCTTCACTGCTCCCACCGCCGCCGCCGATGCCACCGCCTCCCACGGGCAGGGAAGACACCTCTTTGAGAGGCTTCTTGTCGGACATAAGCGCCTCCACACTGAAGGGCAGGCTAGACACTTTGACCCTTCGATCCTCCGAGCCCAAGTCCGCGACCACAGCCGGCGGTGCCACAGGACCCTCTTCGTCCGAGGAGAAAACCTCCTTCGCTTTGGAAGGAGAAGCCATGACTCGGAGCACCCCAAGGTGGAACCCTCTCCCCCGTGGGCCGCTCAGTCAACCTCCGTGCGCGCCGCGCCTGCCGCAGTTCGCTCGCTCTTTCTGCCCCACTGCAGCTCCGGATGCACCGACTCCACTTCCAACCCAGCAGCTGCTACTCAACTTTTTGGGGGGGCGAGAGCGGGGGGAGTAAGGTTGTTGTCTTTTCCTCCTCTGGGAAGGTGAATAAAGCCGACGCAGCCAATCCCAGGGGGCCGGTGGTATGACGTAATGGTAGATCGCTTTTGATTGGTTGACCAGAGTGGCTGTGGAATTTTTTTTTTTTGTTTAAAATAAATTAGGAGTTAATTACAGGAGCAGCAAACTGAGCTGTTATTAGCGATCCCTCCAGGGCTATAATCACACCAACACTGAAAAGTCACTGGGATAATTAAGGCTGATTCTATAAAGAGGAAGCTCACAGAATCCATTTTTTTCCTTCTCTTTTGACCCTACTTTAAAGAGTGCTACCTACCTTTTCCAAATCTGCTCAGTTTTAGGATTTTAGAGCTGAAGGGTATCTTTTAACATAAATTCTTAGAACTGGAAGGTATCTTAAAATATAGAATGTTAGAACTGGAAGGAACAGTAGAAATAGGTCATCTGGTCAGACCCTTTCATTTTGCAGCTATGGAAACTGAGTCTCAAAGATGGAAAATACTTGTCCAAAGTTAAATGAGTAGTAAAAATGATTGGAACCTCAGTCATTTAATTCCAAATCTAGTGCTTTTGCCAGTACATCAAACTCTTGCATGCAAAAGTCACCTGAACTGTTCCAGAGTTCACTAAACACTGAAGTCTCTTCCAGCTCCAAGGCCTGTGAACTACTCTGTTTTATCTCCTGTACCCTTCTTTTTATGCTGTTTTGAACATTGTTCTTTGCCTGAAAGGGAAAAGGAATATGGGAATTCGGTAGGGTGTTAGGAATATGGGAATGGGGTAGAGTGTTAAGGAACATGGTAACAAGATCATCATCAATCTCTATCAAAACACATTGGAGCCCTTTTCACGTGCAAAGCACTGTGTTGATGCTGGGGATAAAAAAAAAAATAGCAGTCCTTGTTCTCAAAAATCTTAGCAATCCAATTGGAGAGATGATATTTACATACAAGTCAGAATATGCACGATTCCCTGTATATGATAGGGACAATAAATGCTATGTGGGAGCTCAGAAGAAAACAAAATCATTGTGAGCCCTGGCAGTTTGAGGATGTTTCCAGGAGGTTGCACTTTTATTTTCTGGGGAAGATAAAAGTATGATACCCAGGGTAGTTATTAGAAGTTTGCCCAGAGATATCTCCTGCCTCCACATAAGACTTTGACACTCTGAACTGGTCTTGGTGGTCTGTCTGTTAGACTAAAAATCCTCCTTCCCAAGTCTGTATCTATGTGTCTCTCTTTATCTCTTTGTCTCTCTGGCCATTGTATCTCAATACTGAGGGCTATCATAAACATACCTCCCCCTTCCCCAGTAAAACAGAGCACAAGAGGGGCATAATTGCAGAGAGAATTTCATCCTATATGATGCCTTTTGGGCCTTTGTGTCTTTTAGGAGAACATATTTTTTTTTTCAATTACAGGTTAGAAAAAAGCAATAGATTTTCCTGTTTCTGATAACTATTTTGTCCCATAATTATGTAGTGGGAGCCACTTTGATTACAGTTTCCTGGGGAAAGGGAACATTATGAGGGCTTCCTGATAGAGATCCTTGAGGAGAGCTGGGTTTGGAGAAAGGCAGAACTCTGTCCTTATGGGTTTAGAGAAGTCAACTGTCCATTATAGATATATTTTAATATTGCATATATATTGCACATGCATATATAACCAATAGTGTCATGGAGAGTGTGATGGAACTGTAGTCAGGAAAACCAGGACCTGGTTATTGGTTCTGACACTGCCTGAGCTTGGACAAGTCATATCACATCTCTTGGATTCATATGTAAAAATAGAATAATAAAATTTGCACTATTTACCTTGTATATTGCTGTTTTCTTCCCAAATCTTGGCCAGAGGATACTAACCTAAAGGGCATTTTAAGTAATACAAGAATTTGTTTTTGTTATTTTAATTCAGATGAACAATGATTTCTTAAATATCTCTGTCTCTTTTTGTGTAGGCTTAAGATATAATGGTTCTGGATGTTGTGCCCTCCTATTCTATATTTTGTAGACTAGTACCTTTTTCTGCATGAAAAGCTCAGGTCTTTTGCAGCCCAAGGGTTCTTATCTCAGTCGGCCCTCTCAAAGCCCTCAGACGTATCTGAGAAAGTTTTTGTCTCCTGAAGGCTGATTTAGGTCTTTTTACTGAGGCTGGGCCAGCAGGGATTCCCTGTTACACTGATTTCTTTCCAATGTCCTATCTTCTTTACCTTGAGGAGGACAGCAGGCTATTTAAACATAATTAGAAAGAGGTAATCAATACTATTCCCACCCCTTCATCCCCACTTGCTGTGATAAACACAGCCTCCTTTTACAGTTTCTCAAATCATGGAGAAATTTTTTAACTTACAGTGGACATCAGGAAATGTCTAAATTCATAATTAGTTAGAATTAATTATATATGAATCTCAGTGTTCATATTGGAGATTAAATTATATAGGATATATACTAAATTAGGTAGGGGAAATGGGAAAGGCAAAACATTAAATATTTTTGCAAGCAAAGTTGAAATTCAATGTTGTTGTATAGCCAACATTTATCAATATTTTATTGGGAAGGAGTAATTTCTTCCCTATAATTTTCATACATCCACTTTTTTTGGTGATTGTTATCCAAAATAAGTTGTTAATAATAATCACCTTTAAACATGTCATCCCAGAATTTTCTTATTATAGTTACCATTGAATCTTTTAAAATGGCATAAGAATCTACTTCAATTGTGAGGCATTGATTTTATAACATTTTTTTTTGGGGGGGGGGGCTTGTTTCTCAACTACCAGCTCAAATTTCTGCTCTTGTGGGAAAATAAATAGATGAATTACTTTTGTGAACCTGAAAACAGTGCAGTGTGTGTACTCATCAAGCATCTTAGTGCTATAACATAAATGTGTGTGTGAGTGTGTGTGTGTGTGCTGATGACTATGCAAATATACATAGGAAGATAAATTGTAATTCATAATAAAATTTTAGTGGGAATTTTCTGGTTTTACTATTTACTATCTGTGTTATGTTGGGCAAGTCACACTGGGTTCTCAAGCTCCCCATCTGTAAAATGGGGGGGGGGGTAGAGAGAGGGGATTCCTTGATTTCTTTCTTACAAGCTCTAAGTCCTATGATCCTACATATATATCATCTTAGAAGTCCTATGTTCACTGAGGTCAGAATAAAGCAAAGGAAGAGAGAAAAGACTCCAGGCCAGCTTTTATCTGGGTCACAGTGGATTATTACAGTGTGGTAAAGCATACTGGCATTAACTTCAGAGCTACCTATGGAAATAGTGCCTGCACTAAAACAACAACAAATTTGTTGCTATTTATTACCAGAGAAACTAGGATAGGGTCTTTCCCAACTCTAGGTCTCATTTTCCTTACATATAAAATGGAGGGGTTATACTAGATTATTTCTAAGACCCTTCTCTCCCATAAACCTATCAATCTAAACAAACCCATAGATTTAAGGATGAAGGAAATGAGGCCTAGAGTCTCTTGCCCAAGGTCATACGGTTTTAAAGTTATTGGAGAGGGATTTGGAACCCAAGTTGTCTGTCTCCTCTTGTCAGGCCTCTTGCCACTGAACTTCAATGGCTGTGGAAGTGGACCTCAGATTCGTCACCACCTCCTAAACTTGGATTAAACACTTTCAGTCTTAGGTTATGAATTTCGATCTCTAAAATGAAGGAATCTGATTAGAACAAAGGTTCTTAACCTAGGTCAATCGACTTGTTTTTTCTTAAAAAATATTTTGCTAACTATATTTCGTTATGATTGGATGAAACCAATGTATTTTATCTTATGCATTTAAAAAAATATATTCTAAGAGGGAATCCAAAGGCTTCACCAGACTATCCAAGAGTCCCCGACGGAGAAAAGGTTAAGAACTCCTTGGACTACATGATCTATGAAGTTCCTTCAGGCTCCAAATCTTCCCTGATTCATCCTTTAACTGGGTCGGCACTCTCTCGATTCTCTGTAAGTTCTATCCCTTTCATTTGTGCACCCTATTCTCCCGTGGCAGCGAACTCGAAGGTAGGGAAATCCTCATCCAGTTCCCTGGAAGGGCTGGGAATAGGAGGAGGTGCTGAGGAGGGAGGGAGAGGAGGGCAGAGGCGGGGAGAGGGGAAGCCGGGAGGGGAGAGCAGAGAGACTTTGCAGACTAGCTGAGGCTGTTTGTCGGCGCCAGGAGCGGGAAGATGAAAGGGAAGCTCCTGGGGGAAGGGGCTGTGCTGTTTGACCGGCTCCAGCAGCCGCGGCGGGGCAGTCCCAGGCAGCCCCGCCCCCACCCCTTCCCCAGGGCAAGAGCTGCCCCATACCCACGCCGGGTCCTTCATCTTTACTGCAACCGCAGCAAAGACTAGGGACGGAATTCGACTGCTGCGGAGGCGGCTGCACCCGGGGCTCCGTAATTGCGATAGGCATTGCTATCTACACTTTAATGACCAGAACAACTTCGCTCTTGATTACACCTATATTAAAAACAATAACCATAATGGGCTTGTTATTAACTGTACTTAATAGAATTGATGTGAACGCCTCCGGACCTATCTCCCTAAATCACATTCTCAGTGTTCCTGGTAACAACTCGCATTTCTATGCTCTTTTATGTTTACAAAGCGCTTTTCTCTCTCCTAGCCTGGGAAGAATGTAGTGCAAGTGTCTCCATATTAAAAAGAAGGAAACTAAGGTTCTGCCTGGGAAAGTGATTCGCTCAGAAATGGAAGTACCTGAGCTCTGATTTGAACACAGAACTGCCAACTTCGAGTTGATGGCTTTTCCGCAAGTTCCCAGAACCTGGCAAAGGGACAGAAGGTCACCCTTCTACAGTTCCTTTCATAATAGCTCAGGGTTGAAATTGTGTTAAGGGATGCTGAGGGGGAAAACTAGGGTGAAGAAGGGCCACTAGAGTCAGGTAAGTGTCTTAAGCCAATCCAAAATTCTGGATTCGAATCCCGATATCTTTCTCCCTCTCTGAAATGAGGGTTCCATTTCAGTTTTAGATCTTTTGATTCTCCGTTATCAAGGAGAAAATACGTCTCAAAAAGGGGAAATTACTTACCCTAAATCGGGATTCGAATCCCTATAGCTGATTTGACTCAGTCATTTATTGAACTGAGACGATCTCTCTGGGAGGTTGTGTTATTAAATGACAAAGTAGGGATTTTGCTGAGGGCAAGATCAGTGATTTTTTTCTCCCACAGCTTTAGACTTCCTAGGACTCTAAGCTCTTACTCATGTACTGGGAGTACCCCTTTAACCCCCACTCAAGATATCCTTCAGGCTTCCTCAAGGGGCAGAGGTTGGCACCGAAGTATAAGGGCTCTCCCTTATACTGCCAAGTGTACGCCTCCCCCTCTTCCTCCTTCTCAGAAATCAGCTATGCATATCCAGTATTCCAGGCTTTCCACTATTCTGGGAACGTGGTGGATGAAAGAACTCAGCCTCGGTTTACAGGGTAGAAGAGATCACAAACCTGACGGCCCCATCTTTTCATATATGCTCTGGGTAGGGGGGAAGTAACCTGTAGAAGTGAAAATAACAGTGGAACTGAACCCAGAAAATCTAGATGTGTGATCTTGAAGACTACTAAACCCTTCTGGAACAGGATCCTCCTAAAAAATGCGGGACGGACTATAAGGAAAGTAGGCTTTGATGATCATATCTAATCTGTGATACACTGACCCCTCCCTAACTTAGGAAACGGAAAGCCCAGGGCAGCAATGGGGATCTAAAAAGCGTTTGGTGTGGACTTATCCAGGAACTGGTCTGCAGAAGCTAGATTGGCAACCCCAGAATTGTTTGAAAAAAGAAAAAAAATTGTAAAGGACCTTCGGAGAAGTGAACTTGCTACTATAAAGTTCCAGTCATAGCAGAAAGGGCTAAATTTGGTTGGAGACATGGTTTATAAATGGAAGGGAAAAAGCTATCTGGTCCTCCATTTTTAGGGAGAAAAAGCATGGCCCCAAACGGTGATTCGACCTGCCCAAGATAAACGCAGGTAGGAAGTCCCAGAGCTGGGATTTCAAATTTTGGTCATCTAGCTTCAAGTTCAGTTCTTTTATGCTGTGCTGCTTTTGCTTACTTGGTCTCGAGTTCCTTCTCTAATACTCTTTGGTGATCTTGAGCAAGTAACTTCCATTCCTTCAGCCTTAGTTTCCTTCTTGGTAAAATGGGGCTTATGCTCCTTGCCCCATCTATTACACCAGTTGCAGAGAAAAAATGTTTTGTAAATTTCGAATAACTATAGAAATACAGCTTCTCTTAGCTAGGAGCTGGGAGCCCCAAGTTCATACCCCATCTCCTGTCTCTATCCATTCTGGCCTTCCCCAGAAACCGAGTTTCCCTGACCAGTATACCAGTATCTGAGAGAGCCTTTTTTCTTTTGTCTTCTTTTATCCCCAGTGGGTAGATTAAAATATCAAACTGCAGAGGTGGAAATTTATCTTGGGTTATTAACAAAAGAATCGATTTTGGGGGTGGGTTGTGGTAAGGCAGAAGCTAGACTCAAGAGTCTAGGACTTGCCTCCAGCATCCAGAATTGCCACACTGTCCTCTTTAGATTGGGTATGCTGCAATTAGGCTGGTGGAGGAATCTAATGCTAAGAGGACGATTTAAGATTTGCCTGAATCTTCTAGTATTGGCCTCTCATCCTTCACTAAGATGTTTTCAAGCCTGAAGAAAACAAATGAAGGATCTCAATCTGACAAGGTCCTTTCTCAAATGAGGACTCAGAAAAGAGTATCATCTTGTTTGGGCCTTTCCTGGGCACTTTAAATAACAACTCCCATTTTTAGAGGCCTTTCAGGTTTACAAAATGCTTTCCCAGAACCTTCTAAGACAAGTAGCACAGCTATGATTACCCTCATTTTAAAGACTAAGAGCTGAGGCTCAGAGATTTTAAGTAATTTAGGATCACAGCATGTTAGAGTTGGAATGGACTTGAGAGAGCCTCTAGTCTAAGGATTTTCAACTTTTGTGTATTTGAACCTTTTGGCATTCTGGTGAAACCCAGTATTACTGCAGTTTGTTGCTTATTTTCATACTTGAATGGAAAACTAACTTTCAGTTAGAGGTTAGTGAAAATAAAGACATTTTTTCCCCCATCCAAGTTCACACACTCCCTAAAATCTCTCCCCTGACCCCTTTGTGGACCACAGATTAAGAACTACTGATTTAATCTTTCTCATTTTGCAGAAGAGAAGTGTGAGGCCCAGAAGGTGTTAAGGGACTTGACCAAGGAAACACAACAGACATTTGAACCCAGATCTCTGGACTTCAAGTCCAGTTTTCTTTCTGCTACAATGCACTGTTTCGTTTACCAGATATTCTCATATATTATAATTACTTGGGTATATAATTTTCTCGAGGTAGACAGTGAATTCCTTGAAGGATTGTATCTTAAATTTAATCAATCAATAAACACTTATTAAGCTCCTATTGGGCATCGTGCTAAGCACTGGGCATAGAAAAAGAGGCAAAAGACAGTCCCAACTAGCAAAGAGGATAGCTAGGGGACTCAATGTATAGAACTCCAGGCCTGGAGCAAGGAAGAACTGAGTTCAAATCCACCCTCCGACACTTACTAGCTATGAGACCCTAGTTAACTCATTTAACATCTGTTTGCTTTCATCCACTGGTGAAGGAAATGGCAAACCACTCCAGTATCCTTTAAGAAAACCCCATGGACAGTATGTTCCAGAGGGTCATGATCAAACAATAGTAACAACAATGCTTAAGTAACTCTCACAATCTAATGGGGAGACAGCAAACAAATAATATACCAACAAGCTAAATAAGGGATAAGTAGGAAAAACATTTTAAAAGGAAGGCACTAGAATTAAGAGATGTTGAGAAAGAATTTCTATAGAGGATAGGATGTCATCTAGGCTTAAAGAAAGTCAGGGAAGGCAATAGAAGGAGAGAGAGCATTCCAGTGAATTAAAGAAAATGCACAAAGCATAGAATGGTAAGCCATCTTCACTGGATCAAAGAGTGTGAGGTAGGGAGTAGGGGAAAGGGAAGAGGGGGCTAGGTTATGAAGAACTTTAAATATTAAACCAAGGATTTTATGATTGATCCTGGAGGGGACAGAGATCCACTGGAGTTTATTAAATAGAAGAGTGACAGGATCAGGTCAGCACTTCAGTCACTTTAGTGACTGTAGGAAGATTTGAGTGGTAAAAGACTTGAGGCAGGCAGACAGCAGCATTATTGCAATAATCCAGGTATGAGGCAATGAGAGCCTGAACCAGTGGGGTATCAATGGCAAAGAAGAGAAAATAATGTATTAGAGATATGTTGCAAAGGGGAAACTGACAGGCCTTGGCAAACGATTGAATATAGATGAGAGTAGTTAGGAACTGAGGATGACTGCAAGGTTTTGAGACTTAGGGACTAGGAGTTTCATGATGCCATTTTCAATAATAGGGGAGGTAGGAGAGCAGGCAGAGGGTCAGGGGAAAAGATAATGAATTCAGTTTTAGATATATTGAATTTAAGATGTCTACTGGACATCCAGCTGGAGGCATCTGAAAGGTAGTGGGAGATGTAAAATTGGAGATCAGTATAAAGGTTGAAACAGAATTGGTAAATTTGACAATTATCAGCATAGAGAAGATAATTAAATCCATTGGAACTGATGAGATTATCCATCACCACCATCCTCTTCCTCCTCCTCTTCCTTCTCCTTTTATCCTCTTTCTCTCAATCTGTCTCTGTGTCTGTGTCTGTCTCTCTCTCCAGCTGAACTTAACATGATGATATACACCTAGCAGTCACTTAATAAATGCTGGCTGTTTATTTCAATGGTGGAATATTTTTGGATTCCTCCCCCCACCCCCCTTTTTAAATTACTAGTTCACACATTACAAACAACCTCATGGCTAAGTAATCACAGTTCCTACCGGGAGGATATGCTAAATGTACTTTAATTCTGGGTTCTCAGACATTGCAATGGCACTCTGGTTTACCTTCTGAAATGCTCCTCTTCTCTTACAGTACATCCAGTGCAATGTTCAGACCTCCCAGACCCAGGACCCTAATGAGCTTTGTGGCACACTTTTCATGCCAAAAGGAGAGATCATACGCTGTCAGAGCTCAGCAGAAGGTGGGGTGGTGAACCCAAGGAGGGGAACCCAGCATTCACATGCCTGGAAATCTTCATTGTCGTCTGTCTCTCCTTCCCCACCTTCTAGGGAGTATTCAAATAACTAGAAGCAGTCCCTCCAGATAAACTTTAAAACACTCAAACTGGAGATTGGTTAAAAGAGTGAAAACCCTTGGGGTGGGTGGGTGTACATTTGCCCACTCTCAGCACTTTATCCTATTGGAATCTTGGAAGCAGGACCACTAAACTTTTCCATTCAGAAATGGAGACGGAAGGAAGGAAGGAAGGACGGACGGACGGAAGGAAGGAAGGAAGGAAGGAAGGAAGGAAGGAAGGAAGGAAGGAAAAAGAAAAAAATGTCATGGAAAAGACTGCTATGACCAAATCTAAAGGGTATTGAATGAAGGAGCCAGGAGACCCAGTTTCCATCCTAAACTCTATCATTGACTTTCTTGGATAAGCCTCTTCTCTGAACTTCATTTTCCTCAACTATAAAATGAAGGGAATTGTATCTCTGACGTCCTGACCACTTTAAAAACCTCGGTGTGATTGCCTGGGGGTGTTGTTGAAGAGCCCCACCTTAACCCAAAGTCAGGCTATTAGCATTTAAGACTCTGATTATGGATGGGAAAACTACAAAAACTTTGTGAAATGGGATTAATGAGTACAGGACCCCTTCACCAAGGCAAGTCTGTACCTGCTTGGCAAGTGAATATTGCAGAATGTCTGAGTGTAACCAGGGGCACTGAGAGGTTAAATGAGTTGCCAGTGGTCACATAACTAATATTTCTCAGAGGCAAGATTTAGAATTGTCTTCATCCTGAGCTACTAAGGAGGGTATGGATGCTTTATCTCTCTCTCTCTCTCTCTCTCTCTCTCTCTCTCTCTCTCTCTCTCTCTCTCCCTCCTCCTCTTCCCCCCACCCCCTCCTTCCTTCCCTCCCTGGAGGAAGAAGTTCTGGACTTTAGAGTGTGCGATTAAAAAGGCTAATTAGATTATGCAAGTACAGCGCTTTGTAAACTTTAAAGCTAACTCTTTGTTATCGTCATTCCTGAAAGCCTTTGGTTCTTTGAGGCATCCCGGCCTAGGGGTGGGGTTATGCCTTAGCTCTTCTGAGTATTGGGGCATTTTCTAATATCTTCAGGGGAAGAGTTCAACCTTGTCAATTTTACAGAGCTTCCTCTGTAAACTATGTTCTTAAAAGGAAAAGTAGCTCTCCTGAAATGACGTACAGAAAACAGTAGCTGAGCCGGCATGTTTAGCTTCCGACTCCTAGATATGAGAATAGCCATGCCGCTGGTTTCTTGAGGGTGGTTCTAGGTTTTCAGTTTCTCCAAAACTGCTTCTTTCTCTTTTGATAAAAGCGATATAATTTTTATTACTTATTTTTTAAATTAAGATAAACAATTCTCTTCCATGTACTTATTCCCATTTAACGAGTGATAAGTAATCTTAGTTCCAATGTTAAAATAGATGGGATTAAAGATCCTTGGGGAAGAGTAGTTGAGTAGACCACCTGGAAAGACGGATTTAGAGTCAAGACAATTGTACCTAACCCCAGCTTTGACACTTACTTGGTCATCTTGGCAAAGTGACTTGACCGCTCTGAGCTTTAGTATTATTAAAATAGCAATAATTATACTGTGTACTCCCTACATTGCAGAGAGGCAGCGACATAGTTTGAAGATAGAGACCTACTCTGAAGCCAGGAAAACCTGAGATCTAATCCCACTTCGGACAGGTAACTGGCCGAGTGAACCTGGGCAAGTCACTTAATCTCTAAGTACTTTAGGCGACTTTAACACTGTAAATTTTAGATAAGGTGCCTCCCGGCGTTGGTAAAAGAAGTCCCTGTCTACTCTCCCAACCTTCCCCCTACCACTGCCCCTCCTCCCCTCCCCCCACCCTCAATCCCCTCCACCCTAAACTAAACTAATGAAATCCCTCGTCCAAAAGCCTATTTCTTAGAGTTTTTTCAGGGGAAGTATTTTGTAGACGTTAATCTGCTATAGTTGAGATTTATTAGTGTTATTTCTGGTTGAGGTGACAAAAGCCCTGATGCTTCAGTCACCCACAGGACTGGCAGTCGAGGGGAGAGGTGTTACCTACAAGCCATCACGATCTCCAGAGGAATGGGACAAGTCTTCGAAATGAATTCCTTTGCCAAGACAGATTTAAGAGCTGAATCCCAGCCTATTTGCTGGGATTCCCAGTCCTACCGGGGTGAGACAGTATTTTCAGTACTGTTTTGCCTATCTTTCCATACCCAAATGCAGGTATTGAGAAAACTATGCAACGTGTATGTTTTGGGATTGGGGGGAGGGGGCTGCTTTAGGGGATCGCATAGCCGTGGGGATTCTTTCTCTCCCTTTTCTTTTTCCTTTTTGGAAGGCAATTGGGGTTAAGTAACTTGCCCAAGGTCACACGGCTATGTTTTTGTCTGTGCGTCAAGTGTCAGATGTCAAATACGAACTCAGGTCCTTCTGACTCCAGGGCCGACGCTCTACTCACTGCGCCACCTAGCCGCCCCATCCCTTTTCTGATCTTTACTGACCTCTGATTGGTCGCCCAGTTGTGTGCCAGTTAAGTTTCGTGAAGCTTCCCTTCCTTCTCCTTTTTTTAGGCAGTCCGAGGATTTGTGGATTGAGAGTTAGAAGAGACATTAGAAAGTCTAGTTCCTGGGTCTTTAACCATCTGCTGTCTGATCGAGGCAGCTAGACCCATATTCCTAAATTCAAATCTGGCCTCAGACAGTTACTAGCTATGTAATCCTTCGCAAGTCATTTAATAGCCCTGTTTGCCTCAGTTTCCTCATCTGTAAAATGAGCTGGAGAAGGAAATGGCAAGTTAGTCCTGTATCTTCGCCAAGAAAGCCCCGGAGGTGACCATGAAGATTCAGTCTGACATTACTGAAATCAACAGAACAACAGCTGGTTGATCTTGTTACAAGTCTTTCGACACCCTAGTCTACCCTCTCAGCTGTCCAAAAGATCTTCCCAAATTGAAGGACTGAAAATGTCATATGTCACCTCTTCTACTCAATAAACTTCAGTGTCTCTCTGACTTCCCTGTTTGGCATTCAATGCCTTTCATAACTTGCCTTTCCCACTTGCACCCTGACTCTTCACACCCAGTGATGCTGACCTCCTTGCTGTTTCTCTCATAAGACTCTCCATCTGCCAAGTCCAAACATTTCCCCTGGCTCCCCCCCATACCTGGAATGCTTTACCTCTTCAACTCTTCCTCCTGGTTTCCCTGACATCCTTCATTTTCTAGCTAAAATCTCACCTTCTACAGTAAGTCTTTCCAGGTCCTCCTTAATGTTAGTGCCTTTACTCTATTATTAATTATTCCCAGCTCACCATAGAGGATGAATGTATACATACATATATGAATACACATGTACATTGTTTGCATACAATTGTTTGCTTGTTGCCTTCATTAGACTGTGAGCTCCTTGAGAGAAGAATCTGTCCTTTACCTTTCTTTTCAGTGTTGGGAGCATAGTAGACACTTAATCGGTGTTTATTGATTGACTGAATTCTAACTCCAAAATTCTATGAATCTGTGAAAGTGCTCCTAGAAATTAGGGGATGAAAAAGATTATTGCTAGAGGTGAGTGAGCTTCTGAACTTGGATTAATTGTTCATATTGAGAAATGATTAACAGGGTGAATTGCTGGGATGAGTAGGGATCACATTTATGTTAGAGTTAGGTCCAGAGAGGCTTTAGAGGGATGATCTGTTTTACCTCATCCTATTTTTATAGATGATAAAACAAAGTCTTTGAGAGAACTTGAACTCTTTAAAAAATGTATTCTTCAGAGAGAGTTAATGCTTTAGTCAACATAGACACATTCCCCCACAGATGCAGATCCAAACTCTTAATCTTAAATAGTCAGTACTCTAGGGGTGAAGAAATGCTCTCTGGCCAGTTTTCTGGTGGTGAGTCATTTATCTAGTTTGGTTCTTATATAACAGAGACATGCCCTATTATCTCTCTTATTGGACTCAAAATCTTGCCAGTTGGGAGGAATCTGCAAGGGATTCTGCACTGCTGCTTTAAGAAGGCAGGAAAAACAACAACAACAACAAGCAAATAAAAAGTACCTACTATGAGCTGGGCATTGTGATAAGCACATTACAAATATCTCATGTGATCCTCAAAACAACCCTGAGAAGTAGAGGATATTATTATTTCTATTTTACCATTGAGGAAATTGAGGCAGACAGAAGTTAAGTGACTTATCCAATGTCATACAGCTAGTAAGTTTCTGAGGTCACATTTGAACTCATAACTTTTTCACTTCTAGTTCAGCACTCTGTCCAATATTTGACCCAACTAACACAGCCTTTGAAAACCATCACCTTCCTGGAGTGATGAGGAATCAGAGAAGGATTTTAAATTATGGTAGGGGAATGGGGGAGAGGAAGGAAGATATCTCTTAGTTTATTCTATTTTTAAAAAGTAGCTTAGCTGTTATTCTATTTTATTGACTCAATCTGTACATGTGGGATGTATTATTTACACTTCTTCATAGGGATGTGCTCTCATAAGCTAACCCCAATGATCGAATATGGTTTATGATGCAGGAAGACTTAACTTGGATTTCCTCAGCTCCAAATGTAGTTCATATCCATGCCTTGCTTGAATCTCTTTTGCATCATTTCTAATTACTTAGGTAAAGGGTTTAGGATGAAAATCAGGCTTGGAGAGTAGAAAGAACACTGAGTAAGTGGTTAAAACATCTGAATTCTGGCACTGGCCACTTACTAGCTAGGTGACCTCAGGAAAGCTGTTTACTCTGTCTGGGCCCTAGTTTCCTGATCTAACCATAAGATTGGCTATCCAAGGTCACAACAGGTTGAAAAATGAAAAAAAAAATCAATCAATTGCTTTGTCACTATATTGGCTAAAACATCCAGTTTGACCAGAACTTTTGTTTACTTGATAGACTCACTTTAATTCACTTGGATCTGGTTTCCTTTCCTTCCTTTAGTCCAATTTAATAAACATTCATGAAGCAGTTGCTAGAAACAAAGTATGCTATGAACTAGGCCTGAGGATGTACAGGTGAAAAACAGCATAGTACCTGCACTCAAGGAACTTATAATCTAGTGATCAGCAAAATCATGTACGAGACACTCATAACAAACAGTTACTAAGTGCTTCATATAGGTAAAAGTATGTGGTTCCTAAGGACAGAAAGATAAAAGTAGAGTCTCTGCTTTCAAGGAGTTTATAATGAAATGGGGGAAGGAAGGATGAACAAGAAGAGACATAACTATGCTACAAGGAAGCTTGATATAAGGAAAAAGAGAAGTTCAGGTTGCAAGGAAAAATTACTCCATTATACAGGAATAAGTTATAAAAGATCTCTATGGGAAGGAAAGGGAATAAATAGTTAGAGTCCCTATTATGTAATAGGCACAGTAACAAGTGCTTTAAAATACATTTTTTTCTCAAAATTAAAAAAAAAAAAAGAATGTTAAAAACATTTTGGGGGCAGCTAGGTAGCACAGTGAATAGAGCACTGGCAGTGGAGTCAGGAGGACCTGAGTTCAAATCCAACCTGAGGCACTTAACAGCTACTAGCTGTGTGACCTTGGGCAAGTCATTTAACCCCCATTGCTCTGTCTTCCTCCCTCCCTCCCTCCAAACAAACAAACATTTTTACATGTAGTTGGAAAAAATATTTACAATTTAAAAAAACCCCTCATTTAATGCTGACAATATCCCTGTGAGGTTGGTGCTATTATTATTCCATTTTATAGCTTAGGAAACTAAGGCAAACAGAAGTTATGTGATTAAGCCAGGGTCACACAGCTAAGAAAAGTTGAACTTAGGTCTTCCTGATTCCAGACCCAATTCTCTATCAACTGTGCCACCTTTGACATGGGGAGTATGTGACTCCAAAAGAAGGCTTCATGAAAGAACTAGCATCTAAGGTGAGACTGGAAGAAAGGAAGTAATATCTCATGATAAAAATAGGAATGGGAGGAGGTGTTCATTCTAGCCCTAATGCACAGCATACACAACAGCACAAAGGATGAAAACAAAGATAGAGGGTCCTTTGGCCAGAAAATTATACAGGAAAGGAATAAGTTTGGATGGGGAGGTTAGAGCTAGATTGGGGACAGGGGAATTTAGTTTGAGAATCTAGATTTTTAAACTTTATTTATTTGGTAGGAAATGGGGAGATATTGAAGACATTTGTGTACCAGATTGATATGGTCAGAGAAATTCATTAGGAGCATCACATTGACTGTGGTATGGAGGATAGATTGCAGAAATTACTTTAGACCAAACCTTCTTCTTAACCTTTTTTCTATCTTGTGAAGCCTTGGATCCCTTTGCAGAATATTTTAAAATCCTTTAAAAATATACAGACTTACAAAAGAAACCAATTATAATTAAGTACATTTGCAATTTTTTTCCCTATCTGAATTCATGGATCCCTTGATATCTATCAGGGACTATCAGTGAATTCCTTGGCGATCAGTCTGTGATCTCCAAGTTAAGAATCCTTGTTATTGATACTTATCATGCCTCTGGTACAAAGATATTTCCTTGGATCACTAGCTGTAGAGGATGGCCTTCAAGTTTCACATATCCCATATATCTTCGACTTTTATATTGGGATAAAAAGAACCTTCCTTACTCAATAGTTGTTTGAAGAGTGAGATACAATTTGGAGGAAACCTTAAGAGTTAATTGTTTACAATCTAATTAGAGATATTACTTTTGGTGTGAGTACTTTCAAAGGAATCTTGCAAAGAATGCTTACTGAATCACTGGGTACATCAAGAGGAACTGTGAGAAGATATCTTAAAAAATATCTCTCTGGGTTTAACTCATAGTTTTGACAATCTTATTTAGGGCATTTGATGATAGAACCTAGCGTAGAAAGGATCCTCTAGTTGGGGGGGTGTTGTTAACCCCCCCTTTTTTTTCATCATGGATCCTTTGGCAGTCTAAACCCATTCTCACAATAGTGTTTTTAAATGTGTAAGTTAAAATACATAGAATTATAAAAGAAATTATATTGAAATAGTTACCAAAATACTTTAGAAAGTTCAAGGGCATCAAGTTATGAATGCTTAAATCTAGAGAAGAAGTTAAAACCCAAAGAAGGGAAGGGGTTTGCTTAAAGTCATGGAGATAGTAAGCAGAAAAACTGGGACTTAGACCTACATCTCCTGACTACAGATCCAGAGATTTTTCTAGAGCCCTACCTTGATGCAAATCCTGGAAGGACAAGAATGAACTTATCCTTATCCACTACTCAATCCAATCCTATCCTAGTGATAATGCAATGCCTTGCTCATTATAAGTGCTCCAAATATTTCTAAGTTGAACTCATATTTACTGGGAGGAAAGATTATAGCAGGCCATAGATAGATGATTTATAAGGCTTTATATGTAGCAAACAAGATGTCTCCCAAGGAAAGTCAAATATGGAATGCCCGGTAGTGTACTGGAAAGAGTAATAGTTTGTGAATTAAGAGACCCCAAATCTCTAACCTTTGTCACTAAACAGCTGTGTAATTAAGTCCCAGTGTCCCTTTCTGGGCCTCAGTTATCTCATCAGGATGATGAAGTGAGAGGTCAGACTAGATGAGCTCTGATCTTTGAAATATTGAGCAGTGGACCTAGAGTTAGGAAAGCCTGAGTTCAAATCTATCCTCTTTGACCTGGGTATGTGACTATGGACAAGTCATTGAATCTCTCTTACCATCATGTAAAAGGGGGTTAGTAGTTTCTATTTCAGAGTAGTTGGGAAGTTTTAATGAGACAGTTATGAAGTGGATGAAGTTTGTTTTTGGTTTCGGGCCTCTCCTTTCTCTATCTGTCATTCAATTAATGAACAACTGTTCTTAGAGGAGCAAAGTGTATATTATATTGTATGAGAAAATGAAAACAAACAAACAACAGCACTTAGTTCAAGTTTCAGCACTGAGAGCAAGGTGGTCTTGGGTAATTCAAATGACCTATCTGAGATTCAATTATCTCATCTGTAAAATCAGGGTGATCAAACACAGAACTTGCACTGCATACACTGTAAATGGTGAAGCAATATTTTTTTATATGAGCAATCACCATTCTGATCATCTTCATAATTTATCCTGTGACACTGTCGCCTGAGATATCTTTTTATCTAAGGCTATGCTTTTAGGGAAAGTAGTTGATTTTTAGTGGCATTTGCCTATAAGTGACTCAGACTTTGTTTATACGCAAACACCATTTTAAAATAATATGTAGAGATTTGTTCAGAAGCACCTGGCTAGTTATTGATGGTGTATTTTTGACCTGTTGTAGAGATAACACAAAATGAAGGAAGGATCTTTGAAGATTTAATTTTGGTTTGAAAATTCACCCATTCTTGTATAATGGAGCAATTCGTCATTACAGTCTACACATATTAGAAGTTTTTGCTACATAAAGTGAAACCCCGAAGTAACTATCCCACAACTAGGCCAACCCCTCCCCCCAAAAAAAATCAAAGAGAGAGGAAAAGAATCTGTACATATAAAATATTTATAGCATCTCTTTTCATGAGAGCCAAACATTGGAAATTAAGGGTGGATCTTCCTTTTAGGGAATGGCTAAACAAATTGTGGGGCATGAGAACAATGGCATGTTATTATACCATGAGAAATAGTGAAATAGATATTTTCAGAGGAAACTAGGAAAACTTTTATGTACTTATGTAGAGTGAAGCAAGCAGAATTAGGAGAACAATTTATACAGTGATAACATTAGAGAGGAAAAGGACTTTGAAAGACTTTTGGACTCTGATCAATACAATGATAAACCCGAGCTCCAAAGAATGCAGATGAAACACACCATTTGCTTTCTAATAAAGAGGTTATAAACTAAAAATGAAAAGATATGTATTTTGGGACGTGGATAATGTGGATTTATTTATTTTTTTTTGCTGAACCATGAATTTATATATTGAGGACTACTTTTTTAATTGTTTGATAGGGGAGTGAGAGGGAAAGATTAATTAAAACAATATGAGTTAATTGAAAAGTAAAAACAATAAATTTAGAAAGTTTGTGACACTCCACTTTAGAGTTCTGAAATTTTATTGCAGTATGGGGTGTGTGGGGGTGGGGGTGGGGAGATGGCGTGACTCTGGGTTATACTAAAGGAATCCAGGTTCAAGCAGGTTCTACCAGGTTAGAGAGGTTTTAAGGATGATCCTAATGATGGTTTTAGGCAACCAATGATCAAATAAGTTAAGCTTGAAATGACATCCTGGGTGATGAATTTTTTTGACCACTATATAATTCACAAAGACTTTCTACTGAGGCATGTGGGTGAATCTAGGGTTTAAGTTGATATGAATCTCTGATACTCAAAGCAGAATGGAGAAAGAACTGGACTTGGAGTCAGAAAGCTGTGGGTACAAATCCTGCCTTAGACATTTACCAACTGTATGACTCTGAAAAAGCTGAGTAGCACCTTCGGATTCCTCACTGATAAAATGGAGTTAGTGGTAAATGGCTTCACAAGGTTGTTATAAAGATCAAATGAGATCAATAAGGACTTATTAAGTGCCTATTGGATACCAGGAAATATGTTAAGTCCTGGCCATGCAAAGATACTGACATTCTAAAGGCATACACAATATATTCAAAGTATTTTGCAAACCTGAAAGGTACCACATAAATGCCACCTATTACTTGAACTAGTACAATAACTTCATTTTACTGATGAGATAACTGGGAAGGAGAGAGGTGAAATTATCTCCCCAAGGTAACAGAGACAGGAAATAGCAGAGAAGGAGTTTGAACCCAGGACTTCAGATTCTGGAACCTGTGATCTTTCCACTGTACCATTACATTGTGATCTATGATAGGGAAGAAGTTACTAACATAGAAGAAAAAAATAGATCCTTGAGAAAGAAATCAGAATAGTGATAATATGTGTAGTTTGGTCGCACAGATAACATAAACTAACCCATTAGCTGGCAAGTATATTGGGGTATCTTGCAAATTTCTAAATTTTAATCTATATGCAATATGTTCTCTCAACTTGCACTTGCACTAATGGGTGGTCCAAGGGGGTTGACTTTTATCTTTAGTTTTATGGGTAATCCTATGAATGACTACTCCTAACATTGTAGTTCATGGGCCCCCACTGGTGTGTTTTTCAATAACAATCATCCAGTAGACTAAATTAGCTCCTAGAAAAGACATATACTAAAATGGCAAGGTAAGAATAGTTAACAATAATTTCCTCCAAACCCTGGGGTATAGTCTAACAGAAATACACAAAGATACTGTGGGAGGAGAGTAGAAATAAACTTAAAATACAATGTTAGTCAAATATATGTATAGGAAACACAAGTGTCCAAGGTGGCTAACAATTTCAGAACTGCAAGACATTGATATCTTTCTTCTCTCTGGAAGGTCTTTACAAAGTTCATGGTGGGACATGTTGTGATGAATGAGTCACTGCATTGCCAGGATAATCTAGCTTCTCATTGTTTATGGTGTCTCATCTGACAGATGTCTCAGTTGGGTTTGTTCCTTGAAGGGTATAGTGACTCTGTGGGACAAGTAGATGTATTGGACTCCCAGGGCTTACTCCTCAATGGGTAGCTGTCATTTTCACCACTTACAGCCGAAGGCTCAAAAGAGTATTGTTTTGTTATTTCAACTAAGGTGCTACTGGGCTCTTTCATAAAGGTCAAGGACCCTTGGCCTATGTTGGAAGAAGCCCCTTTAGTTCCATTCCTTCATGATTTTGTCTCAGAGGTTTGTCACTTCCCAGGCAGAATCTGGGAGGGATATTCTTCCTGGCTCAAAGATGGAGTTCCTTGATAAGGGAATTTGCCCTAAGTTATTGACCATCCAATATAATTTCCAAGTTCCTATTAATCTATCCAAACGAATGACTAGGTAAAATGGTATTGAGAGAGTCTGTGCACTAGGAGCAAATTCAATGTCTCTATTGGCTTTGTTTTTTACATGCAGTGGAGCTACTCAATGCTTTCAAATTGCTGAAAGCTTCATTTGCACTTCACAGGATCTCACCCTTACATTTAGTTATCTCTGTTTTTGCTCCTTCAGACCTTCAACTTTGAAGAGGTCTTTCCCTTCAGAGACCACAGAATCATACAATACTAGACATAAGATCATAAGATCATAGGTCTAGAGCTGGGATTCTAGAGGCCATCAAGTCTGACCCCCTCATTTGACATATAAGGCACAGATAATAAAAAATGACTGGTTCAGGGATCACATACTTAGCTAGTAAGTGAATGAAGTAGGATTTGGACTCAGGTCTTCCTGATACCAAGTCCAGTACCCTGGTTGCTAATCCAGGAAACACTGAGTCTGGGAAAGATAAAGTAATTTGCCCAAGGTCATGTAGGCAACCTCCCTAGTCATCTCAGGTATAAGGAGAGATTTGAACCTTAGTATTCTGACTTGTAAATCAAGCACTCTTTCGATTGTATCACACTGAGATGTCTACAAGGAACCAATGGAATATATATGTCACAAAATCATGGAAACATGGGTTCCCATTAATTAATACTCTGTTGTTCATTTCAAGGCACATACTGCAAAACATGGAAAAGTGTATGTTGTCTATTATTTTGAAACATCAGTTTATTTTATCAATTATAGTGTGCATTGGATAGGCCAAAGCCCTTGGGCACCTTATGAACATGTGTTTTAATTAAACACTTCAGAATTTCCAGGACCAAAGATGGATTTAGCATCCTCCCTTACACGTTGATTGTCTATGTTTGGCTCAAGAGAGTTGTGCCCCCTTGGCAAAGTGTGGCAGAGCATAGTCTGTTGTTTAATGGAAAGGGAAGAAGCAGGAACAAACCTGCCAATTAGACGTGAGATGACTAATTGGCCTTGTTGTTTTGTCTAATCCTCATTTATTTGTTTTTAACCTACAGAGCATTTGACAGTGAGTGTGTTAAAAAGGAATGGCTGTAATTCCAAATTTAGGAGTCTTTGAGACCTGCCTTTTACCTATTTGTCCACGTTTACCCGATACTACTCCCCATCCACATCTTCCTGGTTATTGTGAGGATGTTATGCTTTCTAAGTCCTCACCCTCCTACTTCTCCTCTGAGAGTACTACCCCTCTTCCCTCTAATCCTGCTGTCTCTTGTCTTCATTGATCATGTCATCTTCCATGTCTGGAATGAAAGGCTGTGAAGTCTTCCTAAACCCATCCCAACTTCAGTCCCTTCTGCTAAAAAAATATCATTTCTTCTACAGATTTATTAAAATATTTTGATCTCGTCTTTGTCCTTCTTTCCCTTTTTCTTATAATATAGTCATCTGTGCTCTTGTAAGCTGGACCTAGAACTGGAAGGGGCCATAGAGCTCATCTAATAGAACTCTTTCATTTTATAGATCAGGATTTGATATCTAGAGAAGAGAAAATAACTTCTCCAAAATCACAAAACTAGTTAGTAGCAAAGCCAGGATCTGAAGCTAGATCCTTTGACCTTGATTCCAAATATAGTGGCCTTCCACTTCTCCTTAACTCACACAATCACATTTATTTTTTATTTTCTTAATTTTTTTGAAGAAGCACAGAAGAGGCAAATTTAGGTAGATATAAGGAAAAACTTTCCAATGATTTATGCTCTTCAAAAGATTGGTCTGCCTCAACACCTAATGAGCTCTACCTCACTGAAGGTCTTTAAGCACAGGTTGTATGACCATTTGTCAGGTGTGTTTCTTGGACTAGATGACCACTGAATTTCCTTCTCACTCTGAAACTCTGTAATTCAGTGATAGTAAACATCTTGAGACTAGGGCCTGTGTCTCTTTGTATTCTAAGTCCCCAGAACCAGAACCTTCTGTCTAGGTTGGTTGAATTGAATAATTGGGCTGATGGTGTCACATTAGAACTCACAATCCCTATCTTTGTTCATTTATAATTCTTGCCCAATAAAATGAGGAGAGTTGAATCACAGCCCAATCAAAAAAATAAATTCCCCCCCTTCCTCCATGAATCAGTTAGAACTGCATTTAGGCATAATTCCTTAAAATAAACAGCAGAGGCTGAGAACAGCTATTAAGGTATACAATGCAATAAGGTTTTTAGACATGGAGACCGCAGAACTTGTAGTCATAGCAGACCTTCAAAGTCACCAAAGAACTAGAGATAGTGATCAGTACAGGACATCCAGTATAGCCTGGTGTTTGCTCAGTTCTCAAACAGTTCAAGAAATCGTTATGTGCTCTTTGACAATAGGTCCTTCTGACTTTATAATTAGCCCCATTCTACAATGAGGAATTGCTTGAACACAATGTCAGAGGATGCCATGTCTGAATGATTCAGCGTTGTGTGTTTGTGGCAAACTCATAATAATTCCAAGGCAATAACCCACTCAGGCTTGGAGGCACAAAGCATATGTTTACAGAGGTCTATGTATTTATATTCATTCAGGCCTCCATGTAAACATTTGATGATTGGAAGTGGGAATGAATTATTCCTTCTTAATTCTTTGACTTTTACACAAACTAAATTCCCATTTCTTCTCTTAATGGAATGGATTCAAATAGGCCCACATTTGTAACAGTATTCTCTTTTTAAGGAAATTTCAAAAATTATAAATTTAATAACCATCAACAAAAACACATTTTCAAATGAACAATCATAATAAGAAATGACATACATAAAAATCAACTCTGAGTGATTTATAATTTGTAAAAATGAAAGATCGGATCTTAAATTTTATAGGATTATGGGATCATAGATTTAGAGGTAGAAGGAAACTGTAAGGCCTTCATTTTATAGGTGGAGAAACTGAGGCTCAGAAGATTATAAGAGCTATACAAAATCATGGAGGAAATGGCTAGTATTTGAATCCAGGTTATTTAACTAAAAATCCAATATAATCTTTAACAAGAGGCATCATCTTGTAATGGAAAGAGCCCTGGATTTGGAGTTAAATGGTTTGGGTTCACGTCTCAGTCTTTAATCTTATTAGGTATATAACCTGGGATTAGTCATTTACCCTACTTGGGTCTCAGTTTCCTCATCTGTAAAATGAGAGACTGGGCTAGATGGTTTCTTAGGTGCCTTCCAAATCTAAATCAGTAATAAACTATTTGCTTCTGAGTCTTCTAATGCCTTTTTTCCTATATTCTTTGTTGGATTTTCTAATTTTAAAATTTTAACTTTCCAGTCTGTATGCTATTATTCTGATTCTACTCTCTTCTTTCTGCATCACTTTATATGTCTTCCCTTATTTCTTTGTATTCATCATATTTGTCATTTCTTTTGGTACAACGATATTAATTTTTGGTGATGTACTGCTGTATATTTTATTCATTTATTTCATAATTTTTGATCATCTGGGTCATTTTTAATTTGTTTATTGGTTTATTTTTACTTTGCCAAATGAAGAAGCCACATATATTTTGGTACAGTATTTTCCCCATGAACATGAGGGTGGTTTACAGATTTTTGTTTTTAAGCAACCAGTAGAGCTGTTCACTCTTTTAGGAAGAGCTTAGAAAAAGGGAGTTGAGAGTTTTTTCTTCTATACACTTCAGTCCATTTCTGTGGCTGGATCTTGGTTACCTAGGCAACAGCCTTACAATGGAATCTGATTGAGGGGCAGAATTGTGGGCTAGTTGTTTGAAGCAATAGCAGTGGGTGTGGGCAATGCATAAGTTTTTCCTTGCCTGCAAGAAGAGGAGACTTTGTACTTGCAAAAGTTGTTTGGAAGTAAATGGGGTATAAACCCCCTGGGCTAAAGGGAACTCAAGTTGGGGGGAGGGTACAAAACCCCTAGGAACTGAGGGGATATTCTTCCACATATTTGTTTAAGAAGACAATGAAAAAAACAACTTCTCTGTGTTATTTTTATTTGTCTCCTGTGGCGTGTGTTTAAGAACTCAAGGGCCAGGATGAATAATGACACAGGCACATTTTGAAACATAGACAGCATGGTTTACCCTTGAGAGCCTGATTCCAAAGACTCACAATCACAGACTGTCAAAGAGGAAAGGGATGCCACATCAAAAAAGAAACTGAGGTCCAGTTAAAGAAAGGAACTTGCCTGACGTCACAAAGTTTCAGAATTAAGATGAAATACTTTATTTCCCTTTGGATTTTGTTTTTAAATTTGCTGCTGGAGTAAATGAGAAGTCACACTGGGACATTACTCTAGTAAACTCTATCCCAACTTTTCTGCTTAAAACCTGGGCAACATTGAACAACTCCTTTTGAGCCTCAGTTTTCTCAAATGGGAAAGGATAGGATTTGACTAGATTATTTCCAAGGTCCATTACAGCTGTAAAACCTAAGAATTTATGTGTTAACTAGCTTACCACTATTCTAATTGGCTATGGAGAGAGGAAGTGGTTTATAGATCCATGGGATTTGTAGCTAAAAGGAAATTTAAAGATTACCTAGTCCATTATTTTTATTTTACAAATGGAGGGAACTGAGGTTCAGGCTTCTCTTTCTAGATTCTTCTATTCTTCCATCAGCTGCCAGATACTGGAATTATTTATGCTCTGAGGCAGCAATACTTTTCTTCAATCTCATGGTTCTTGAATTTATCCCCATATTTGACTGCCTCTGACTTTTCAGCTTCTATTCCAAAGACGTTCTATTATTCTGACTTAAGACTTTAGTTCAGATTTAGAAAGGGTTTCCAAGTCTTTTAATGGCAAAAGTAAATAATGCCCATTGGGAAATGATCTTGTGCTTTCTGTGAAGCCTTCTTGGCCCAAGACTTAGAAAGTAAGATTCCTGGGCAAGGAGCAAGAAAGCCTGTGCTTTCAGTCTTATGGTCCTGCCATTCACTGTCAATGACTTCATACACAGAGGTAGTTAGGATGGGAGGAAAAATGAACAGGATTTTGAGTCAGAGGCCTGAGATTAAGCTCTTGTTTCAAATATTTCTTTCCTCTGTGACATTGGGGAAGTCACTTAACCCCTCCTCAGGACTCATTTTCCTCATCTCATAAAATTAAAGCCATTGGACTAAATGATCTCTAAGATTTTTCCTAGTTGTAAAATCCTATATTTATATCACTTCCCAACTATGAGCCTTGGTTAACTCCTGTACAGTGATGGCATTGAACTAGAGGATCACTAAGATTCCTTCCAGGTCTTAAGTTGCATAATGTTATAAGCCATTTCTCTTTTTTGTGCCTCAGTTTCTTCCTATGCAAAATGAGGGGATTGGACTAGGTGAAACCTATAAGCTCTGAAAGTCTTTGCAATGCTGAAGCTCTAAGTGTCTATGAATCAGTGCCTCTAATGTAAACTACAGTATGCCACTAACAGTTTAGAAGTTATGGATATGCCCTCTCTCCTCCAGCCAGCCAATTTTTGTTATTAAGAAAACCCAAATGTGATAAAAAAAAATAGTTTGGTTGGAAAACAAATAAAATTAGAGTTTGGAGAAGGAAATAGAAATTCCTCATTATCAACAATGTTGTTTCTCTGGGTAAATATTTATATAATTCACTTATCTTCCCTCTCATCCCCCCCCAAGAATGTTCACCTCTCCTGCGCTATAGAGGCCCTGTTAAGAACAGCAGTGTTTCCATTATAAACTTTGTTTTTCTGGCGTTTATATCTCAGTTGTAAAAATTTGCTCTAGGCAAGCTCTTGGCACATTAAATCTCATCTCAAAGGTAATTGGTGTGTGTGTGTGTGTGTGTGTGTGTGTGTGTGTGTGTGTGTGTGTGTGTCTGTGTGTGTGTCTGTGTGTCTGTGTGTGAAGGGGTTCTTTTCAAAGATATGCCTGGCAGTGGGGAAAGAGTTTATATATTTCTGCTCATGCTGCTGTGCTTTTACCAGGGGGTGTAATAGATTTTAGTGTAAAGTTTTGTTTGGTTTTTATAGTTTCTTCTTTCTATAATCAAACATGACTGTACAAAAGCTAGGAAGCCACTGAACAAAAGGAGACTTTGAGAGACAGTTACTCTAGCCTGACTGGCCGGGGTGACCAAGTGCCTGAAACTTGCTTCAGTGGTGGAGAGGGCATTCTGTTTATCTACAGAGTCTACTGTAAGTTGGAAGATGGGTGTGGTCAGGATGCTGCCACAGGCAAACTGTACCATCAATCAAACAATATGTTCTTTTATTTACTAGGGAAGAGTAATTATGGTTGAGTCTCTCTCTGTCCCAGGAAGTTTACAGACTCCTGAAGCTTGAAAACAACCCCAGAGTCGCTGCTGGTTTATCTAGTGGTGCCCTTTCTAGTGCTGCTGTTGACCATGCACAAATCATTCAGCCCTCTCTGGGCTTCAGTTTCCTTATTGATAAACTGAGGAATTTGGACTAACTGATTTCTAAGGTTACTTTCAGTTTAAGAATCCTATGACCTCAAAATTTGGGAGTTCTGTGGCAGCAGGCACTTTGGTAATCAAGATGCTGATTTCTACTTCCTTCTCTTATCACCTCCATTAAAAGCTCCCTCTTAGGGCACTGAGGTGTAGAGTTGACAAGGTACATTGGAAAGTTAATAGAGCCCAAGAGCTAGCAGCTCTTAGCAAGCTGGAAAGGCTTTGAGTCAGGCCTGCATCTATCCTGTGAGGGCCAGCCTACTTACATGAGGAGAGGCTTACTATCTGGTCATCAGGGATGAGGATATTGAAGATGATGATGATGATGATAGTAATATTAACGATAATAGCTCATGTTTTTATGTTACCTTAATGTTAACAATACACTTTTCTTCTACTAACCCTATGAAGTATATACTTTGTTATCTATTCTATTCAATGAATGAGGACCCTGAGATTCAAAAAGACAAGATGGTTTGGCCACAGTCACACAGCCATTAACTGAGTGAGTAGTACATCCCAGGTTCTAATGCATGTTTTTTGGCTTCAAGTGAATTTCTTTTTTCCATGTCACAGTTGCCTCAACATTTTTTTAAACCACAGGAACTCATGAAGACAATTCACTTCAGCTTCATTTGATTTAGCAAGTATTTATTACATGCCAATTGCATACCAAGTACTGTGTTAGGTGCTAGGGACCCAAAGACAAAAAAAAATAAAGCAAACTCTGCCCTCAAAGAGGTTACATCCCACTGAAGTAGAGGATCTTAACTAGGGTGTTCCTTGACTTTCCCCAAGGAGTCTGAGGATATATTTCTGGGGAATCTGTGAATGTGGGTAGTAAGAAAATAAATCTGGGGGTGGCTAGGTGGCACAGTGAGTAGAATGCTGGCCCTGGAGTCAGAAAAACCTGAGTTCGGATCCGGCCTCAGACACTTAACACACACACACACACACACACACACACAAAACAAAAACCTAGCCATGTGACCTTGGGCAAGTTACTTAATCCCAATCGCCCTCCAAAAAGCAAAAAAAAAAAAAATCTGTTTCCACTGACTTCTAACTAAAAATGAGCATTTCCATCAGATATAAATGTGGCCAGCAAAGCATTATTCTGAGAAGGGATCCATAGTCTTCGCTAGAGAGTTAAGGGCATCAATGATGCAAAAAAAGGTTCAAAATTCATGTTCTAAAGTGTTGAAGAACTTTGATCTGAGTGAAAGGAGTGAAGGCCAACTTTAACAAAATTCCTCAAATTATCTATCTCCATCCATCCATCCATCCATCCATCCATCCATCCATCCATTCATCCAATTGTTCATCTATCCATCTGTCTATCTATCTACCTATCTATCTGTCTGTCTGTCTGTCTGTCTGTCTGTCTATCTCTATCATCTATCTGTATTCATTCATCTGTCCATCTGCCTGTTGTCTATCTATCTACCAATGTAATGTTGTTGGGGATAAAAGCGTGGATATATTTGGAAGACATGAAGGGGACCATAGCATGGTGCTGGTGTGTCTAGATATATTGTGGCAGGTTCACAGGTGTGTCGTGTACTGAAAAATTTTGGAAAATATCATCATAGAAGATAAAAAGGAAGGAGTGGCAGCACTTGCTATATGTCTTTCATTTCCTACATGTCTTATTCTTTGAATTTCCAGTCATTCATCACCTCATTTTTTCTTTTCTATCAAACCCATGAGACCCCCTCAACTCCCTATTACCACTCACAAGCACGTGCAATTGAAAATAAGAATAGAATAGGAAAAAAAACTCTTTTCCTTTAATGTAGAATATATTTCCATACATATGAAAATTTTGAGACATTTTCTCCATATATATATAAGCATTTGCGCGTATATATACATACATACTCATTTATATATGCATATATGTTTGTGTATGCATGTACAAGTGGAGGAAGCATTAAACAAGGATATCTGTGATGGATTTCTTTCACTATTCCATGTAAAAGATATGGCCAAATAATTGGTGAGATAGTCAATGTTCTAGGTTGAATCATGCTAATGGAATAAGAGTTATAATCTCAACTAAATCCCACCTTTTACAAGAAGTCTTTTCTGTCCTTAATTCTACTACCTTCCCTCTATCCATTATTTCCTGCTTACCCTGCCTATAGCTTGTTTGTGCATAGCATTTTGTGTGTTATTTTTCTTTGTATCCCCAGAGCTTAGCACAGTGACTAACTTGTCTAAGGACTAGGCTACTGTAAATTTGGAGAGACTTGTGACAATAACATTGGTTACCAGGTGACGGTTGCAGGTTTTTTTCTTGTGTTCTTTTCTTTTTCTTTTTTGACCCCACAGCAATACAGGAAGACATTCTAGGAATGCATAGATGGGTTATGGGGCAGCTAGGTGGAGCAGTAGATAGAATGCCATGCCTACCTGGAGTCAGGAAGACTCATCTTCCTGAGTTCAAATCTGGCCTCAGACGGTTACTAGCTGTGTGACTCTGGGCAAGTCACTTAGCACATTTGCCTCAGTTTCCTCATCTGAAAAATGAGCTCAAGACGGAAATGGTAAATCACTCTAGTATCTTTGTCAAGAAAATCTTAAATGGGGCCACAAAGAGTTGGATTTGATTGCAAAATGACTGAACAGCAACAACATAGATGGGTTATAATCAGTCCAGCTTCTAGAAGCATGCTTATCAAGGATGTCTGGCGTTTTTGAAGTAACAATTATAGGAATGGATTAATATGGTACCATGCTAACAGTGACTATGTCTTATTCTTAAGCTTTTGAGGAATAAGACATATATACATTTTTGGACGTGATAAATGTATGGATTGTTTTACTTATTTGTTAAAGGATTATCTTTTCATGGAGGGATTGGGAAGATTCATGGATATTTAAAATGCATTGGAGAGAACTGAAGAAAATTCAGTAGGAACACAGAAAAACAGGTCTACTTTGAGAGTAACATATTGAATTTACCACAGTTAAAAAACAGTAAGTTGTACGTACATAATGGGAATCCACATTGTCATATATAATTCTCATTTTTCTGTTTTACCTTGGAGAAATATTCTTTTTTTTCAGCATTCATTAAATTCAGATAAAAAATAAAATTTACAAAATTCTTGATCTTTGCTTCTTCATTCTTCCTTTGTGACTCAAGTACAGTGCCTGGGACCCAACAGGTTATTTTTGTTATTATTTTGCCTAGTTCTATGTCCCCTCAGTAGTTTGATTGCTATTGCAATGAATCTGTGGATTTATTTAGGGAGCATTGTAACTTATTCCATTAGCATGGTTCAACCTAGAACACTGACTATCTCACCAATTATTTAGGGTTTCTTAAATACCTGTAAACAATGCATTATAGTTGTATTTATATCTTGGGTGGTTAATCTCACAGTTATTTTCTGCATTTCATAGTTATTTTAAGTGCAATTGCTCTGTTTCTCTTACTTATTGTTTATAAAAATACAAAAGAAATCAAGCAGTGGATTAGTTGATCACAGACAGCAGACATGGTCTTCTATACTTTGTTTCCCCAAATCCCAGTTCTGCAGGAAGTAATCTGCCTTAGCATACTTTAAGAAATGTCTCTAGCCAATGCAATGTAACTTGAATGCCATGTAACTGAAGACCCAAATTTGTTTTTCAGCCTAAGAGAGGAAATAGTTCAAGGTGGGCCTTGGACTCTGGGCCTTATTTTTCCTGTACTGCACATTGATATAAATATCTCTATTAGCCTACCATCCCTCCCTCTCCTTGAACCACCTGAAATTACTTTGTATATTATTTTTTAATATTTTGCATGTATACATTTGTTCTCAGTTAAATACAAATTTACTGAGGAAAGGAACAGTTTCCCCTTTTGTCTTTGTCTATTGAAAGCATGTATTAAATGCTTACCAAATGCTAGGTACTGTGCTAATAACTGGCAATACAAGAAGCTTACATTCTAACAGGGGGAGACAAAAAGCATCGGCCAGTGGTGGGTTTTTGTATTGGAAATTATAAGCCTGATTCATCAATCCAAAGAGCAATCAATTGGCTTTCCTTTGGGAAAATGGCAGTATCAATTTCTACCTCTTTACCCAAACAAGGGATGGAAAAGTGAGAACAGGTTGTGCATGATGATATGGAGGTGGCATGATGGTTGGGGTAGAAAGTGGGGTGAGATAGCATGGCCTAGTATTCAGCTGGCTAGGTAGAGCTGTACTCACCCACTCACCAATCCCAATAGCTTAACCCCTGAGCTGGAATTCCAATAGGAGGTGATTAACTTCTTTAGGGACTGGGGATGGATCTGCTCTGAAGGGTACTGTTCCAGGAAATCAGTAGCAGGGGTAGAATATGTAGACATTTTGTAAAAATGTATTAAATTGAACAGAATTCAGTTGCTGGGAAGTCAGAAGGGTCACCATGTGTATATGCATGTGAAGATGGTTCTGCCCCTGAAGGCTGATGGAGTCTGCAGGGGATTGTGGGGCATCAGTTGATCCCTCTCCTACTCCCATCCTTTTTTTTTTTTTTTTTTTGCTTTTTGGAGAGCAGTTGGGGTTAAGTAACTTGCCCAGTGTCACACGGCTAGGTTTTTTCGAGTGTTCGTGTTATGTGTCTGAGGCCAGATCAGAACCCAGGTCCTCCTGACTCTTGGGCCAGTGCTCTACTCACTGCACCACCTAGCTGCCCCCGTTCTACTCCCATCCTTAAACTCTTCCTCTAAGGCTCTGCTCCCGTTTATTATCCTGCTCTAGTTTTGGTTCTAATGAAGGTGAAGGATGTCGAAGAGAAGGTAAGGGAGAGGAAGGGAAAAACCTTTTTTTTTTTTTATTTGAGAATTGCATAGCACCTTTCCTTCAAGCATCTCATATGCCCTTTTGGACATGTGATTTCATTGACATCGCAGGTGAGGAAACTTTCCCCTGCCAATGCAGGCTGACACTCTTTTCTGCTTAGAATCTTAGAGAGATGCCTAGACCCTAGAACACTGAGAATTTGCCTAATTCACTTAGGGTCATGCAGCCAGTGTGTCAGAGGCAGAATTTCAACCTAGCTTCCTGATTTCAAGGTCAACTCTATATTCACTGTGTTATACTGCCTCTCATTTAGGATTAATAATAAACATGACCATGATAACTCACATTCATACAGTTATTTAATGTTTGCAAAGTACTTCCTCAAAACAACCTTGTGAGTTAGAGAGTAAAAATATCTTTATTCTTGTTTTACTCAAGAGATTAAAAGCTTTAAGAAATAGTCCCATTGTTATTAAGCGTCTGTGACAGGATTCAAAAACAAGTCTCCTATGTTCCAAATCTAGCACTCTTTCTATTATGTATTATGTTAGACTAAAGAAAGGATCAATAAATCTCAGTCCATTTATTCTCCAGATGACAGAATGGATGCAGTCCAAATTGACCGCTGTGTATATCCTTACACCATTATGTAACTCCAGAAAGTTGACTTTTTGTTGCAGTCTCTTACAGTGCATCCCTTTAGTTCTCCTCCATCTCGTGGTTGGTGCGGTTGAGATGCAGAGAAGTCAAATTAGTCATTAAACCTCTTCCAGGAAGTCAGTGGAGAATTTGAGACCAGATGGGGGCACCTCTTACTAGCTGTGTGACCTTGGGTAACCCCTGTAGGTCTCAATTTTCTCCTTTATAAAATAAGGGTGTAGGATCTTTAAACTCCTTTCTGATCCTAAATTCTCTAACCCTTTGATTTTTGCCCTGGTAAACTTTAAAGGTTTCAGAAAAATTGGTTTTACTCAGGAATTATTCACTCCCTTAAGTGTCTAAACATAGCCTCTAAAGCCTATTAGTTTGTGCTGATCATCCAAAAGCTGGTCAGGGCACCAACAATTCATTAACTTTCTTGAATTCTACTACCTGTTTTTGATTAATTATCATTCTTTGTAGTTAAGTAGCATCTTTAGTGTGCAAATTTCCAAGCATTTTATAAATATTAATTAGGCTACCCAACACCTTAGAGAGGGGTTAGTATTATTATCTTCATTTTAGAAATGAGGAAATTGGAGCATCTGGAAGGTCAAAGAGTATGTGTAAAGGCACTCCTTAAGGAGGAAAGAAATTATGTGATATAATAAATACATACTTACAAAGATTAAGAAAATTGAAAAGCCTGGAATTGGACTGGATTTATAGGGAGCATTGTTTCTTCTCTTTGGAATCTCTTCCTTCCCTTTTGTGACTATTGAAATATAGTCTACTTTTTAAAGCCTAACTTGAACCACCTTCTCTAGGCAGCCTTCCATGATCTTCCCACAAAGTGTCTGGCTGCTCTCTAAGTCACTTTTCTCCTAATGTTGTATACTATAATTATCTGAATTTATGTCTTATCCTCTTGAGATACAAATTCCTGGAGAGCAGGGACCCTGCCATACCTTTGTTTCTTTTCCAACCCTGAGCACAGTTCTCTACACACACAGTACATCCTTATTCAGTGAGTACCAACATAAAGAATTGCTGCTGGAACCAGGAGAGTTTATGCCCTTTACCTTCTCCTTTTTCTACTAAGGGGAATTTAGCTCTAGCCTCAAGTGTTTGAACTGGGTTGGCTCCTGTGGATCCTGGCCTCCAGAGATAGGTCAGTCTCTCTTTATCAAATTCTTTGACTCTTTATGCCCCCAATACCGGAGCCCCAGAAAGAATCACTTGCACCTGAGGTTTGGCTATGTACAATGCCTTCCCCAAAAGGGAAGAATATAAAGTTACACAATGTACAGTGCAAATCAGGTATGGGATGGCTATTTATTTCCTTCGCACAGAAGAAATGCTTAATGCGTAAGACTTATAAGCACACATTGACAAAGACTAAAACAAAAAGCAATAACATACTTAGTGTTAGAAGTATTCGTAGAATATCATTGGTAAATAGTACACTGACTACAACTCTGATGCCTTGTCAAGCAAATGGTACTTTCTTTGTACCCATAAAATGGTCTGATGTTTGTGAAATACACTATCAGATTGTAAACTAATCCATAATCAGCCCTCTTGGTTTACATTGTTCCCACAAGTGAACTATTTGGTTACAACTGATGATCAAGGTGAACAAGGTTTAAAACAAATACATTTTTAAAAACCACTGTGACCCAGTGAGCACATCTGGATGACTAATGACCCAACCTGCAACATAATGACAAATGACACTTCCTCCTTTCTTAATCTCTCCACTGTTTTCCCTATAATTTTCAGCAGAAGAAGATGAACTTTGGTTTTGTAAAAAAAAAGAAAAAAAAAGAAACACCATGAATTATAAAACTTCTTTCTCTTTGAGAGCTTTGGATCTGGAGTCAAAAGACTGGGGTTCAAATCCCTGTTCTACTGATTGTGTGATCTTGAGCAAGCCATTTCCTTTTTTAGACTTTTAAAGCTTTTAGGTTAGTTGAGTTCCATTTGGGTTCTCAATTTATTCCCTAATAAAATTTACTTAGATCAATCAGATAATCACTAGTAGCTTACTTTGAACTTTGAGACATCAAACATCAAAGGGGTCTTAGAACATAGGAGATTAAACCTGGAAAGAACCTGATAACATAGAGTATTAAAGCTAGAAGGGGTCTTAGCATATAGAACATAGAATGTAAGAGCTGAAGTGGATCTTAGAACAGAGAATTTTAGAATGTACAATTTCAGAGCCAAAGCAAACATATAGATCATATAGATGAAGACAGAGAGGTCCAAGAGTTAAAGAGCTTTGCCTGAGACCTTATAAACATCAGTGGAAATGGGATGCAGAGGATCCTGTCTGGAGATGAGAATCTGACTTTGTCTAATAGGAGTAAACTGGGGCTAAATTTTTATACATGTGGGAAGCCAGGCCCACATTTCTGCCTTTGCCTTTGAATGCCCACTTAGTTAAAATATTGGCCCTGAGTTTCTTTTCCTGTAGAATAACATTAGCTCACATATTTATAAATTGCTTTAAAGTTTTTGAAACATTTTATGTAGTATCTCTTTATCCATACTACAATTCCATGAGACAAGCATGTCCCCATTTTACAGAGGAGAACACTGAGCCTCAGAGAGTTTAATTGATTTTCCCAGGTCATACAACTAGCAACTGTCTGAGGCTGGATTTAAATCTATATCTTCCAGACTCTGAGTCCAGTGTTTAATTGATTGTGCTAAGTTGTCCCTTACTTACCACTCATTGTTATTTGAACAAGCAAATGACCTCTTGGAAAAAAGGAAGAACCCTGGAATTTTGAGACTAATTTTGTGGGTCAAGATTTAAGGGGATACTATATTGGTGAGATTGCTACATTATAATGACACATCTTTGAAGGACTAACCCTCTTTGCTGGAAGTCCAAAATGGGTCTGCCTATTATGGAATACTCTACAAGAAAGTTAGAAAATGAATTCAATATATTACTCTTTTCCATTTTGTCATTGTCCATCTATGATTCTATAACCCAGGAAAATTTGCACTGGTTAATAATTTCATGTAATTCCTTAAGCAACATTCATAACTTCATATTTTCATTGTAGCCAGACCTGCCATGGTGTTAGCCTGCCTTAACACAAATTATAGCTGCCATTCCAGAAACATACACTCACTTAGAACAAAAGTGATTAACTTTACATAGGTGCTGAATAACAGGCTTCTTTAAGTGGGGAAGAGAAGTGGTCTTGAAGAAAGAGCTGTCAATCACTAGTTAATTTATACAGCTTTATATGCCTTCATTATTCCAAACAAGCCAAGGCTACCACTGTCCAGTTAAGGTCAAAAGGAAGCACGGCTTTTATCTCTTTAGCCACTTTGGAAACACAGAGGGGACAGGCCTGAATTCACAGAGATCTCTCTCAAAAACAAACGGGATCCTTATAGAACCCCCTCAGTGGGCTGGAGAGTGTTCTCAAACAAAGCTGTAAAAATCTCCAAACAGCAGGACTCCCGCCCTGAGACTAGGGCTGACTAATAAAGAAGTGAATGAGGAGAATGACCCCGAACTGGAAGAAGGGGTCCCTGCAGAGCTAAGTGCCTCCATCCTCAACAGTGGCTGTTAGGGCCCTTTTTATTTTGATAACACAAAAAGGTCATGTCTCATTAGTCAATGTCTTACATAAACCCTTTTAAAAATTATTGATAAAGGAAAGCAGGAAAGAGCAAAAGAACCCACAAAAGGGAAATTGCTTCACATACCTTCCTGAAATGCACTGTTGTTGTTATCATAAGGGCCAAAATGCATCAAATTTTCTAGTGCTTTCTTTTATTCCGGGAGAAATAAATAAGAACTGACTTCAAATGAGGACTTGGGGGGGGGTTGTTGTTGTTGTTGTCTTTAAAAAAATTGGTACCAGCTTACTGTCTAGCTCATTCTATTTCTCAGATCTGCTACTTAAAAAGATTTAAGATCTGAGATCCAGTGTAGGGTTTGCTTTATATCAAATGAGGGATGATTAGATTTAGAGCTGGAATATTCTTGAAGATCAAATTGTTCAAATTTCTCATTTGACAGGTGAGATAACTGAGGCCCAGGGAAGGGAAGAAATTTGCCCATGGTCACCCATAGTAAGTAATAGATCTTCTAACTCAAAACCCATCTATCTTTCCAGTTCCTTAATAATTTGGTCCTTCAGTCTTTCCTAATTGTTTCTGAAATTAAAAACTTTAAGAGTGTATGTTTCCTGTCTTTCAGTGCGTCACTGGGTCCATAGTTGAGAAACACTTGAAGTTGAATGACCTCAGCAGAAATCCCACAGCTAGGAACTTTGCCTTCTGACACTTGTTCCTGATTACAGACTGGATCTATGACTTTGGGAAAGTCACTTCATCTCATTTCCTCCATCAGCAAAATGAAGGTAATTATACCTTCCCAGTTGAGATGTTGGCAGGATAAACTATTTAGTATGTCTTAAGGAGATGCTGTTCATTGTAAATGTGAAGGAGAACCAGGCTTAGATTTTTCTTATTATTTAATTGTATTTAAGAGTTTATAGTTTTCTGTGGCCATGTTTTTATGGTATTATTATTATTTTTTTTTCATCTATGAGCTGGGCTGATGACTCAGTGGCTTGAGCTTCTAGAGTCATACAATCACAGAACATGGCTATCTGGAAGGGACCTTAGATACCATCAACCTTAATCCCCTTATTTTATTTAATAGATAGTAAAGCTAAGCCTGAAGATAGGGTTAGGGGGAAGTAACTTGCCTTAGGTCGAAGAGCTCACCATTGGTCAAACCAAGTTTAAGATTCTACCAGCATGGGGTGGCTAGGTGGCCCAGTGAGTAAGAGCGTTGGAGTTGGGATGACCCGGGATTGAAACTGGCCTCAGAAAATGAGCACCCACACATAAATAATGACTAGCCGTGTAACCTTGAGCAAGTTACTTAACCCCAATTGCTTAAAAAAAAAAGATTCTACCAGCAGTGGTAGAATGTAAGCTCCCTGGGAGCAGGGATGGTTTCATTTTTGTCTTTTTACCACTGTTGCCTTACAAAGTGCCTGCCACATAAGGTGCTTAGTAAATTCTTGTTGAATGAATGGTGTTTCCACTGCACAAATCTGCTTCTCTAACTATTTGCCCAAGCAACAAAAGTGTGCACTTTCAAATGGACTTCAAGTCTTTCTAAGGGTTCATCTTCCCTCTTTTCCAAACTAATACCAAGTTATCTCTGTCCAACTAATCTTGTGAGTATGTGGTTACCATTTAAGATTGATAAGAATTAGTCATTAGATGTCAGGTAGATGGAATATGTTACCAACCCAGGGTCACCTTGCAAATAAAAGAGAAATACACTTTATGGTATATGAATGTGATAGAACACTATTGCACCATAAGAAATTATGAAAGGAAAACTTGGAAGACTTGTGAGCAGAACAAGGTGAACAATTTATACAGTAACAAAACCACCATTAAAAAAACACTTAGAGGGGCAGCTAGGTGGCTCAGTGAATAGAGCACCAGCCCTGAAGTCAGGAGTACCTGAGTTCAAATCTGACCTTAGAGGCGTAACACAAAAAAATTAGCTGTGTGACCTTGGGCAAGTCACTTAACCCCAATTGCCCCTCCAAAAAGCAAAAAACAAAAACACTTAAAAAAACCTTAAATCTGATCCACATAATAATTCCAGAGGATTGATGATAAAGTATACTACCCACCACATGGAAGAAAATTGAAAAAATCAGGGTACAGAATGAGACATACACACATATACACATACACATATATGTCTGTGTGTATATGTGTGCATGTGTGTTTGTTATGGTCAATGTAGGAATTTGCTTTGACTCTGCATATATGTTACAAAGCCTCCTTTCCCCTACCCTTCCTCCCCCCAATGGTGGAAGTATGGGAGGGAGTGAAAATGAATTTTTTGTTAATTTTTAAAAAATTAACTTAAAAGCAAAACCAAATCCAACGAAAATGCTAAGGTTTGTTATGAATATAATCACACTTTCTGCCTATAAGGACAGAAGGATTGTCACCTTCTGCATGAAGTCCTCACTTATACCCAACTTAGGGGAAATGATCTCTTTCTAGAATCCTAACTGGAAATTCAAATTCATCTGGGTAGTCATGCTCCAAGGACATCAGCTTGTGCCCCTTGGGGATTGGTGGGAAAGGCAAATAGGGCAGCTAAGTGGCACAGTGCATGGAGTACAGAACTTGAAGTCAGGGGCACAAGTTCAAATAATGCCTGAAAGACTTACTAACTATGAGATCCTGCTCAAGTCACCTGACTTCCTGCAGATTCAATTTCTTCATCTGTTAAATGAGGGTGATAATAACATCTATCTTACAGCATAATTGTGATGATCAAATGTGTTAACACATAAAGTTCTTTGCAAACCTTAAAGTCCTGTATAATGTTGGCTGTTTTGTTTTGTTTTAAAAAATTTTTTTTTAATTAAACAAATGCTTTATTAACTTCTGGTTTACATCATTCATTTCTGCCAGATTGTGAGTTACAATTTTCCCCTGTTTTTCCCCTACCCACCATCCCAGAATAGCAGTCCCACAAGATATCCCTTCCTCCAATCTGCTCTCTCCCATATCTTCTCCCCTACCCCCTTCAACTTTTCCATTAGAACAAGGTGAATCTCTGTGCCCCAATGCCTGCACATCTTATCTCCCAATTACATGCAAAAGAGTATTGATAATAGTATTTATATATATTTGAAACATTTAATGTTAAGACCTCGAATTTCAGATCCATTCCCTTCCTCCCTTGCCACCCATTCCCTCTGGGAAGATAAGTAATTCAGTATGTGTTGTACATGTATAGCTATGCAAAATATTACCATAGTAGATAATATTGTACAAGGCTGCTTATAATTCCCTCCCACCCATCCCACCCCCACCTGGTCCATTCCCTACTTGATCCTGTTCCTCTTCTATAGTGGGTACTTCCAACCTCCCCTCCCCCCAAGAATGCCCTCCCCTCCATCATCCCTCTTCTCATCCCCCTTCCCCCTATTCTGCTGCAGGGTGAGATATCCCATTTAGTATATATGTCATTCTCTCCCTGAACCAAATTCAATGAGAATGAGGTTTTGCCTTTTTGCCTTTCTATTCTTCCCTTCCTCTGCAGCCACTTCCCCTTGCTTCTTCTACATGAGATAGTTTACCCTACCCTGTCTCTCCCCATCTCCTCTTGCCACTTGCCTCTCTCACCTCATAATTTCACCCCTTAGGTATCATCCCTTCCCAACAAATTCAACCTATGTCCTCTATCCATGTATAACTGTAAACATATATACACACATTCACATATGTATTCATGTGACCATATACCCTTCTTCCATTATTTTCATACTGAGAAAAGTTTCATCAGTCACAGTTATTGTTTTTCCATGTAGGAATGTAAATAAGTCAACTTTGATAAGTCCCTTTTGATTTCTTTTCCCAGATTACTTTCTCAGGCATCTCTTGCTTCTTGTGTCTGGATGTCAAATTTTCTATTCAACTGTGGTTTTTTCCTCAAGAATGCTTGAAAGTCCTCTATTCCACTGAATGACCATACTTTCCCCTGAAACAAAATACTCAGTTTTGCTGGGTAGGTGACCCTTGGGTTCAGTCCCAGCTCTTTTGCCATCTGGAATATGATATTCCATGCCCTTTGATCCCTCAGTGTAGAAGCTGCCAGGTCTTGTGCTATTCTGATTGTGTTTCCACAATATTGAAATTGTTTCTTCCTGGCTGTTTGTAGTATTTTTTCCTTGATCTGGGGATTCTGGAACCTGGCTATAATATTCCTGGGAGTTTTCCTTTTAGGATCTTTTTCAGGAGGTGATTGGTGGATTCTTTCAACCTCTATTTTGCCCTCTTGGGTCTAAAACACCAGGGCAATTTTCCTTAAGAATTTCTTGAAGGGTGATTTCTAGGTTCTTTCTTTGATCATGGCTTTCAGGTAGTCCAATAATTTTTAAATTGTCTCTCCTGGATCTATTTTCCAGGTTAGTGGTTTTTCCCATGAGATATTTCACATTGCCTTCTAATCTTTCATTTGTTTGGATCTGCTTAACAGCATCTTGATTTCTCATAAAGTCATTAGCTTCCATTTGCTCCAGTCTAACTCTGAAGGAATGAATCTCCTCAGTGAACTTTTGAGATTCTTTTTCCATCTGGCAAATTCGACTTTTTAAGGCATTCTTCTCCTCATTGCCCTTTTGGGCCTCCTTTGCCATTTGAGTTAGTCTATTTTTTAAGGTGTTGTTTTCCTCAGTCAGACTGTTGACCCTCATTTCATACTTTTCCTGCATCCTTCTCATTTCTCTTCCCATTTTTTCCTCCACTTCTCTTATTTGATTTTTTAAAGTCCTTCTTAAGGTCCTCTATGGCCTGCAACCCGCTCATATTTTCCTTTGGGGCTTTAGGAGGAGGATTTCTGACCTCACAGTCCTCTTCCTGTTCTATGCTTCGATCCTCTTTGTCCCCAAAATAGGAGTCTAATGTTGCATTTTTGTTTATTTTGTTTCCTTTGCCTTGACATGTTGCCACTTAATTACTTGACTTTTGGGCTTGTTGCCACAGTAGGACTCTGCCACCAGACAGGGGAGCTTTCATCCCGAACGTTGGGGTCTTCATAGCTTTCTGGCAAGCTGGATACCCACCCTAGACCTTCCCCCCAGATCACAATCCAGATCTAGGGAGGTTAAAGCAAGAGTGATTACCCCCCAAGACTGATCGCTGGATCTCCCTACAATTCACAGGCCAGGAGCTGGAGCTGCCACTGAAAACTACAAAATGGGATGTCTCCTCAGTGGCTTCTAGCCCCCAGGGGAGGAAGCCAATGCCTTCCCCAAATACTGGTCCCAAAGTCTGTAGGGCACTAATCTCTCACTTTGTCCTAGGCATATCTGAGTTGATAATTCTGGAATCGCCACAGCTGCTGGTGTTCTGGGGTCCCTCCAGCAGGCTGTTGGCCCGGCTGCCCTGGGGCTAAAACCGTGGCTCACACGGACCTGGGCTCGGCTCTTCGGGCTGTGCTGGTCCTTCCTGCAGGGCTGCTGGGCTGTCCTCAGCGGGAGGTTAGCTTCTCTGTGTCATTTTGTGGGTACTGGGGCTCCAGATGTTGTTCAGAGTCCTCTTTTACATGGTTTGGAAGTGATTTGGGGGGAGAGTGCCTTGGACACACTGTTTCTTCTCTGCCATCTTGGCTCCGCCCCCTTTACTGTTTTAAAAAATTTTTAAGTGGATTTTATTGCTGCAGGACTGTTGGGGTGCATGGTCACCCAAATCAGACAGTGCTTTTGCACAGACATTGTGCTGGTTTTATAGAGGTTCCATAGCCAGGTTCCATAAGCTGAAATTACAGTGATGTAAGCTGAAACTACAGTGATTGGTCAGTGTACATTTGAATCTCCCACCTGCATGAAACCCTAGGCTGGAACTCCTGCCCACAGGGGAAAGGAAAGGGTAGGGATCATGCTTGTTTACAGAACAATTAAGGGAGGTGAAGGCAGAGTTCTCTGTTTTACAAATCAAGGAAGGGAAGGGCAAAGTAGAGTTGTGTCCAACATTCCCTACTCTTCCTTGTATGTATATCAAACCTTTAACATGGCTGGGGTCACATCACCTATATTATCCAATTCTGTTCCTAAAGGATGGTAGTGGGGGTCCCTGATAATTAACATTAATGGAGTTAACACAAGACTTGACAAATTGTAGAAAGCAATTAATGAGATAGGGTCCTACAATTAGGACTACGATCAAGAGGAGGAGAGACTAATACCAATACTAATACCAAGGCTGATATCAATTTAGTGAGTTAGGGGGATGTTCCAGGGGAACAGGAACTGATACCCATTCTCAGAATTTTTCAGCTCCCTCTGTCTATTAGCAATATTCTGGTATACCAACTTCAGACTCTCACTCACCACTCCAGAGTTGTTTGCATAGAAGCAACAAGCCTCACCAAGGGCTGCACACAGGCCACCCTGTTTAAGAAGGTCAAGGCCTCTGTGGTTCTGAAGAACCACCTCTGCCAGAGAGTCCACCTGTCTTTCCAGGGCTGATGCTGGCTGGTTTTAAATGAGCTATATTTGGGTATCAGGACCAGTTTACTTCTGATTCATTCTTATTTGATCTCCATGGTCAGCAACAAGAATCTCTGACTCTTTCTCAGGGGATGCTTTCTATCACAGCCCCTGAGATAACAGGGAAGTCAGATTCTGGGCATCTTCTTTGCTCTATTCTTCTTCTTCTTCTTCTTCAGGGATAAAGGCAGGACAACTGGGGTTAATAATCTGTCCAAGGTCACACAGCTAGTAAGTGTTAAGTGTCTGAGGTCACATTTGAACTCAGATCCTCCTGACTCCAGGGCTGGTGCTCTATTCACTACACCACCTAGCCACCCCCTTCCCCTCTCTTTTTTAAGCACAGGACCCCGTACATGTTAGGCATGTAAATGTTTGTTGAATAGTATTGTCTACCCTTTGCCCATCCAGTGCCATATCCTCTCTTGGATAGTGGCATCTGATGGTGCTAAGTAGCAGATAAATTAGGATTCTATCTCAAATACTCTGCTTTCTCTTAGCTAAAATATTGAAAGATAATAGATAGATATGCATGTTGAAAACTCCAGCAATAAAAGATATAATGATATAAACATTTTAGAAATTTATTTTTATCTTGTACTGCTTGTGGGTAATGATTCCCCCAAAGTTTGCTTTCTGCCATTGAAATCCTTTTATTTGTCTTGAATGTATCCATCACAAGTTCCAAGAGTACTCTGATTCTATTATACTGGAGTTTTGAGATGTAGTGGAAGAGTACTGGACCTAGGTTTGAATTATGATCCTATTATGTATTAGTTGTATGACCCTAGACAAGCTGTTTTCCTTTTCTGGGTCTCATTTCCTTCATCTATAAAATAAAGTAGTTGGATTTAATCTAGCCTAATTCAGATCCTATAAAACTGTATCTGTGCCATCCATACCCATTTCAGTTTATAAACCTTGATCATATTTTTCAACTAATCTTCTGTTTTGAAACAGAATATCCCTAATATCTTTAGTCTGTACTTTGCAGAGATCCATTTTGAAGTCATGCAGGTTAGTGCAATGGAAAAAAAGCTAAATTAAAAAAAAAAACCAACATTTTCTTTGGAGTCAGAAGACAGGGTTGGAATGCCCACTCTGCCTCTCACTTAGTGCCTGTATGATCTTTTATGAATCATTTCTTCTCTCTGGACCCCGGTTTATTAATTTGTGAAATGGTAATTAAAAAAGCTAGACTACTAGGTGATTTCAAAGTTCCTTTCCCAACTCTCTTATGATGATCATTATATGATGTCCTTGTTTTTCCATCATTCTCCAAGAGGACCAATGACATCAGGAGGATGATGTCTTGACATGTTGCGTGAATTGGATTTAAGCGAGGCAGAGCTGTGCAAAGTCATCAGCCTCATTGTCTCCTCAATGAAAGATGGATTCCCCCTTCTCTCCCCTGTTTGAAACATCAATACAGCACAACAGCAACTTGCCTGGAAACATCTCAAGTCTGAAACATTGTAGGGTCAAGAAATCTCCAGTGAAAAATGCACTTTAGGGACCTGAGAGAGCAGGACATTTTTGTTTTTGTTTTGATGGTGTTTTGTTTTTGAGGGATTGACATTTTATTAGTACTGCAGAGATAAATAATGACAGATAAGAGGCCTCATGTTTTATGACAGAGACTTCAAGCTTCCCTTGTAAAAAAAAAAAAAACATGACATTTCTGGCAGGGGTGAGTTTCCTCTTAACCACAGGGGTGAGAACTGGCTAGCTGCTGAGCTCTGCCCTAAGGCAGGTTTTCTAATTCATTGTTGGAAGCAAGTTTTGACAACACCAATGCTAATTGATTAAATGTTCTAATCAGAGATTACAGCTAGAGGAGTGATAACATTTTTATTTCATTCTGCCTGTGAAAACATTCCTTTTTAAGGGTGGTATATGCATATACATAAGTAAGTATTTGCAAGCACATGCCCAACCTCTCTCTCTCTTTCTCTCTCTCTCTCTCTCTCTCTCTCTCTCTCTCTCTCTCTCTCTCTCTCTCTCTCTCTCTTTGTATATATATCAGTACTTCCATAATCTATGAGCCCACTGAGTGCCTCTTCTTCCATCCCGGCTTATGGTACCCATTTTTCCTCAAAGTGGTTTTGGAATTAGACCCAGCACTATGTAGTGCATAGGGTGCTGAACTTGGATTAGGATGACCTAGTTTCAGATCTCACCTGTGAAGTAATTAGCAGTATTCACCTTTGGCAATCTGTTTTCTCCTCTATATGATGGACATAAAAATACTTATAGTATATACTACCTAGGGCTGTCTAGAGCATCTTATGTAAAGCATTATGCTATTGTTAATTAGACAGGTTTTTCTGTAACTCTTCAAAGAAGTATGCATATGAGCTGGGGCCCTTCTTGAGCACCTCTTAATACTGGTATCAATACGGCACCCAGTGTCTATCTGACTCTTTCTCTAGGACCAATCCACCTTCTTTTGTGGATGCCTTTTTTTTAACCGTTTCATAGTACAAATTATCATTAGCAGAATTGTGATGCAGTCTATTTTTCCCATTATTCTTTGGGTCACCTACAAATGTGGTTCTCCTAAGATCATGGTTTATTAAGTTTATGTAGTTCTATCCCCCCCCCCCATGCTATGTACAGAGATGTATGCATATATAATTACATATTATAATGTGCATAGAGATATGGAAACTTAGCCTGGAATAGTCATTTAAATGAAACTCACTTCAATGCACTATAAGTTTCATAAAGTGCTCTTTTCACAATGACCCTATGAGACTTTTAATATTAGTATTTCCTCTCTTTATGAAAGAGAGCATTGAAAGCATTGAAAGATTAAATAGCTTGCCCAAGAGGTTATGGTTAGGTGAGAGCATTTCAGGTCTCAGTTTTGTTTCCAGGTTTCCCAACTCCTAATCCAGTGGTTTTACAAGCACTCTCACTATCTTGTTACTCATCCAGACTTCCAAGTATCTGTGATTTCAATCGTTTGGCTACTCCTTCCATGGATGAAGGTTGGACCTGTCCCTGCCTTACTGGATGGTCAATATGAGTTACCTGAGTCAAAAAAATCAGCTGGTGTCTAGCAGCCTGGTTACGGACATCTCTGCACTTAGATAAGCATATCCTTAGTGAATAGACACACAGAACTTCCCTGGTTCTTTTTGTGAAAGCTTTTTACCTTATTAGGATCTAACAGAGTTTATGTTCCATGTGCAAAACCTTGGAAAACCTGGAGTCACCTCCATGCCTTATGAGGCATGAGAGGAGGACTCAAAGGGAGGATAGAGATCTACCTTTTTGAGGTAGTAGGGTGAATGCAGTCCAGTGGAAGCAAGTCTTCACCTTCCATTATCTTGGGGGGTGTATGAATATATATATATATATATATATATATATATATATATGCACATATATATGTATTTTATATAGAGAAAAGAGTGTATGTATGTTTATATGTATGTATTATATATATCCCTTTACTTATACATATATACACATATATGTATATATCCCTATAATTATGCATATATACACATATGTTTGTATTATACAGGTGTATATCCCTGTAATTATACATATAGATACACACACACACATATATATATATATATATATATATACATACTTACATGTAGATATGTATTAGCAGATATCTTGGAATTTTTCATGGAAACAAGAGATTAAATTTTTTCCCCCAAAAAATCAATTAAGAACAATATTTACTTTTTTCATCCCATAACAATAAATGTAGTGGGCATGAATTTAGGATTTCATTGGCTACAGTGAATGGGCTTGTTACAATAGGGTAGAATATGGTTAGTGAGTATTGTGCTATGAGGGGCAGCACACAGTAGGGCTGCTGGAGCATTAGGGGTAGTGTTTAAAGCAAATCTAGAGGATGAGGGCTGTGGACAGTGAACAGCAGGAGAAGAGAGTGATTGCCATGATCATGGCAAGCCCAAATCTCAGAATCACAGCTGAACCATGATGACTACAGAGCCAAGGTAAGAGGCTACAGATGTGCTCCAGTCAGTCCTGAGACTTGAACTGTTCTCCAGTTTGTCCTGAGTTACTCCAGCAAAGAAATCCAAGTGGCAGATAAATCTGCATCTCAAGCATTTACATCTGGAGCCATGAGTAATAAAGAGACTTAGTTTTTCACCCTCCATTCTTAAGGAGTAAGAGGGAATAAGGGAAAATTAGGTTATTCTCTCTCTGGAGTTAGAACAGATTGCACTCATTTGAGTATATACCAGGTATCTTTTCTTGTTATTTCACATCTGTATTAAATGTTTTTGATTTTTTTCTGTATGTGTCTCTTGTATATGCTCTATAATAAAGACTATATTGGAAGGAGGTCTGGGCCATGAGTTGCATAATTTATTACCCTCAAATACACTAAATTGGAAAGATAGCACGGTGATATGGAGCCAGAGTTGTGTGAGCCTATTACATAAATTTACTACATTAAAAATCTTCTCATATTAATTTTGCTTTCTGTATTTATTAGAACTTATGCCAAGTTTACACCATAATTAAAGAAATAGTGCAGTGTAGGTGAATGAGGACTGAATTGGGACCCATGAGGCCTATATCTCTGGCTCTACCACTCACTGCCCTTTGGCAAGTCATTTAACAACTTGTAACCTTACTTCTTTCATCTGTAAAATGAATGAGTTTGAACTACATGATATCTAAGGTTTCTGTAAGCCCTGACCTTCTATGCTCATCATTGTCAGCTTCCTTCCACCTCTACTCTTCTAAGTTCTCAAGTCCCATCCTTCCTGAAGGTTCTCTTTTCTAAGGGCCCTTCCAGTTCTCAGTGCTCTGTGGTTCTTACTTGCTCTTCCATTTTATGAATCAGTATATGAAAGTGATCAATAATCTCCATGTCCCTACCCCGAAAACACAGTGAAGGTAATTGTATAGGAGACAGGTGAACAGAAAAATCCTTTTTTCAACACCTGAAAATATTTTTCAAATATTTGGAGTTTGATGGGAAATCCCAGTAGGACATTGAGTTTATCAAGCAGTAAACTTTCCATATTAAGGGAAATCAGATATGTTACATTTTGGGGATTTATTGCTAGGTAGTTTATCTAAATGGCAGTCTGTATGAGCTACTTAATTTCCAGGAAGCTTTTAAAAAGTTCTTAGAAGATGTTTTAAGCACATGTTTTAAGCTCCTGATTCCTTTTTTACTCTTAACCTTTCCAAGGTGTGAAGCTTTCAGCCCTTCCCCCCTCCCCAAACTCAGCTAATGACCTTGAACTTAATGTTTTAGTTTAAATTGTCTAGTCCAAGATATTTATTTGTATGGACAAAAAAGGGGGAAAATCTGGGCCCTGTTCCTGCACATGCAAGTCACTTGGCACCTCAGGGTTTCAATTTCTTTCTCTATAAAAGGAGGGACAGGATGTTTTCTACTGTCCCTTCCAATAATTATTTTGTGATGTCAAATGAGGTTTCAAAAATGATCAACTCTTTTTTTCCTCCTAAAGTCATTTCCTTTGGGGTAGGGGGACATTTCCTCTGCCCCACCATTCTCCTGATGAATTTCTTCCATTTTGTCCTGATGCAAAACTAGACAAGTGAAGGAAAACAGGCCAGCCACCTCGGGCACTTCTCAGTGCCTGGCCTTTGCCCAGCAGACAGAGCTTGGGCTATCTCTAGCAGCCATTTCGTGTGGCTAGGGAAGGCCCTTTGCAAAGCATCAATGGCATCCACTGTGTTACCTATTAGATGAGAGAACTCCATGGTAAACATATTCTCTTCCTCTGCCTGAATCTTGTTGCTGGCAATTAATGCTTATTTGAATTTGGACAATAATAATTATAGTAATAACAATGCCAATAGCAATAACTATCATAGTAATAACTAATATTTATATAGTAGTTTAAGGTTTGCAAAGTGCTTTACATAAGCTCCCTCAATTTTTCCTCATAGCGACCCTGTGAGGTAGAGACTATTATTATCTTAATTTTACAGATGAGAAAACTGAGGCAAACAGTGGTTAAGTGATTTGCCAAAGGTCACAGAGCTAGTAAGTATCTAAGGTTAGATTTGAATTCAGGTTTTATGAATAAGGAAATTATTTATCCAAGGTCATACTGAAACAGAGTGACTAAATTAAGTGATTTGCACAGGGTCACACATCTAGTAAATGTCTGAGGCTCAATTAGAATTCAAGTCTTCTTGACTCCAAGTCCAGAGTTATTGTCAATGCTGTCTATGTAAGTGGGAGAGGGAGGGATTGTACTAGATAAACCTCTTAGGTATCTTCTGTATGAAATCCTGTGATCCTAAGAGTAACACTACTATTGATGCTCCTTAGGCACAGCCTGCTTGGCAATGCATTGTAATTTGACTGGAGAACTCCAAATGATGACCAGCTCCCCCTATTCCTATGGTCAAGAAGGTAGCTGAAAGGAGGGAGCCAGGATCCACATACTTACATTCATTGGTAGAAGCAGAAGAACTTGCAGAGCCTGTAAGAAGGGGCCCCCTGGGCCTGGGCCTGGGCCTCTGATCAATTTTCTCTCATTTGATGTTCCCCTTTTCATGAAGTTTGATGGGTTATTAAGGCTTGCACAGTCTTACTGGCTCCTTGCCTCTGGCAGTCGAAGAGTCAGCCTGTCACTGGGGAACTTGGAGGACCTGCACAAAGAAGGTCTTTTCCTTTCTTCTTTCTCCATCCCTCCTCTTCCCCTCCTCCTCTCCCCTGGGGCTTCCAGAGGACTGGAGCCCTTAGGAGAAGAATGCTAAATGCCTCCTCCAGCAGCGCTCTTCAAAAGCCCTTCAAAGGTTTCTGAAGTCTCTCTTTATGAAGGTGTGAGCCCATTTCAGAGAGAGGCCTGGCTGTTTAAAACAGCTGGGCATGCTAGTTGAAAGGAAGGGTGAGGCAAAACTACTCGCCATTGGTCATTCCCAGTGTACACTCAATGAATTTCCACTAGCAATACGTGCAGAGAACCACTCAGTGCAGAATTCATAGGATTCATATTTTGTAGCAATATTTGGGCCATGTCAATTAGTAGTGAGTTCCCCATCATTTAAAGATCTTAGGCCAGAAACTGTTTAACCACTTGTTTGGGATGCTCTAGAGGGAACTCCCTTTCCAGATTTCATTTGGAACTAGCCCTGTGATTTTTTTTTTTTTTGGTGTTGCAAGGAAAAAAGCATTTATTAAATGCTTGTTATATAGCAGACATTATGTTGAGTATTTTACAAATATTACACATTTTTCTCCTCCCAATAACCCTAAGACATCAGTGCTATTATTATCATCCCCATTTTATAGTTGAGGAAACTGAGACAGGCATAGATTAAGTGACTTGCCAAGGATCACACAATTAAGTATCTGAGGCCAGATTGAACTTGGGTCTTTCTGACTCCAAGCCCAGCTCTCTACCCTCTGTGTCACCCAGCTGCTTCTACAAAATAGATGGTAACTCTTCTTCAACTTTCATTCTTAGATAGAGTTGCCTGGGGCATACTGGGAGGTTGTGTTGCCTAAGCTCAAAGATCTAGGATATATCATCAGAGATGGGGCTTGAATTCAGTTCTTTCTGACTGTGAGGCTATCAACTACAGACTACTACAAAGTCTTTCCTGCTCAGATGCCTCCAGAATAGAAGCATCTTGGGGGCCTTCTGTCCCTGGGAATTCAGAGAACTGCCCATCAAATCACCCATGTCTAAAGAAGGGTAGATAGAGCCTTCATCCTTAATAAATGAAGGTTTCAACAGGGGGACTTTGTGTGTATATGTAAACTTACTCTAATATTTCAAGGTGATGCAGTAGATAGAATGCCAAGCCTGAAGTCAGGAAATCCTGAGTTCAAACATGGCCTTAGACACTTATTATCTACATGGCCTTGGACAAGTCACTTAATTTCTGTCTCCCTCAGTTTTCCTAAACTATAAAATAACAGTAATACCCTTCTTCCAGAGTTCTTTTAAGAATCAAAATGTGTAAATATTTGGAAGGTAACTCAGTACAATGCCTACTACATAGGAAGTACTATATAAATGTCATCTATTATTATGATTTTTTCCATATAAATCCCCCTTGAGTGGATGCAGATTATAATCCCTTCTTCCTACCTTCTAGAGGAAGCCTTCTAGAGAATTATCCCTTATTTCTAATGCCTTCTCTCTGTTGATTATTCCCAATTTATCCTGTATACACCTCATTTGTAAGTAGTTGTCTTTATGTCTCCTGTTAGATTGTGAGCTCCTTGAGAACAGGAACTGGGTTTTGCTTTTCTTTGTATCCCTAAAAGCACAGTGCCTGGCACATAGTGGGTGCTTAATAATGCTTGGGAACTGACTTTACTAGATTTTCTCAGTGAGTTGCTTTGTCTCCCCCCGCTTCCCCTCAAAGGGAAATTAGCAGCCAGTCTTGTGATTGGATCTCTCTAAACTTAGCTAAGCTTGTTCCTGAGTGACACACTATCTATTTCTAGTCTTGTACTCAAAGCTTTCCCAGTTTGACTTTGTTGCTATTGTTCAGTCATTTCAGTCATGCCCAACTCTTTGTGATGATTTCTTGGCAAAGATGCTGCCATTTCCTTTTGCAACTCATTTTACAGATGAGGAACCTGAAGCAAACAAGGTTAAGTGACTTGCCCAGGGTCACACAGCTAGTAACTGTCTGAGACCAGATTTGAACTCAGGAAGATGAGTCTCCCTTTCTCCAGGTCTGACACTCTATCCACTGTGCCAACTAGCTGCCCCTCTCAGCTTGACAGACCCTGTCAAAAGTTTGCCTGTAATTTCCTTGAGTTCAGCACTGGGAACCCAATTTTTTTTAAAGGGTCATCAATAAACTATTAAAATGTTCAGAAGAAGATAATTAGAAGGAAAAGCAATTGTCAGTCCACAGCATATGAGGATCAATTGAGGAAACTAGGACACCACGATGAGACATCAGAATGGGACTGGAAGTACCTTAAGTATATACACACACACACAACACACACATATTTATGTATATGATGCAAGTAGGCAGTAGAATGGCTAGAGGACAGGATTTCCAGTTAGAAAGAACTGAGTTTGAATTCTCCCCTGGAGACTTATGAGCTGTGTGACCTGGTGAAATCACTTAACCTTTTTCAGCCTCAGTTTCCTATCTGTAAAATAGAGGATAATATACGGCATCTACCTCAAAAGGTTATTGTGAGGATCAATGAGATAATGTGTAAATTGTTTTGCAAACTGTAAAGTACTATAAAAGGCTAGCTATTATTTTTATTACTACACACAATTATACATGTATATAACATTTCTATTATTATACACATATTTGGGGGTCTAACTGCTTCAACCCATTCATTCATTCAATAGATTTAGTTAGTGCCTACTGTGTATAGAACACTGTACTAGGTTAAACTGAGTGAGATAAAAAGCTTATATAAAATAGGATTCCTGCTCCAATGTAGAGAATAGAGTTTAGGGGAATAAACTGAAAAAGCAAAAGAAAGCAAGAAAACAGACAATAATACGTTCTTGCCTCCTAGACTAAAGACTTTTAGCTCAGAAGGCCTGCTCTGTGGCCCTAACTGTTCAGATTTGTAGGTCCCTCATGTGGTCTTTTCTTTCTTTTAACAAATTTTTTTTTCTGGAGTGCGGAAGTCAAAGCAGTCAGGGTTAAGTGACTTGCCCAAGGTCACACAGCTAATAAGTGTGTCAAGTGTCTGAGGTCATATTTGAACTCAGGTCCTCCTGACTCCAGAGCTGGTGCTCTATTCACTGTGCCACCTAGCTGTCCCATTTATGGTCTTTTCTAAGCAGGTTGGTTCCAGACATGATTGATTTTCCTTCTTACCAACTGGCCCATGCAGCTTCATATACCCTCCATTCACCACCACTACCACCCCTTTTGGTTCTGGACCTATAATCAAATCAATACTTTTGCTACTAGAAGGGGTATTTCAATGGCTCCCTTCATCATCTCTCTTACTTTCCAAACCAAAATATCCTCCCTGTCTACTAGTTCCCTATGTGTATTATATTATCCCTCCCACCCCATTAGAATGTACTCTTTTTGAAGGTAGGGAACTTTACTTTTTAAATTTGTTTCTGCAAATATTTAGCACAGTGCTTATCACACAATAAGTGGTTAATAAATACTTTTCATGCATTGATCCGTCTGTATATGAGAAAGAGAGAGACAAAGAGAGACACACACAGAGATGGAGAGAGAGACAGAGACAGAAAGAGAGAGAGAGAGAGAGAGAGAGAGAGAGAGAGAGAGAGAGAGAGAGAGAGAGAGAGAGAGAGAGAGAGAGAGAGGAGAGAGAGAGAGAGAGAGAGAGAGAGAGAGAGAGAGAGAGAGAGAGAGAGAGAGAGATGCAGAATAAAATGCACTGTGAGGTCTATGGAAGAAGTTTATTACCAATCATAGATTAGGGAAAGTTTTGCCAAGGAGAAGCCATTTGAGTTCAGTTCAATTTAACAAACATGTCTTATTCATCTACTATTTTTAAGATCATGTTCTTTAAAGGCTAGAAAAGAATTCAGTAGCTTAAGAAGAGGAAGGAGTCATTCCAACTTCTGAGAACAGTGTGAGTAAAGACATAGTAGTAAGATGATGTCTGGTCAGTTTGTGAGATAAGAAGCAGTCCAGTTTTGTTGAGATACATGGAGGAGAGTAATATGAGATAATTCCTGGGAAGGCAAACTCTTGTCAGACTGTGAAAAGTCATGAAGGCTAGGTAAAGAAACTTTACTGGAGGAAGGAAGAGAGTAGTTGAAACATTTTGACAAGAGGGGTGACATAATCAATGGCAGCTTCAGAAAGAATGTATTGGAAGAACAGGAAGACAGAATTGGAAGACTTAGAACGTTCTCAAAAATAGGCCAAATGGGAGATAATAAGGGGCAGTACTAGGATGGTGGCAGTGGGGATAAGAATAGAAGAAATGGATTCCATTGATGTTCTAGAAGTGAAATTGTCAGGACTTGGAAATTTTTTGGGGTAGGAAAGGTAGGAAAGAGGAGTTGATATAATATTACTGTAGTCTTGTAATAAATATTCAAACATTAAAGAACTACTTAAATCCAAGAACTTCGTCCAGGAACTGTAAGAAAACAGTATCTGTCTTCTTGTTAAACTCATGGAACGAACCTGAAATTTACATCCTTAGCTAGGCTGGTCCTTGTACAACAGCCTCTGACTGCATTTGGTCCTTTTCTTGAAATCTTTCCAGTCTGGTGGAAGCTTGGATCTCGACACTTTAAGTCAGTATCTACCTCAACCTAAGGCCCCCCCTTACAATTTTTAGTCTGTCTAGCTAGATCAACTATATGGAGTATGGAACTAATCAGGCCAAGGTCATAGGTTAAATCCTGGAGTCAAATTAATTTCATTTGGTGGTATGGCCAAACCATGTAGTAAATGACTGTTGTTCAATATGTGGATCAGGGGACATGTTTCGTGAAAATTTGTCCCCACTAATAGGAAAAAAGTTTTAAACTCCAGTAACATTATTTTTACTTAGCAAATATAGCCCCAGGCAGCATGGCAGAGTAGACTGAATAAAGGCCTTATAGCCAGGACAGTCTGGGTTCAAGGCCTGCCTCTGATACATACTGGTTGTATGACCCTGGGCAAGTCGTGTACCTATAGGCAATCAAACTAAAAAATTGCAGAAAAGGTGCTGACCTGCATTGGTAGAAAGGGTTTCCTCACCTGAGAATTCTTTATACTAATGAAATCATAGGTCTAGTCCCTATTCATATCCCTACCATGTCTAGCACTTTTTGTGGCCTGAGAGAACTCAAGAACTCTATGCTTTTTTTTAAAAAAATGAAGCAGGATAGACGGACAACATGGCGGCATGTTTTCTGTAAAATGGGGAGAAGAGCTGTCATCACATCATTTATAGCATACCATCCTGCAATGCTCAAGCTATCTGCAGTGCAGAACAGTAGAAGGCTCATATTTGGCAATCAGTCTGGGTGTACATCTTGGCTTCTGCCACTTACGTACTTTGGGGTTTTGAGTAAGTCATTTCTCCAGTTTGTGAGGTCTTTCCCTTCTATAAATCCCATGAGCAAGTCAAAGTAGGAAGTTCATTATTTTCAGTAAGATCATCCGTCTACTGAGCATAGACACATGCATGCATACATATGTAACAATGTACACATATTCTTTTAGTAGGGAAGTTGGAATTGTCCTGTTAACAATTGTGAATAAAGCTTTTCAGTTCATCCATCAGTGAGGGACCCTTTGGCTCCCATGTGAATGGGTGAAACTCTATAGCCACACATAACCAAGGTCTAGGGAAAGGAGAACTACACTTTCAAGAGACTCTGGTCCTAATCAGGAGACCTAAGTTCTAGTCCTGTTTTAGATACTGGATGACTGACTGTATGAACAAGGCAAAGCCACTTCACCATTTTTTTAGTGGCTCAGTTTATGCATCTGTACTTTAGGCTAATTAAACAGACAGACAAACACACAAACTCTTACACACACACACACACACACACACACACACACACACACACACTATGCTTTTTTTGCTCTAGCTGTGAGGACAACATTTACAAGTTTTTTGACCTTGGGTAAATCACTTCACCTCTGAATTTTCATTTTCTCACTTGTAAAATGAGGATGAAAATCCATTACCTGTTTCATAGAGAAAGTGCTTTGTAAAATCTTGAGGTACTGTATAAATGTGAGTTATGATTGTTTACCTAACTGTATATTGATGGGAAAATCAAATGAGATAAAATATGTAAGGAACTTGATTGTTCTGTGTAAATGATAGTTATTATTAGATTATTATTGTTACTTGAGATAATAAATCTGTGCTATGAATTGCTGCAATAAATATTTTTCATGAAGTAGTCAGTCTTTTGGAGAAATGCCTCTTCTGAACTTCCTTTGGCTAATCTTTGGATATTAAATAAAGTCTTTTGTTAGGACAGTGATCACTCCAGCCTGGTGAAATCTTAGGGACAGGGACTAGACTAGTGATTCCTAGTATTTTTTAGTATTACTAAAGTAGAGGGAATGCCCAGGAAGGAGACTTATTCTAGTAATACAGGTCAGCAAGCTTTTTCTAGACAGTCTTAGGATGTTGCCTGAAACAACTAAGAGTTTAAGTGACTTGCCCAGGTTACACAGCCAGTATGTGACCAAGCTTCTTCTCTACAAAATGAAAAATATTAAACCAGCCTAAATTTGTCTTTTTCCACTTCTGTCTACTGCTCATCTATCTGCTTCCTAAGGCCAGAACTAATTTTTCACTGATATCACTTTTGAAAACCGAGGGTTCTGGGTTCTCAGAACACTGGGCTGTAAGGATGCTCTGATGGAAGGCAGATGGAAAGCAATGGATATAAATCACTAAATGAGAGGACTATATCTATTAGAACTGGAAATACATTGGAGATCTTCAATCCAAGCACCCTTCTTTCCTTCCTTCCCTCTTTCTTTCTTTCTCTTTCTTTCTTTCTTTCTTTCTTTCTTTCTTTCTTTCTTTCTTTCTTTCTTTCTTTCTTTCTTTCTTTCTTTCTTTCTTTCTTCCTTTCTTTCTTTTCTTTCTTTCCTTTCTTCTTTCCTTCTTTCTCCTCCCTCCTTTACTCCCTCCTTCCTTCCTTCTTTCCTTTTTTTTAGCTGATGAGGAAACTCAGCCCTGAAAAGTGAAGTGATTTACTCAAGGTCACACTTGTGACCTTGTAATCTAGAAAATGGCAGAGCCTAGATTTAAACCCAAGTATTATTGATTCTAAGTCCAATGTGTATTCCATTACTATGTAGGTGTAGACAGGTCTTATATTATATTGGTAGGGGGAATATCCATGCCAAGCAGGGCCACAGACCTATTGGAATTAAAATGGAAATGGAGAAATTAGAATGAGAGAACAAGCTTTCAGAAGCATGCTTCTCTTCTCTTGTTTGAGGACTTTGAAGAGTAGTAAAGTACAGGTGTGGAATGAGGCATACAGTTCCAGATGGAGCCACTGTATCATCTTTTTTTTTTTCTTTCTTTCTTTCTTTCTTTATTTTTTTTTTAAAACAAATACTTTATTAACTTCTGTTTTACATCATTCATTTCCGCCAGATTTTGAGTTACAATCATTTTCCCCCCATTATTCCCCTACCCAACCTCCCAGAATAGCAGTCCCACAAGATATCGCTTCCTCCAATCTGCTCTCTCCCATACCTTCTCCCATACCCCCATCGACTTTTCCATTAGAGGAAGGTGAATCTTTGTGTCCCAATGCCTGCACATCTTATCTCCCAATTATAAGCAAAAGAGTATTAATAATAGTATCTATATATATTTGAAACATTTAATGTTAAGACCTCGAATTTCAGATCCATTTCCTTCCTCCTTGTCACCCATTCCCTCTGGGGAGATAAGTAATTCAGTATATGTTGTACATGTCTAGCTATGCAAAACATTATCATAGTAGATATATTGTACAAGGCTGCTTATAATTCCCTCCCACTCATCCCACCCCCCACCTGGTCCATTCCCTACATGATCCTGTCCCTCTTCTATAGTGGGTACTTCCAACCTCCCCTCACCCCAAGGATGCCCTCCCATCCATCATCCCTCCTCTCATCCCCCTTCCCCCTATCCTGCTGCAGGTTGAGATATCCCATTTAGTATGTATGTCATTTTCTCCCTGAACCAAATTCAATGTGAATGTGGTTTTGCCTTTTTAGCCTTCCTTTATTCTCCCCCTCCTTTGCACCCACTTCCCCTACATGAGATAGTTTACCCTACCATGTCTCTCCCCTTCTCCTCTTGCCACTTTCTTCTCTCACCTCATAATTTCATCCCTTGAGTACTCTCCCTTCCCAACAAAATCAACCTATGCCCTCTATCCATATATAACTGTAACCATATACACACACATTCACATATGTATTCATATGACCACACCCCCTTCTTCCATTATTTTCATAGTGAGAAAGATATCATCAGTCACAGATATTGCTTTTCCATATAGGAATGTAAATAGTTCAACTTTGATAAGTTCCTTTTGATTTCTTTTCCCTGATTACCTTCTCAGGCATCTCTTACTTCTTGCATCTGGATGTCAAATTTTCTATTCAACTCTGGTTTTTTCCTCAAGAATGCTTGAAAGTCCTCTATTCCACTGAATGACCATATTTTCCCCTGAAACAAAATACTCAGTTTTGCTGGGTAGGTGACCCTTGGGTTCATTCCCAGTTCTTTTGCCCTCTGGAATATCATATTCCATGCCCTTCGATCCCTCAGTGTAGAAGCTGCCAGGTCCTGGGCTATTCTGATTGTGTTTCCACAATATTGAAATTGTTTCTTCCTGGCTGCTTGTAGTATTTTCTCCTTGATCTGGGGATTCTGGAACCTGGCTATAATATTCCTGGGAGTTTTCTTTTTGGGATCTTTTTCAGGAGGTGATCAGTGGATTCTTTCAACCTCTATTTTGCCCTCTGGATCTAAAACATCAGAGCAGTTTTCCTTGAGAATTTCTTGAAGGATGATTTCTAGGTTCTTTCTTTGATCATGGCCTTCAGGTAGTCCAATAATTTTTAAATTGTCTCTTCTGGATCTATTTTCCAGGTCAGTGGTTTTTCCCATGAGATATTTCACATTGCCTTCTAATCTTTCATTTGTTTGGATCTGCTTAACAGCATCTTGATTTCTCATAAAGTCATTAGCTTCCATTTGCTCCAGTCTAACTCTGAAGGAATGAGTCTCCTCAGTGAACTTTTGAGATTCTTTTTCCATCTGGCAAATTCGACTTTTTAAGGCATTCTTCTCCTCATTGCCCTTTTGGGCCTCCTTTGCCATTTGAGTTAGTCTATTTTTTAAGGTGTTGTTTTCCTCAGTCAGGCTGTTGACCCTCATTTCATACTTTTCCTGCATCCTTCTCATTTCTCTTTCCAATTTTTCCTCCACTTCTCTTATTTGATTTTTAAAGTCCTTCTTAAGGTCCTCTATGGCCTGCAACCTGCTCATGTTTTCCCCTGGGGCTTTTGGAGCAGGACTTCTGACCTCACAGTCCTTTTCCCGCTCTATGCCCCCAAAATAGGAGTCTAGGGTTGCATTTTTCTGTTTCCTTTGCCTTGGCATGTTGCCACTTAATTGCTTGACTTTTGGGCTTGTTGCCACACTATGGCTTTAAGGCCAGCTAGAGGAATTTTCATCCCGAACGTGTGGGGGCAACTTCCGTTTCTGGCAAGCTGTAAACCCACCCACAACTTCCACCCTAGATCACAATCCAGATCCAGGGAGGTTAAAGCAAGAGCGATTACCCCCCAAGACTGATCGCTGGATCTCCCCACGATTTGTAGGCTGGGAGCCGGAAATGCCTATGAAAACTACACAATGGCTTGTCTCCTCAGCGGCTTCTAGCCCCCAGGGGAGGGAGCTGACGCATTCCCCAAATACAGGTCCCAAAGTCCATAGGACACTAACCTCTTACTTTGTCCTAGGCAAGTCTATGTTGATAATTCTGGGGTCGCCACAGTTCCTGGTGTTCTGGGGTTCCTCCAGCCGGCTGCTGGCCCTGCCGCCCTGGGGCTAAATCCTCGGCTCAGGTGTACCTGGGCTCGGCTCCGCTCGGCTCCTGCGCTCTGCGCTCTGCTGGCTCCCAGACCGCTGCGCTGGTCCTTCCTGCAGGGTGCTGGGCTGTCCTCAGCGTGAGGTTAGCTTCTCTGTGTCGTTCTGTGGGTGCTGGGGCTCCAGAAGTTTTTCAGAGTCCTTTTTTACATAGTTTGTGGAGAATCTGGGGGCAGAGAGGCTTGGACTAGCTGTTTCTACTCCGCCATCTTGGCTCCGCCCCCAGGCATTCCACTGTATCATCTTTTTCACACTTAATTATAGGGCTTTGTTACAGGGGAGGGTTCGAGTTTCATGTCAGGGTAGGTATCAAGGGGGTCTTAGGAAAATATCAAGCATCAGTCAAATATTTAATTAATTAATTAAATTTTTTTGCTTTTTGGAGGGCAGTTGGGGTTAAGTGATTTGCCCACGGTCATGTGGCTAGTTTTTTTGTGTTAAGTGTCTGAGGCTGGATCCGAACCCAGGTCCTCCTGACTCCAGGGCTGGTGCCCTATTCACTGCACCACCTCGCCTCCCCAAAATATTTAATTTTTAAAAAGATTGGAAGCACACTGACCTCTTCAGAATAAATGCATTGAGACGAGGTTCCTTCATTTTCAGCCCTCTTCACTTTATCTTCCTAAACTCCTTAGGAAAGAAAGAGCTGAGTTTCCTATGCTGGCTATCTACATGAATCAGATTCATTGGGTAATTGCTATGTTCTGTATTTCCCATTGCATGGGGGTGAACCAGACTAAGTCTCCTAGATTAGTTCTCTCTTGAATCAGGCTTTAAAAAATAACTCCAGACATTTTACAGGGTGAGTTAAGGGCAAACCTTTCCAACAGTAATGTGCTATTTTCTGTCAGCTCACATTTCACAGACCCATCAAGCACCCAAAGATGAAGGAACATATTGATGTCCTGTAAAGGAATGAGAGAAATCCCAACCTAAAGATGAACTCTGTGCTGTAACTAGAGGACAGACTACTTGCCTCTTCAGTCTGTTTGGAATGGCTTAGGGACTTATCAAGCCTGTTTGCTTAGCCTTGTTACAGACACAAGATTTGAACTTGTGGCCTCCTCCCTCACAAATAAACTGATGACCAGGCTAGTGCTAGATGTCCATCTTTTCTCAGAGTGGTACTTTGAACACACATCTGAAAAAAAGCCTCACATGCAAAAGAGATTACAGTAGACAGAGCCAAAAGTATGGAATATTAATATGACATTAAAGGCAAATGCCTACAAAAACTAACAGTGTGGATTAGATGCCTTGTATATGGAGGTTGAGTGGGTTGTTGCCCTAATTTTTTTAAATTAGAAACAGACAGAAATAATTTTTAAAAACCCTAACCATATGAGTTTTCAATGTTATTCTCCTTGGGGTGCTAAGAGAGGAAGAATTAGACATTAATGGCTATAAACAGAAAATAGCAATCTGGTAGGGGGAAAGAGGGAGTTATCTTGGTAATTTTTGAAAATAATTTTTATTATAAACTTTAAAAATATGAAAACATATGAAAAGTTAGGAAGAGGGTCAGATTTCAAGGGATTTCAAATGCCAAACAAACACATTTCTAGATGATCCTGGAGTTAATGAGGAGCCACTAGCATTCTTTGGGTTGGGGAAGTGACATAGCCAAACCTATGCTTAAGAAAAATCACCTTAACTTAGAATGAAAGATACTATCCATCTCCAGAAAAAGAACTACTGGAACTTGAATGTAGATTGGTGATATTTTTCTTTCTTTTTTTCTCTGTGTTTTCTTTCATAGTAAAACTTACTTGGAAATGTATTTTAATGACTACAAATGCATAAACTATGTCAGTTGCTTGCCTTCTCAACGGGGGAGAGGGGGGAAGAGTAAAGAATTTGGAACTCAAAATTTGAAGAAGGAATGTTAAAATTGTTTTGACATGTAATTAGGGAAAATAAAATAGTTTTTTTTTTTTTAAAGAAAAGACAAAAACACCTTAGCAACTGTGTGGAGTTCAGTGGAGGGAGGTTTGAGGCAAGGAAACCAATGAGAAGGCTATTGCAATAATATAGGGGAAAGTCATGAGGGAATGAATTAGGGTGGTGACTGTGTACATAGAAAGAAGGGAACATAAAGAGATGTTGTGAAGACAAAAAAAAAGAATGGACAAGACTTGACAATATATTGAATATATAGGATTAATGCAAATAAAGAATTGACAGAGGTGCTGAAGTTGGGAGGATGGGAACATGGTAGTACTGTTAACAGTGATAGTGGAGTTTGGGAAAGAAAAGGGTTTGGCAGAGGGAAGATCATGATTTCAGTTCTGGACATGTTGATTTTGAGAGTTCAACAGGACAACCAGTTCAAATTATCCAAATGAAGAATAGAAAATAGAATCTTATACAAAACTATGAACTTCTCTTATGTATAGTTTTTTTGTGTGTCTTAAATTTAACATAATAGTAACAAAATGTTTCTTCTTGCTGCCTCTCCTGAATTCATCTCTTTTCTATGTTTTAAAAATATTGTTTTTTCTTGTTTCTTTTTTTTTGCATTACTATCAGTACCCACCAACTTTCTCTCCACCCACGTATAGAATTCCTCCCTTGTAACCAATAAACAGTGTCAAGTAAAACAAATCCACATGTTAACGGTGTCTGAAAATCTATTTCTCTTTCTTGCACTCTAGACTACAACCTTTCTACCAAGGAAGCACTCTCCACCACCAGTCTTCTGAAATTGTGATTGGCCATTGAATTAATCATCTTTCTGAAGTCCTTAAGTTGTTTTACTTTACATTATTGTGGTCATCATATGGAAAGGGATCTTCCAAGAAGTTCATTTTAGTCATCTGGAGCAAGTGAATTTATTTAAAAAAAATTATTTCCACAATTACATGTAAAGATAGTTTTATCTTCTTTTTTTTTTTTCAAATATCGAGTTCCAAATTCTCTCCCTTCTTTCCCTTTCTTCCTTATTGAGAAGGCAAGAAATTTGGCATAAGTTATACACATGCAGTCACAGAAAGCACATTTCCATGTAAGTCCTGTTGTGAAAGAAAACACAAAGAAAATACCCAAGAATAATAAAGGAAAGAAAAGCTATCTTCAATCTGCATTCCAGCTCCACCAGTTTTTTCTCTGGAAATGGAAAGCACCTTTCATCATAAGTCCTTCAAAATTGTCTCTGGTCATTACATGGCTGAGAATAGCTATCACAGGAGATCATCATACAATATTATTGTTACTATGTACAATCTTCTGGTTCTGCATCAGTTCATGCAAGTCTTGCCAGGTTATTCTGAGAGCATCTTACTCATCACTTCTTATAGCACAATAGTATTCCATCACAAGCATACACCCAACTGATTGACATCCTCTCCATTTCCATTTCCTGCCACAGTAAAAAGAATTGCTACAAATATTTTTGTACAAAACGGCCTTTTCCTTTTTTAAAATCTCTTTGGGGTACAGATCTAGTAGTGCTATTAGTTGGTCAAAGGTTATGTGTGTGCCCTTTGGGCATGGTTCCAAATTGTTCTCCAGTATGACTGAATCATTATACAACTTCACCAACAGTGCATTCGTGTTTTAATTTTTCTACATCCTTTCCAACATTTGTCACTTTCCTTTTCTCTCATATTAGCTAATCTGAGAGGTGCACAGTAGTAGCTCAGAGTTGTTTTAACTTGCATTGCTCTAATCTATAGCAATTTAGAGCCAATAATGCCTATAGAGAATTTTGATTACTTTGTTTGAAAACTGCTTGTTCACTTCCTTTGACCATTTATCAAATGAGTAATGACTTATTTCTATAAATTTGACTCAATTTTCTGTGTATTCAAGTAATGAGGTCTTTATCAGAGAAACTTGCTGAAAATTGTTTTTTATAGTAATGATTACCAACTATTTCCCTCCATCTTATTCCCCCTTCCCCATTTATCCTACACTCTTTCTCCTTTCACCCTTCATTTTGCTCCTGACTTTTACCTCTCACAATCTATCCTCCTTTCTATAAGGATTGCCCCCCCCTGCTCAGTCCTTTTTTTATCCCTTCCCCTCCTACTTTCCTGTATGGTAGGATAGATTTCTACACCCAGCTGTGTTATTTCTTCTTTGTGTTTGTTATTTCCTCTTTGAACCAATTCATATGAGAGTAAGGTTCACATGCTCCCACCTTCCCCTCCACTGTAAAATTTCTTTGGGGCCTCTTTTATGTCAGATAATTTACTCCATTCTACCTCTTCCTTTCCCTCTCTCCCAATGCATTCTTCTTTCTCACCTCTTAATTTTATTTTTTTAGATATTCATCCCATCATATTGAACTCACACAATTTCTGTCTGTGTATACTCATGACTGCCCTAATAATAAGAAAATTTTAGGAGTTACAAATACCATTTCTCATAAAGGAATGTAAACAGTTTAACCTTATTGAATCCCCCATGATTTCTCTTTCCTGTTTACTTTTTAATACTTCTTGAGCATCTTGTAAATTTTCTATTCAGATTTGGACTTATCATCAGGAATGCTTGAAAGCACTTTATTTCATTAAATATCCATTTTTGTCGCTGAAGGATTATGCTCAATTTTTCCAAGATTGTGATTCTTTGTTGTAATCTTAGTTCTTTTGCCCTCTGGAATATCATATCCCAAGCACTCTGGTCCTATAATGTAGAAACTGCTAAATCTTGTGTTACCCTGACTCCAAGTGGCTCCATGATATTTGATTTTTTTTTTTTTGGCTGCTTGCAATATTTTCTCCTTGACCTGGGAGCTCTGGAATTTGTCTATATTATTCCTGGGTGTTTTCTTTTTGGGATCTCTTATAGGAGGTGACAGGGAGATTCTTTCCATTTCTATTTTACCCTATGGTTCTAGAATGCCAGGGCTGTTTTCATTGATAATTTCTTGAAAGATGACGTCTAGGCCCTTTTTGTGATCGTTTTAGGTAGTCCAATAATTTGTGATCATTTTAGGTAGTCCAATAATTCTTAAATTATCTTTTTTATATCTATTTTCCAGGTCAGTTGTTTTTCCAATGAGAAAATTAATATTTTCTTCTATTTTCCACATTTTTTCTATTTCTTTTGATGGTTTTATTTTTCTTAGTCTCATGAAGTCATTAGCTTTCACTTGCCCAATTCTAATTTTTAAGGAATTATCTTCTTTAGTGAGCTTTTGTACCTCCTTTTCTATATGGCCAATTCTACTTTTTAAAGAGTTCTTCAGTGATTTTTTTTTGTATGTTTGTTTTTTTGAGGGGGAAAGGTAGGGCAATCAGGGTTAAGTGACTTGCCCAAGGTCACATGGCTAGTTTTTGTGTTGTATCTGAGTCTGTATTTGAACTTAGGTGCTCCTGATTCCAGGGCTGGTGCTCTATTCACTCCACCACCTAGCCACCCCCAGTGAACTTTTTAATATCTTTTTTTCCTATTTCACCAATTTTTCTTTTGTTTATTTGTTTCTTTTTTTTTTTTAAAGCAATTGGAGTTAAGTAACTTGCTCAAGGTTACATGGCCAGTCATTATTTATGTGTGGGTGCTCTTTTTTCTGAGGCCAGATCTGATCCTGGGTCATCCCAAGTCCTGGGCCGGCCTCTTACTCACTCCATCACCTAGCTGCCCCGACCAATTTCGCTTTTCAAGGCACTCTTCTCTTAATTGGATTTTTATGCCTCTTTTACCATTTGGCTTATTCTGTTTTTAAGGCATAGCTTTCTTCAGTATTTTTTGTGCCTCCTTTACTTAGCTGTTGATTCTTTTTTCGTGATTTTCTTGCATCATTCTCATCTCTTTTCCCAATTTCTTCTTCTACCCCTCTTACTTGATTTTTGAAATCTTTTTTTGAGTCTATGTCATGGGGTCAATTCATGTTTTTCTTTGAGGCTTTAAATGTAGGAGTTTTAAGTTTTTTATCTTCTTCTGAGTTTGTATTTTGATCTTCCCTGTCACCATAGTAACTTTCTATAGTCATTTTTTTTCTGGTGTTTGCTCATTTTCATCCTATTTCTTGAATTTTAACTATGTTAAAATGGGGCTCTGTTTCTGGAAGGGAGGAAGTATCATCTTTAGCTTCAGGGTTTTTGTGTTGCTGCTTTCAGAGGTAGTTCTGGGGACCTGTAAGTTTTTGGCTCTTTGAAGGAGGTATGATCTAGGGAGAGGTGTGTTTATTATTCTCCTCTATGTACTGTCTTTTCCACCCTGAAATTGTGACCAGTGTCCCAGCTCCCCTGTGGCTGTAAGCTCCTGTGTGCTAGTTTTCCTCCTTTCCCTGAGGTTGAGAACCAGGATCACAACTCATATCCAAGTATGGGCAAAGCAGCAGAGTCCTACCCCCAATTCCAGAAAATGGATCCCTGTAATTTCTTTTCTTTTTTTTTCTTTTTTTGCCTTTTGGAGGGCAATTGGGGTTAAGTAACTTGCCCAAAATCACATGGCTAGGTTTTTGTTTGTGTGTGCATTAAGTGTCTGAGGTTGGATCCGAACTCAGGTACTTCTGACTCCAGGGTCGACTCTCTACTCACTGCGCCACTTAGCCGCCCCCCTGTAATTTCTTTCTGACCAGTTGTCTGATCCCCTTGCCCTCTGTGGACTGAGAGGTATGGAAGCCATCACTGCCACCACTGATTCAGCTGTCCCTAAGTCCTCCTCCCATTTTGCTGGGGCCCAGTGTGCTCTGGCATGGCTTATATTTAACTATACTCTATTCTTACCCTGCTAATCTTCTAAGTTGTCTTGGTCTGGAAAATTGTTTCACTCCATCCTTTTATGGGTTCTGCCACTCCAGAATTTGTTTTTAATCATTATTTAAAAGTATTTGGAGGGGTTTGGTGGAGTGCTTAAGTGAGTCCCTGTTTTTTCTCTGCCATCTTGGCTCTGCCCCAAGCAAATGACTTTAAATAGAGGTATCAACCTTAGTTCTTTCTTCTGTAAAATGAGGATAATAATATTCTGCATACCTTGTAACATGGTTGTGAGAAAAGAACTTTACCAACTTTCCAGAGTCCTATAAATGTGAATTGTTATTATAATGATGGTGATTGGTAGTAGAAATGTTTCATGGGTGAGCACAGAGATGACTTACCTTTACAAAGTAGTATAAAAGATGCCATCAAGGTAGGTGTAACTGACAAGGTAGTGGACCTGTCCTGAGGATTGAGCAGGGGATATCAGGACAGGATTAAAACTAGGCTGGTATCCAGGTAATATTTCAAGAATTAGAAGAAGTTCCTCAAGGCATCAAGTGGTTCTTCTTTGGAGAATTTGTGGGAAATAGACAAAAATCAGCCAGAAGGATAGGATGTGGAAGGCTTGTGATCTAGGTGGAGCAATGGATAGAGTGTTGGGCTTACAGTCAGAAAGATCTGGGTTCACATTCTGCTTCAGACACTGAGGAGCTGCATGTCCCTGGGCAAGCCACTTAATCTATCTCATTCTCAGTTTCCTTATCTGTAAAATGGGGATAATGACAGCACTTACCTCATTGGGTTGTTGTGAAAATTACATGTGATACTGCATATAAAGCTCTTTATGAGCATTAAAGTGATATAGAATGCTAGTTATTATGATTGCTCTTATCATTTATAGTAGTATATCACTCACACCAATGGAGTGTCAGATTCATCGAAGTAGCTATGTCATGGCAACAGTGATGACAGCAACAATAAGGATTCCCTTTCTCCCTCTACCTTTATGTGTTATTGTCCATTGGAAACTTGGAGACTCCCCTGTAGCAGTCCGGCTTTGTAGCACAAATCAAAACAAAAACATGTGTGCCACAGAGAGCTCAATTTTCTAGCCTTTAAAACGTGTACTTACACAAAGTACTCTTTTATTTTCCTTCTCCATGACTAGATCAGGTTTTGAGGGTGAGTCTTTATTCTTGATATCTTCACTAGAGAAATACAAGCTCTTGCAGGTCCTACCAAGCTGGAGGGATGGGCCAAGCAACAAGCTATGTCTGCTTGTAAAGGACTGGCTTGGTTAATTTCAGAAAGGATCATGGGATGATAGGACTTGGAGCTGGAAGGGGACTTCAGACAATATCTAGTTCAGTATTTTTAAAAATTATTTTTTAAAAATTATTATTTCGGGGCGGCTATGTGGCGCAGTGAGTAGAGCATCGGCCCTGGAGTCAGAAGGACCTGAGTTCGGATCCGGCCTCAGACACTTAACACATAAACAAAAACCTAGCCATGTGACCCTGGGCAAGTTACTTAACCCCAATTGCCCTCCAAAAAGCAAAAACAAACAAACAAACAAACAAATAAATAAATAAAATTATTATTTCTTAAAATTATTTTTAAATTATTTCTAAAAATTATTTTAAACATTCTTTTTTTTTTTTTAACCATTTGAGCTCCAAATTCTCTCTCTTCCTCTTGCTCCTCCCCCACCCCCTGGTTGGTTGTTGTTCTTTCTTGAAGACAACAAAAATGTCTTCACCATGTTGGGATCAAGGTATAGTGTATCCAACCTTGGCTGATCAGACCAATATGAGCTTAGAAGGCTCCACCATAGTTTAGTAACAAATAGTCCACAGGAAGATTTGGAGTAGAGATATCTCTAAATTGCATCTCATGTTTCCTTTGAGTTACTGTAATTTGCTTCACTCAGAGAGCATAGCACCTTCTTTGATGGGGGCACACCATGCTAGGTGGTCCTGTGCCAGTGTGTCCTATGTCTCACAATCAGTTCCAAAGTTCTTTAGAGAGACCTTGAAAGTATGCTAGTATTATTTTTTCTAACCTCCATATGAGTGCTTGCCACCTACCTTCAAAATGGCTATTTGGATATTTCACATCCCTGATGCAAATCTCAGAGGCAGACAAAATTCTTTATTCTTATCAGGTATAGGATATTCCTATCAATGATCACTGGTCTCTGTAATGGAAATGTAAATTTAAAGATCTTCCCTGCCCCTAGGCCCTTTGATAATCTTAAGAGACTCTGAGAACCTTCCTAGATTTGAAAATATACTCTGACCCCTAATAGGCTGAATGTGGTCACATGGAGCCTGTGGCAGGAGGCTTGGTTTTCAGGAATGCCTACACCTTGATGCTGTGTGATTGGGCAGTGGGTCAAGAGGGTTGTGACATTCTCTGAGCCAGGAGAAGGCTATATAATCCCAGATGTGAGGTTTGCTTTGGGGCTCACTTTGAGAAGTGTTGTGTGATTTGACCAGATGAGACTATGGGGAGCCGTTGAGAGCCCCTCCCAGACTTTGAAAACCCAGATGTTGATGCTTCCCTTCCTGGTAACTGTGATTTGGTATTGTTGTAATGGTTGGACAGTTTGGAAGCCTTTCTGCTTTATCTGTTTGTTTCTCTGTCTTGTAAGTTCTGTCTGTATACTTTGAAGTTCAGGGTGCTGACCTTTGTCCCCTGAACTAGGTAAACGATATATGTTTGATTGATTAAAATAAGCCTTGTTAACCCATTTTGAGTTGTTTTCCTTTAGAAAAGCAGATCTAAGAACCTGTGTTGGCAGCCACCCTGGGGATGTTGGGGTGCTTGCTGCTACAGTCTCTCCTGAGAAGCTTTGTAGTTATAATAAATACATCTTCCCATGAAACAATCACCTACTAAAGAACCCAGCTGCCAAGAAAGCAGCTGCCAAGGCTTGAAAACATCCATTTTTCAGGAGCTTGTATCAGTCACCAATGCACCGATGTTTCAGTCACCAAAGAATGTCATAACAGAAATGGTAGTAAGAGTTTAAGTCTAAGAAGTCTAAGGCTAATTTAGATAGGCACATGTTCTCATTGCCAAGTGTTCAAAGCCTTCATGACCACTAGGACTGGGAGTGGAGAGAGAAATATCCTTTTTTCTCCACCCTCCAACCCCACCTTATCTCCATAAGAAGTCCAAAGGAAATCTATTTCTTGATGGGTCAAAAATGAATGAGAAAACTATTTCTGCTTGGTTTCTCTTATAGTTCACTGAGTAGATAGTTCTTTGCAACTTAGTGATCAATTATCCTTAACATTCTCCCCCAACCCCCACCTCAATAACAGAGATCCAGGAACTAATCAGGAGTTGCTGAATCAAGCATACCTTTCATCAAGGACCCAGGACTTGTATCTCACTAGAAGGAACAAGAGTACTTTGTCCAAATCCATTGGAAATTTCTCCACTTTTTGGCCCTAGCTATACACATTTTTTGTTTTTGTTTTTGTTTTTTTTGCTTTTTGGATGGGGGGAAGTGACTTCCCCAAGGTCACACAGCTTGTAAGTGTTCAGTATCTGAGGCTGGATTTGAACTCGGGTCCTCCTGACTTTCAGGGCTGGTGCTCCATTCACTATGCCACCTAGCCACCCTGTGCAATACGCATTTGTTGTTCTTGCTATACACATACTGAATTTGAAATATCTATGGGACATCAAGGTGGACACATTATACCTAGTTGCTCATCATGTCTGTACTCCTCATTTGGCACTTAGAATATACCAACCTTATGAAAAGTATATATCTAACAACCAACCATAGCTCCAGAGGACTGATGATGAAGAAGCAGACTGCCCACCTCCTGAGAGAGGGGTGATAGATTTAAGGTACAAAGCAACAGCTGCGTTTTTGAACCTATAGCATTTATGGATTTGTTTTGCTGGCTAGGCTTGGTTGTTATAAAGGTTATGTGTTTCTTTTTTTGGGGGGGGGGTGGGATAGATTTGGAGAGTATTAGGAACCTAGGGATAGTGTTGGCAAAAAAAAAGAAAAGAAAAAAAGATTATTGAAACATTTTATAGGAGCAAACTGAGCAAAGCTTTGCATCCTCAGGGTTGTTCTAGACTCTTCACTATCTCTCACCCTATTGTCTTCCTCTAATCAGTTGCCAAGTCTTGTTGATTCTCCCCGCACAACACCTTTGACATCTGTACTCTTTTTACCACTCATATTTCCACTCTGGTCCAAACACTCTTACCTTCTTGACTAGACTGTTGCAATGGCCTATACGTTGGTCTCCTTCCATCATACTTTCTTTTTTTTTTCTTTCCAATCCCTCCTCTGCCCAGTTGCCAAAGTGATTTTTCTAAAGCATATATAATCAGTCCTCAACTTTCATGAGGGCAACATTCCTAGGAAATGGTATGAAAGTAAAAAATATGAATGTTGATACACCAAACCTATTAGAAATAAGGGGTTAGGTTCCCTTGAGCACCAAAAAGTGTAATCTTTCACTGGAGATTGCTGAAAATAGACTTTTGTGCACAGAATTGTTTGTAACAAAACCTTAATTCTGATAATACGCACTTTTCCCAACACATTAACCATGAAATAAGCCATAATATACAGGAGAGAGGAGAGGCAACCCTGACTGGGATGGGGAGGGACAAATGCAGCATTGTCAGAAGAATCCCTGGGTCAAAAAACGGAAAGAGACAACTTATCATTTCTGATTCACCATGAAAACACATGTCTCAGGGTGCTGGCTGGTCCTGGCCCAGGAGGCACATGCCTGATCCACTGCTCAGAGCCAATCCTGGCAAACTCTGAGGAGAGGGCTGGACTGATGATCCCCTTATTTACCCATAAACTTAGCCACTTTTCCATTTTTCAAGTCCCTCATTGCACACTTGAGAAGTTAATTTAGCACTTTCTGGAGAGGATTCATGAACATTTTTACATCAAGCCTTTCTTCTCTCTGTCTCTGTCTGTCTGTCTGTCTCTCTATTGTGCATAGCTGGGAATGTGCAAGATTGCCAATGTGAAAGTGAAAAGGAGACTACTAATAAAATCCCAACAATGTTTGAAGTCACAAAAGTTAAACAAGGGAATGTTGAGGATTGACTGTATCCGATTGTATCACTCCCCTGCTTGAGGGACTTAGATGGCTCCTGATTGCTTCCAACCTACCTTTCCGCATTTCTTTTATGACACTCTCCTTTATATATTTGACCTTCTAGCTAAATTGATCTAGTTGCTGTTTCTTGTACATCACATTCAATCTCCCATCTCCATACTTTTTGCACAGGCTATTTCAAGTCATGGAAAGTACTTCCTCTTCACCTCTACCTCTTGTGATCTCAAGGGTTCAACTCAGTTGTTACTTTTTTTTTGTTTTTTGCTTTTTGGAAGGGGGAAGGCATGGCAATTGGGGTTAAGTGACTTGCCCAAGGTCACAGGGCTATTAAGTTTTAAGTAAGTGTCTGAGGGCAAATTTGAACTCAGTTCCTCCTGACTCAAGGGCTGGTGCTCTGTTCATTGCACCACCTAGCCACCCCTAGGTGCTACTTCCTATACAAGGCCTTTCTCAGTCCCCACTTTGATTTCTGCAGTTGTTAGTGCTTTCTCTGTCTCTCTCTGTCTCTTTCTGTGTCTCTCTGTTTCTAGATCTCTGACTGCTTACTGTGCATGTGCTCTGTATTTACTTATCTGGGTAAATATTGCCACATGCCCCATTCCCAAGAACATAAGCTCTTTGAAGGAAGACATTACTTTTTTCAATCAATAACATTTATTAAGTGCCCACTACGGCACTAGACACTGAAGCAGGTGGAGATACAAAATGAAGCAAAAAACAGTCCCTGCCCTCAAGAAGCTCACAATCTAATGGGGAAAACAACAAGGAAAAAATGTGCAAATTATGTATAAGATAAATAGAAAACAGAGAACAATAAAAAGGTGACAGAATTAAGAGGGATTAGGAAATGCTTCCTGCAGAAGATGGAATTTTAGTTGAGACTTAAAGGAAGCCAGGTAAGTCAGTAGGCAGAGATGAGAAGGGAGAGTATTCCAGGATGCCCAGAGCTGAGAGATGGAGCATCTTGCTTGTAGAACAGCAAAGAGGTCAGTGGCACTGGACAAAGAGGACTTGGCAGAAAGTAAGGTATAAGAAGCTTGGAGAGGTAGGAGGAGCTAGGTTATGGAGGGATTTGAACACCAAACAGAGGATTTTGTATTTGATTCTAGAGGTGATAGCCCTTGGAGTTTACTGAATGGAGGTGGTGTTAGCATAATCAGAATGATGCCTCAGGAAAATCACTTTGGTAACAGAATGGAGGAAAGAGGGCAGTAAGGAGCAACAGAAGCCAAAAGAACCATAAACAGGCTATTGTAATAGTTCAGGTATGAGATGATGGGGGCCTGCATCAGAGTGGTAGCACTGAGGAGCAGAGGATGATTCTAGGTTGTGAACCTGAGGGAATGGGAGTGTTGTGTTGCCCTTTACACTACAATAATAGGGAAGATAAGAGGGAAGAATTTAGAGGGAAAGATGATGATTTTGGTTTTGATGTGTTGAGTTTAAGATGTCTATTGGTCATCCATTTTAAGCTGTCTGACATGCAGTAGTAGATGGGAGATCAGAAGTCAGCAGAAAGGTTAGGGCAGGAAACCATTTCATAATTATCAGCAAAGAGATGCTGACTAAATCCATGGAAGCTGTTACAATTAACAAACAAAGTAATATAGAGGGGAGAAAGGATGAGGGCTCAGGACAGAACCTTATGGGGCACCTATGGTTAAAAGAAGTGATGTGGAAGTGGATCCCACAAAGGAGACAGAGATGAAACAGTCAGATAGGTAGGAGGAAAATCAGGAGAGTGTACTATCCTTTATACATAGAGAGAAGAGAGTATCAAGGAAGAGACAGTGATCAACCGTGTCAAAGGCTGCAGAGAGGTTAGGGAGAGTGAGGACTGAGAAAAGGCCATTGAATTTGGCAACTAAGACATCCTCAGTAACTTTGGAGAGAGCAGTTTATATGAGGTCAAAAGACTGATTATAAGGGATTAAGAAGCGAGTGAGAGGAGAGAAAGTAGAGGCACTTATTGTGGATGCTTTTTACAAGGAGTGTAACCACAAAGCCAAGAAGAAACACAGGAGGATAGCATCAATGGAAGGATCAAGTCTTTATATCCCCGTTGCCTAGCTCATAATAGGGCTAAATAAAGTAAGTTGAATTGAATAGAGAATTTAGAGAAATGAGATTTCACTGTGGGGTGAGTGGGCAGGGAGGCCTGCATGGATTAAGTGGGACTCAAGGCAGACCTGAAGCAGGAATAGGATCCTCCCAGATAATCAAAAAGGAAAGTGATCATTTTTCTAAAAGGCTAAAAGATGAGTGGAAGAAAAGAAGGAAAGAAAGAAGGAAGGAAGGAAAGAAAGAAAGAAAGAAGAAAGGGAGAGAGAGACAGAAAGAGACAGACACAGACACAGACACAGACACAGACACAGACACAGAGAGATCAGAAAAAAATCAGAGAAAAATCTCTGATGTACAGAATCTCAAACCTGAAAGGACCATAGGAAACTTTCCTTTCAACTGTCTCACTTTGTAAATGAGGAACATGAGCCTCTGAGAATTTACATGAATTTCTCAAAGTCCCATAGGCAATAATAACAAGAAACATGGATTAAATACTATGTATCAAGCATTGTGCTAAGATATGAAGATACAAAGAAAGGCAAAAGCACAGACTATGCCCTAAAGGACCTCACATTCTATTTTATTTGAGTTTTTAAATCATATTTTATTTTCCCCCAATTACGTGTTGAAACAATTTTTTTATTTTTTGCTCTCTGGAGGGCAATTGGGGTTAAGCGACTTGCCCAAGGTCACATGGCTAGTTTTTGTGTTAAGTGTCTGAGGCCACATTTAATCCTTTACATCTTCACTCCTCTTCCCCTTCCTGAGGAGCGTAAGCAATATGATATAGGTTATACATGTGTAGTCATGTAAAATATTCCCATATTATTAATTTTGTACAAATAGACGCAAACCAAAAGAAATGAAGAAAAAGAAAAAAAAAGTGAAAAATAGCATGCTTCAGTCTGTATTCAGACAATATCAATTCTTTCTCTGGAGGCAGGTAGCATGTTTCATGTTGAGTCCTTTGGGATTGTTTTGGATCATTTTATTGCTGAGAATAGCTAAGTCATTCACAGTTTTTCACATTATAATATTTCTGTTACTGTGTACAGTGTTCTCCTGTCTGCTCACTTCACTTTGCATCAGTTCGTGTAAATCTTTCTAGTTTTTTTCTGAAACCTTCCTTCTTGTTATTTCTTATAGCACAATAATTCCATCTCAATCATATGCCACAGGTTGTTCAGACATTCTCCAATTGGTAGACAGCTCCTTGTTTTCTAATCCTTAGCCACCACAAAAAGAGTTGCTATAAATATTTTGTACAAATATAACAATCCCTTCCACATTATAGAGGTTAGGGGCATGAAAAATCTGGACAAAATTTTTTGGCTCTCCCTTCACACCAGAGAAGAATTCTGAATTATTAAGGTATTAAAAGATAAAATAAGTTGCTATTATGCCATACTATATGTATATATATATATATATCCATTTATGAGTTTCTAAAATTTTTCTTTCATCTGCTGGCTTTTGTGTGTCATCTGTGACTTCCACAAAACTCTTCCAAAATTCCCATTTAATTTATTTTTATTTTTATTTTTTCACTTTTTTTTGGAGGAGGGAGGGAAGGGCAATTGGGGTTAAGTGACCATTTAATTTCTTATACTAACCTGTGGTGTATTGAAATTAAGATGGAGAAAGTGGTGATGTGGAAGAAATAATGGTAGGTCCTTTCTCCCCCCCCCTTTTTAAAAATCTCTTTGGGATACAGATCTAGTGGTAGTATTATTGAATCAAAGGGTATCTACAGTCTGATTGCCCTTAGGGCATAGCTCCAAATTGATGGAGCTCATATTATAATAGGGTAGACAAAATATGAATAAATTATGTGACTATAAGAAACATAAAGTGTAAATGGATTATAATTTCCAGGGAAGGTACTAGTACGTGGGAAAATTTGAATCCAAGTTTTTGGTTTTAAGTCCAGTATTCTATTGGGAAGAGACCCCAACAGGTTCAGGGTACACAGTGAAATCCTTATGCATAGGGATTATTTCATTTATTATACTTGTATCTCTGGTCCCTAGCACCATGCCTGGTACAGAGTAGGTACTTAATAAATGCTTGTTGGTTATTTGGCTCAGGTGAGAGTCTAGATAGGAAATTGAGATTCTTAGACTTATACAATATTAGAAATCATCAAGTTCATCCCCTTTATTATACAGATGAAGATGAAGGTCCAAAGAAAAGAAGTGACTGATTTAAGATTCCACCATTTGTTAATATTAGAAGTTAAACTAGAACCCATGTCTCCCATAACTTTGTTCTATGACCTTTGAACTGTACCAGGCTGATTTGGATCATTTTGTGAAAGCCACAATACCTTACCTTGAATGTACTTCTTCCTGTAGTAAATAGCATACTTTTAAGCTGAGAAGTCCAACTTCCCTTCTCAAAATCTAAATCCACTTTCTTCACTTGTTGTAGATGATTCAGTCCCAGGACTTCGGTAGTCCTTGACTTTTAGTTTGCCTCAGGCACCTCCCAGCTGATGTTCATTTTCTTTTGGGTGTTGTGGCTGTCTCATCTCATCCTGCGTGGTTCTTGTCTTTTCTCTTCTATGGCAATTTTTCCTCATCCTAGACTGGGTTATGGTATTCTTCATAAGAAACACATGGTCCCCTCATCACACCATTTTATCCATATTTATGTGGGAAGCTGGGAATTAAAGCCATCAACTTCACTGAAGAAAGTCTACATTACAAATGTCATTTCCAATAAGGGGACTTTGGGAGTGAAACAAGCTGACAATGAGCCCACATGGAAATTCCCAAGAGACTGAATTTAGCTTGTTGACATGGACAGCAGAAGCTCAATGAGGTACATATTAGCACCAGGGCTGGCAGTCAAGTGCAGCTATTTCTGGATGGAGCTATAATAGTTCTCACTTGAAACCTCCTCAAACCCAAGAGAGCAAATCATTTCATATGATTAGATTGAAACAATCCAAGAAATTGGTCTGTTTATGCACCTTGGCGAACTACTTGACAAGTATATAAGATTAATCAAAATAAATTTACTTTACTGGATGTTTGTGGAAGTTCTACTAACTCTAGCCTAGGATGCCATCTCACTGAGACAAGACCAGACTCTGTTCTCAGATAAACCCAAATAGAAAGCCCTGCATGAATAGGGACAAAAAAGTGTACACAAAGATGCAACACCACCTTGTCCCATTTCCCATTTCCATGAAGTTTCAGTGTAGCTTTGGCATCAGAAAGCTTCCAGACTGTTGGGTGGATCCTTCAGTTTTTGAAAGTAATAGACAAGAAACACAGAGTGGGAGAAGTGGATGTGAGGCCATTCTCATTAACAGAGAGAACCCACATGGAGGAACACATGTATCTAGTGATGGTGTAAAATATAACCATGGCACATGAGCTTAAAAAGAGGCAGAGTGGATACAGAGCATAGATTCTGGTCTCTGACATTTACTGGCTGTGTGACCCTGGGCAAGTCATTTAACCTTTTAGTGATCTAGGAAACTCTCTAAGACTGAAAGTTTCAGAGAAGGTAAAGATCTTCTTTGGTAGAAGAGCCTCACTGAGCTTTCCCTAAACCAATGAAATCACAGGTCTAGTCCCTATTCCCTCTTTGTGAGAACAAAGTTACAAATGAGGACACAGTATCAGTTACTATTCCCTTCTGGGAAATGGAATATTTTTCTCATCACCAGTGATTTGCTTCTCCATTTCATTCCAATCTCCCGCATATCCCTCCAGAACACAAAATATCCTTTGAAGGAGGTAGGTAGTATGGTGTCATGGGACTCTGCACTTTGGGTCAGAAGACTTGAGTTCTAATCCTGGTTCTGTTATTTACTGTTTATGCAATTTTTCTGGGCCTCAGTTTCCTCCATGATAAAATAACGGGATTGGATTAAATGGTCTCTAAGGACCCTTTTGGCCCTAAAAACCTAAGTTTCAAGGTTCTCTCTGTTGACAGAAACCCATAGCTCATCTCATTGTTCACTATCTAATTAGTTTCTCTGATTTCATTCTTTTTCTACCTTCTAGTATGTCTTTCCCAAACTTGCATAATAATCTTCCAAATGCACATCTCTTACCATGTAATTTCTTTGCTGCTCAAAAACCATCAGTGCTTCCTATTACTTCTAGAAAAAAATATAAACAACCTGGGGGGCTTACTTTGAGAAGTATTGTGTGATTTGACCAGATGAGACTCTGGGCAGCCATTGAGAGCCCCCCAGCTTTGAAAACCTAGATGTTGATGCTTCCCTCTCTGGTAACTGTGATTTGGTATTGATGTAATGGTTGGGCAGTTTGGAAGCCTGTCTCCTTGATCTGTTTGTTTCTCTGTCTTGTAAGTTCTGTCTGTATACTTTGAAGTTCGGGGTGCTGACCTTTTTCCCCTGAACTAGGTAAATGATACTTGTTTGATTGATTAAAGTAAGCTTGTTAACCCAAATATATATATATATATATATATATATATATATGTATATATATATATACATATATATATATATATATGTATGTATATATAAAACACCCTGGTTTGGCATGTAAAGCCCTTAGCAATGTGACTCCAGCTTACCTTTATGACCTCAGTTCACATTATGTCCTTATTCCAACTAAAATGGGCTACTCTCCACTCCCCCAAACCAAAGATTCCATCTTTTACCTCCATGGTCTTGCATAGGGCTATGCTTTGCCTGGAATGCTCTTCCTCCTTACCACCACCTCTCATAATCCTTATCTTTCTTCAAGACTCACCTCATGTGTCATTTCCTCTGTGAAGATTTCCTCAGTTTCTAACCACCTTGTTATATTCTTTCCCTCTTCAAATTACTTTGTATTTGCCTCTTTGTGCACACACAGAATCTACAGTAGAATGTAAACTACTTGAAGGCAAAGACTGTTTGTTTTGTCTATTTACATCCAGCACTTCCATGCCTATTCTTTAATCATGTCTCACTATTCATGACCCCATAGACCATAGTATGCCAGTGCTGTCTATGGGGTTTTCTTGACCAAGTTAGTAAAATGGTTTACCATTTCCTTCTCTAGTAGATTAAGGCAAACAGAGTGACTTGCATAGGGTCACAAAGCTGGTAAGTGTCTGAGGTCAGTTCTAAACTCAAGACTTTGACTCTAGGCCCAGCCATCTCTCCACTGAGTCACCTAGCTGCCTCCAAATGAGAGAAGGGCAGGTCTGTGACTTGGGCTGAGAGCCCACACTATGACAGTGGAAATTCAATGTTCTTTTCTCTCTTTCAACCTCTCCTACAACTTTCCTTGGGTCTCTTACAGGAAAAGGAAGTGTCCTCTCTCATGAGGAACCTTAGCTCTAGACTTAGATCAAGTTTAGTCCTGGGAGATCCTGACCCCTAAGAGAAAGGAGATCAGTTTTCTTTCTTTTTTCTTTTTTATTATACTGTGTTTCTTGTTTCCCAGAGTAGAACCCCAAGGAAGATCTTTTATACTAAGGTAGGCATGGCTTATGTCTAGGGTCTTCCCTAAAGGGATTTATAGGATCCTTTTTGACAAAGTTACTGAATATACATGATAGCAGTTATCAGATATAGGATAGCTATTTATTTCTTCTTCCAAAAATGATTAAAATGTAAAAGGCTAAAAGGGCATTGACAAATACTCCAAACGTGACACAATAACCATCGCTTCTATTATGTTCTTGGTTGTAAAGACTCCAGAGAGATAGGTGGAACTACTAAGGATGTATTACTTTTCCCTCAATCTGTTTGAGTAACAATCTACACATGAGGTCTTCTGGCCAACTAGGGCATGTTTTATACTCCTCGTAGTGTTCATCTTGCCCTCTAAGAAAGTTGCAAGAAGTGCCTCCTTCTGCCAGTCTGACTTTTGGCTTCTCAGACTCACAAAGTTATTGCCTGAGATGTATTTGGCCCTCTCTCAGAGGTAGCTAAGGATTTAAGATCCAATTCCAGGCCCACACAAACAAATAGTAGACACAAGTAGACACAGGTTTGCCTGTTCTCATTTGCATTGTTCTCATAGCCAAGTGCTCTTGATAACAGTTGCTGGGAAAGGGGTTTTTCAAAAAGAAGTGTGTTCCAAGCCAGATAGATTCCAAAGAGACAAACTCAAAAGTAAGAGAGAGAGAAAAAGACAGTGGTTCTATCCTCTATCTATTCTATCCTTTATTCCAGAGTCTACTGAGTGACTTTTTTTTACCTTAAGGGGCAATCTTCCCTGCCATTTCAATTTGAAGATCCTTGTCTTTGGCAAAGAGTACCAAACAGGAATATGGTATAAGAAAACTGGAAAGGTAGGAGGGGGACAGATTATGAAGATCTTTGAATGCCAAACAGAAACTTTTGTATTTGATTCTAGAGGCGATAGAAAGTCACTGAAGTTTATTGAGTAGGAGTGTGACATATTTGGATCTTTGATTTAGAAAAACCGCTTTGGTAACTGAATGGAGGAAGGATTAGAGTGGGTAGAGACTTATAAGTAAGCAGACCTATGAGCTATTTTACTAATCCAGGTATGAGGTGACAAGGGCTTGCCCCAGAATGGTGGCAGTGTCAGAGGAGAGGAGAGGGTATATTCAAGAGTTACTGTAAAGATGAAATCAACAAACCTTGGCAACAGATAGGATATGGTGGGTAAGAAGATGAGGAGTCCCGATGACTCCCTAGATTGAAATCCCGAGGGATAAGGGGGATAGTATTACCCTCTATAGTAATAGAGAAAGTAGGAGGGAGAGTTTAGGGGGAAAGTTAATGAGTTCAGTTTTAGACTGGTTGAGCTTGGACATTCTGTTCAAGATATCTGCAGAGCAGTTGGAGATGAGAGACTAGTGATCATCAGAGATATTGAGACAGTATAGATAGATTTAAGAATCATTAGTATAGCGATATCAATTGAATCTTTGGATCTTATGAGATTACCAAGTGAAATAGTATAGAGGGAGAAGGAAAGAGGACCCAGGACAGGACTCCAAGGGAAACCTATGGCTAAAGGGCCTGAGATAAATGAGGATCCAGGAAAGGAGACAGAGAAAAAGCAGCTAGATAGTGGGAGGAGAATCAAGAAAGAGTGGTGTCCAAAAAACCTAAAAGAAAGGAAGCATGGAGGAGTGATCACCAGGGTCAAAGGCTGCAGAGAGGTCAAGGAGAATGAAGACTGAGAAAAGGGCACTGGATTTGGCAGCTAAGAGATAACGGGTAATATAGTTGAGGAAATTATGGAAAAACACCTCAGCTTTTTATGTTATGTTCTCCAAATAACCCCAATGAGTAGAAATGATAATAACCTTACCTTTCTATAGCTCTGTATTATTTATATAAAGTGCTTTCTTTATAATAGCTCTGCAAGGTAATACAAGCATTATTATCCCCATTTTATAGAGTAGTAAACCAAAACTTGGAGAGGTCACACAATTTGCCCAAAGACACATAGCAATAAAATAACAGAGTCCAAATAAAGAGCCAGATGTCTTGGTTCCAAGTTCATCATTCATGCCATGCTGGAAAGAATGGAAATAATGAACCTACTTGGTAAAAGTAGGGAGGTTTAGTGAATACATAGCTGGCCTTAGAATCAGGAAGATGAGTTCAAATCTCATTTCTACAACATGTAGGCATACCTGGTTTTATTGCTCTTCACATTATCGCACTCCACAGATGTGGGTTTTTTTGTTTGTTTTACAAATTAAAGGTTTATGGCAAACCTGTGTCTACCAACTCTATTGGTGCCATTTTCCCAACAAGATGTGCTTATATCATGTCTCTGTGTTGTGTCTTGGTAAGTCTTGCAATATTTCAAACTTTTTCCATTATTATTATACCTGTTATGGTGATCTGTAATCAGCAGTCTTTGTTGTTACCATTGCAATTGTTTTGGGACTCTATGAACTGTGCCCATATAAGACAGGGAATTTAATATTATTCTAACCACTTCACTAACAGGTTGTTCTCCCCTTCTCTCTCTTCTTGGGCATCCTTATTCCCTGTGAGACACAACCATATTGAAATTAGGCCAATTAATAAGTTTACAATGACTTGTAAGTGTTCAAATGAAGAAATAAGAATTGATGTGGCAAACTTCATTAGTGTCTTATTTTAAGAAATTGCCACAGCCAACCCCAACCTCTAGCAACCACTACCCTGATTTGCCTTCAATATCTAGGCAAGACCCTTCATCAGCAAAAAGATTATGACTTGATGAAGTCTCAGATAATGGTTACCATTTTTTTAAACAATAAAGTATTTTTAAATTAAGGCATGGATTTTTTTTAAAGACATAATACTATTATATATCTAATGGGCCACAGTACAGTGTAAACATAATTTTTATATGGACTGGCAAACAAAAAAATTCATGTGACTTGCTTTATTGCAATATTGGTTTTATTGCAATGGTCTGGAACCAAGACCACAATATCTCTGAGATATGCCTATACTAGCTGTGTGACCCTGGGTGAGTCACCTATCCTCTCAATGTCCCAGGCAATTCACTAAGACTAGAATTGAATTTTTACTAGAAAATGTATCTGTGCATTGCTGAGTAAATTTCTTACCCAGAATTGCCCATTGGTAAAATCAAAAGTCTTGTCAAAAGAAAAAAGAAAAAAAATACTTGGTTTGGAGTCAGAAGATTTCCATGTGTGACTTGTGTGACCTTGGGTTAGTTACTTAACCATGCTGAGCTGAAGGCTCTTCATCTGTAAAAGGAGGCACTTGGATTAAATGACCTCTAAGTTTCCTTCCACCTCTAACATCTTATGCCCCTATGATAATGTGAATCATAAACGCAGGAAGAAGAATGAGAAAGAAGCCACAGAGTTAAAAAATGTTATAGGTCTTTCTGTCACAACACTAATGAACCAAGTCTTTCATGTGAATATGGTATGATTCCCCCAGATGGTAGCTGTTTTATCAGTGGTTTGAACCCAATTAGAACAAATTATGGCTTTTTTGGGGGGTGGGGTGGAGGTTCAGTGTCTTCTGGGCATTCTTAAAGACTCAATAACAACCACACTTGGAGTTCACATTATTTCAGCTTTTCCATCATCAACTTTTATGGTGAGAGTTTTAGAAACTGGTTATTGAAAAAAATCTGACTTCAGACCCTAACTTGGCACCACCCAGCCAATTTTGTCTGTGCCTCTACAAAATGTAGAAAAAGTCCCCTGGGAAATGAAATGAGGGAGAGTGAGCAAGTTAGATGTTCAGCTTTGTTGCCTTTTAAGGGTCCTTTGCTTTGCCAAGTACATTGTTGGGAGGTACAGATGAATACCCAGGGACTTTGTAAAAAGAAGCTTTGTTCCAGACCTGCTTAGTTGAGCATTCTCAATTTATTTTTAACTTAACAAATATCTATTAAAGACCTACTATGCATAAGGCACTGTGCTTAGTGCTGAGGCTAACAAGATAAAAAACAACACAATCCTTGTTTTCAAGGAGTTTAGAATCCAATATGCTATGTTTTGGGGGGTAGGGATAATAATATTTAAACATGGAAGCCAGCATTAACGACTAGTGCATTTGCATAAGACTCTTGATTGGTAGTTTCCTGCATGAGGGTTGGAGTTGGCAAGAGCTTGAAAGAAGAGAGACCTTTTTACTTCTGGTTTCATGAGGGGCTCTCAATTCTAGACTCTCTTGATGAAGAAACGCATGGCCAAAGAAAAGTCTTTGGGGAGTAATAGGCATGTTGAGGAGCCAGTATCTTGAGATGTCCCTGATTTCTAGTTTGTCTCCATAGAGACTTCAGGGAATTTCCTCTTGGGTGAGATGGGAACTCTTTTTCTCAGCTTTGTTGAGTCCTCTTGCTCCCAGTGGTAAAGCTCATTCACTCTGTGTATTTTCTAACATATTCTAATCTAAACTTCTCTGATTTCTGTTTTCTGTTTAGGTAAATGGGTTTATGTGCTATTCACTATTTGTGGAAGTCTTTTGTGTAACGAATATTTAGCGGGGAAGAAATTATACCTTGCTATATTGCCCATGTGAATGTGTAGACACAATTTAACAAGTATCTCCTAAGTATTTACTAGATGTTAGGAATCATTCTAGGCACTGAAAATAAAAAGACAAAGGTGAAACGGCCCCTTCCCTAAAGGAGCTCACATTCTACCGGAGGAGAGATGATGTATACCTAGATAAATGAATACAAAATTGTGCTGAATAAAGAAAAGGAAATTTGTAGTGAATTATATAACTCAGTTGACATTCTTTCTCTTAAGGAAGTCTTTCTTCATCCCCCTAGATGCTAGTTCCTTCCTCACAAAATTACCCTGAATTTGTATATTTACTTGATGTATATGGGGTATATATGCATATATGTATATATAAATTCACATATACAATTGTATATACATATATGTCTATATGTATTGCAGTTATATACATATGCATGTGCATATATAATGTGTCTGTATACACACATATTTATGTCTGTCTTTATCTATATATAAAAGAATGTAAACTTCCTGAGAGTGGCTGTTTTATTTGTGTCCTAATAGATGCTTACTGATTGATTGATTTTGAGTTGTTGACCAAAACAATGATGAGAACTTGGGGAATCAGGAAAGAGTTTTTTTGTTTTGTTTTGTTTTGTTTTTAGGATGTAGCTCTTGAAGGAAGCTAGGGAATCATAAAGGCAGATAGGAGGAGGAAGAACATTCCAGGAATGAGGTAGCATCTGTGTAAAAATACAGAGATAGAAGAGGGAATATTGCGTAGGGAGAATGGCAAGGAGGCCTGTTTGGCTGAAACATAAGGTATGTGAAAGCAAGTAATATGGGATCATTCTAGCTTGGAAGCCAATTGTTAAAAGCTTTACATATCAGACAGAGGACTTTGTATTTTATTCTCCAGCCAATAAGAAGTCCATAAAGCTTTTTGAACAGGGGAGTGACATAGTAAGACCTGTGTTTCAGGAATGTCAGTTTGGCAGTTGTGTAGATGATGGATTATAGAGTAGAGAAACTGGAGGCAGAGAGAACATTAAGAAACAGCCATAGTGACTGATGAATTCCATGTGCAGTCAGTCACTGGGCAATAGCTGAAATGAACCAATCTAGGTGTGCAGCCATATCAAGTCAGTATAGTTTTTTTTTTTAAGAGTTTGGATTCCTTTTATGGCAAAACTCAAATGTTTATGCATCACTCAGTTCAGTCTGCATTGCAGCTGACAAGTTCCTGATTGGAATACCCGTGATCTTCATAGGATCCTATAAGATCTAAATACATGGGATCTAGATCATAGATCTAGAGTTGTTCACTTACCTCTGTTTGCCTTGTTTGCCTCAGTTTCCTCATCTGTAAAATGAGCTGAAGAAGGAAATGGTAAACTACTCCCGTATCTTTCTCAAGAAAACCCTAAATGGAGTCACAAAATATTATGACGACTCAAATGACCAAATAACAACAAAAAGGGAATCCTGAGGCCACCTCCTCATTTTACAAATGAGAAAATCCAGTCCTAAGGAGGACTTACCCAGGGTCATGCAGTCTATGAGTAATAGAGGCAGAATTTGCACACAGTTCATCAGAATCTGGAGCTGACACTCTTTCCACTGCACCAAACTACCCCTGTCAGGTCCTGAATTAGGAGAAAAGAGTGCCAGGTTACTGAATCTCTTCCTTCTTTATTTTAACATCCATTAAATAACCAGACAATTTCCTTCTGAGCATCATCAGTGATTCTCTCCCTTAAATTCAAAAAGACTTTTATAGGCATAATGTGAAATAAGGCATGAATGGCACTTGGAACTCGATTGTGGAGGGCCTTAAAAATAGGGCAACAAGGAGTAATTAAACATTTCTGAGCAGCAGGTTAGTTGACCTTGTCAGATGTGCTCATTAGGAAACCTATTTTTTGACAGAAGAAAAAAAAAAAGCCCTGACAAGAAGATATGAGACTGATAGGGTTACAAGCAGGTTGAAGCCTTTAATAGGACTCTTCAATTCCTTCCTAGCAGGAGACTCTGGTAGCATGTGCACTTAAAAGGTTGGAGCTGTTTCATTTTTGCCATTAAGTATCCCCTTGCTCCTAGCCCACTTCATGGTACATAGTAGGGGCTTAACAGAGCTTTGTTGATTAATTGATTGATTGACTCCAATTGAAGATTAATGAGTCTAAATCTGAGTCTCTTTAAGCCTTCCTCCACACTTACATATTACATAGTTATGATGATAGTGACCATGATTGATGATGATGAGAACTCACATTTAAATCGCACATTTGTAAAGCATTTTTACACATTTTCTTTTTTTTTTTTGATCTCTGATGTGACTCTGTGAGGCAGATGTTATTATTACCCCCATTTTACAGATGAGGAAAATAAGAATGAGAGATTAAGTGATTTGCCCAGGTTCACACAGCCATTAAGTATCTGAGGTGGGATTTCAGTGCAGGCCTTCCTAACTCCAAGTTTGTCAATTTATACATTAATCTAAGCTGTTCATACATCTCACATTTATTCTAAATATATTTGGAGGAGTCTTAGAATCATAGAAGAGACTAGAGCTAGGAGGAAACTTAGAGATCATTTAGCCCAGCCACCTTTAATTATATAGGCCTTGGAGTGGTAAAAAGAACACTGGACTTGGAGTCTATACATCTAGTCTCAAGTCTGGATTCCCTCACTTACTTAAGGACTGTGTGACCTTGGGCTGATCCATTAACTTCTCTGGGCCTTAATTTTCCTCATATGTATAATGAGGGGCTGGGCTAGATGACTGATTAGTTCTCTGAGATCAAAGGTTCAGGATTCCATGAGAATTAGAGAAACTGAATGAGTGTCTTACTGTTGGACAGCTGTCTTATGTAGCAGTACTGGGATTTACACTCAGATCTCCCAACTCCAAAGATAGTGTTCTTTCCATTCTCTCATGCTATCTCTTGTTAGGATCTACTTCCTCTTAGAGAGCTGGAGATAAAAATGTGAGTATGGACTGGGGAAGATGGCTGCTTAGGTGAATATCAAGAACTCCACCTCACCTGAGTTTTAGAACAGCGTTAGGTCACCTGGTTCATTCATTCCCATAGATGTATCACCCATTCCCAGGATGCACTTCAAATAAAACAGAAGGGTCCTGCAAGGTGGCAAGCTGTTACTTGCTCATTCCCCCAAGAAAACCCTTTTCACCAGCAATTACCACACCATCATAAACACTGAAGAGAGACATGATGTAAAAATGAAATTACTAAAAACATTTTTGGACTAACACTTGGCTTTATATAAACTCACAGACAATCCTATAAGGCACTCAAGCAGATTATAGGTTTGAGCAAAGCTGGAAAATTGCTGCTATTATATTGTTATTATTAACACCTTGTAATTAGCCCTAAGGAATCCCAAAGTTCTCTTTCGTGATTTGGCTTTAATGAAGGGAAATTGCTACCTTGGTGAGTTGGATGGCGCCCGCTCTGATTAACCTTAAGTATATAGGACTATTATTTTGAAAATGTTTGCTGTCATGTGAATATTAGCATTACATACAACTGGAAGGGTGGTTGTGGAGGGGGGTTGTGAGAGAAAGAAGCCCTTTTTTTTCTAAGGGAGGATGAGTCACAGGCTGACTTCAGTTCTGGTCATTGCTTCAAAGATCAAGAATGGGAGAATTGTTAGGTTGCCACTACCCCGGGCCAACAGACTCACCAGGATTCACTGGTGGGGGCAAAGGCTGCCAACTGTCTTACCTGCTGATTGCAGAGACTGGGAGCTGGTAATTGTATGGAGAGAGATGGTTTATTATCACTGAGAGAGTAGCCCCATGGGAATGAGATCATGGTGGTGGGGTTATACCTTGTGCCATAAAGACCATTTATTTGCCTATTCCAGAGAGCTCTGTTGCTCTTACAGGCCTGCTCCCTTCTCCAGTGAAATGAAGCCAACATTAATAACAGATCCTTCCATCCATCTCTCAGTCTCCCCTCCCACATACTGGACAGTCTGCTTTCATTACCCTCTCTGGGAAAACCATACATTAAAGCAAACTCGTTTGATCTTATCTGTAATTAATTTGTATTTTGATAATAGAGAGGAGGAATTTTTACATGTGATGACTTACCTGTTCATTATTTTCTCTCTTTTGAACTCCTGTGACCGCTGAAGAGCTCAAGCTGGAGCATGGCTGATTATGACATATCTCCCCACCCACCTTTTCAGGAAGGTAGAAGGTGTTGCCTCTCATACTTAGACTAATTGCTTTAAATAATGACTTTGTGCAAAATTAGTCATACATAATTGAAAAATTCTATAGATGAATACCAAAGTAACCTGAGATGATCAGTTTACATAGGAGATGGGAGCACACCTCCCTGGCCTAGGCCATTCTTGCAGCCTGTCTGGTCACTTGCCCCTGGCACTTCAGATGAATCTGCTCACCTTTCACCAGCCGAAGGTGAAAAGGCCTATTTGACTAAAAGCATTGTGCAACATCTTACCTGGGAAAGAACACCCAAAGTACTGAGCTGACCAAGTATCCTCTGTGCCAGGCAAATGGCGCCTTGTAGGCAGGGATTTCATGATACTTGACATGATCTGAGTTTGTGTGGTTCCACATGTTATAGCATTGAACATCATTTTCATAGGTTTCAGAACTGAAAGCATTTTAGAGATGAACTAATCTGATCTACCCTTCTTTTGTAAATGGGAAAACTGAGACACCAACAGAAGGTAAGTGACTGGTGCAAGGTCACATAGTAAAGAACCAATCCAGGATCCATAATCTAGTTCTATGAGTCTAGAGTCAGTGGCTAGGCCACTTTACCTTGCCAGTGGGGAGCCACTGTGCTTCACTGGCATCCCAAAGTTATAAAGAGAAAATAAAGAGGGCCCAACTCATTGGGTGGACATAAGAAACTTGATAAGTCATGGATGAGATTCACAGATTAGACAGAAATGAAAGGGTGACAATCAGTATTGTTGGAGGGATCATCCATGTTTACTGAGCCTTAGTATTCTGATGCATTAGTGAATTTGAGTATAACTAGGGCCCATAATCTGGAACACTATAAAAAAGGATCTAAGCCCCAGATATCCATTATAAAAATTCCTATTTGAAAATTTAAAACATTTTGAGATGCTATCTATATCCAGAGAAAGAACTGATAAATAAAAGTATGTATAGATTAATTGTGTGTGTGTATGTGTGTGTGTGTGTGTGTGTGTGTGTGTAAAATGGTCGCCATCTCTAGTGCAGGGAGAGGAGGGAAAAAAGAAAAACATTTACATGATTATTTTGTCATATATTTGAAAGGAATAGCAGTTTGTGCACAGGATATTTGCAGTTTCATGTACAATCATCTTTTTATTGTACTGTGTTATGGAAATGTTTGCTTTATTCCATAGATTAAAAATAAAATAAAATAAAGTTGGTTTGAAACATAAGTAACTGTAGGAATTCTACCAAGTTATTATCTGAGAATAAATAGCTAAGTGTATTAGACAGCAATCAGAACAGGTCTCCTGCCTCATTTGTGACTGTAGGCAAATCATTTAATCTGTCTGACTCCATTTCTTTAGTGTATAATGGGATAATAATACTTGACTCCTACCTATCTCTTAGTGTCATATGAGAATTAATGAGTTAATGTTTATAAAGCACTTTGAGTTCTCCCTGTGAAAGCTTCTTTAGAAGTAGTTCATTAACATATTCATTCATCTTTTACAATTTGTGGAGGTGGAGTGTGTGTGTGTGCGTGTGTGTGTGCATGTACTTGTGTGTGTGCTTGTGTGTGTACCCATATAGAAACAAATATGTACTTCAAATGTAAAATCAAAAGACCAAACTTGAAGGCACCATAGTGATCACCAAACCCCTATCCATCTTTTCAGTGGGCAGAATACTGAGGTTTAGAAAGACTCTAACCTAGATCTGAACCAGTAGTTTCAAGCTCCATTTAACTATTTTTCAGACAAATGTACCAGATAGGATATCTACAAGATTAGCTCTGAGGAGGTCATTCTGTGGTAGGGGAAGTATGAAACTAAACCATTGTTTTCTGGCTGGAAATCTGTCAGGGCTATTCATATAAAAGCTTTTAAATGGGTTCCTGCTTCTCACCAATTCCTCCAATATGTTGAGTGGGTGAATCCTCTCAATTCCTCACAACAAAGTTCTACTGCTTAACTTCAGAGTTGTTCCTTCAAACAAGGAATTTGCTGTAAAAACAGCAACTATTAGTTCTCTTTCCTGACTTACTTTTTTTACGCTTTCAAATTGAAACTGTCTTAACTTATTATTTCTCTCTCCTTCCCTGCCTCAGCACCTGAGTGTGGATACTGTTAATAGCCAGTTGAAATTAGGTAGCATAGTAGGAGTGCAGGACCCAGAATTAGGAAAATGAGTTTGAATATGGTCTCAGAGCAGAGTTCATTCTAATCTAGTCTCATATGGCTACTAGCTGTGAGGACCTGAGTAAGTCACTTAATCTCTCCATATCATTTTCTTCATCAATAAAATGGGAATAATAATCACACCCATCTGACATAGTGGTTGTGAAGATGAAATTAGATGTTTCTGAAGCATTATATAAATGCGAGCTATTATCTAATCTGACAGAGAAGAAGGCTAGCATAATAATAATTATTAAGGACACTTATTAAGTACTGGTCATGTACTTGCCACTGTCCTAGGCACTGGGATTTCAGAGAAAAAATATGAAATAATTCTAAGGGAGTTTATATTCTTCTGGGGGAAATAAATATTTAAACATATAAGTTACAAGCTAATTTAAGGAGTCTGACATGGTCAGACTCATGCTTCAGGAAGGTTATTTTGGGAGCTGAATGGAGGGTGGATTGGAGAGAGGGGAATGCTCAAGGCAGGGAGAGCACTACACTAATCTAGGCAAGAGAGGATGGGAGATTGGACAAGATGAGTGGACCTGGAGTGGATGGTTTCAAGAAATTTGAACCGAAGTGTCCTCTGAGTCCAAAACTGATGCTTAGGAACTGAATGGCTTATTAACAAGTGTAGTTCCAAATTGAATGGGGGGGGTTCTTTTCTTGGGCTCCTTCACCTCTAAAATAAGTTGAACTAGATGAGCTCTAAGCACTTTCCCAGCTCTAAAATGCTGGGATCCTTATTCGGTCCCCAGAAGTTTAGTGCAGCTGTATACTTTATTGAGTAGTACTCAAGTAACTGCACCAAGAAACACATTAAGGTTAAACTTACAGAGAGCTAGTTAAGTCAAATAAAATAGAAATGTCTTATTAAGATGTAAGTTTATTGAGGGGATTAGGTTCACTGAGTAGCTCCATAGAACTCATTTAAACTTTCTAAATGATTCATTTATTTAACCACTAAATCATAATAATAGCTAACATTTATATAGCATTTAGAAGATTTGCAAAATGATATGTGTGTATATGTGAGTGTGTATGTATGTGTGTGTTCTAATCAAATCCTCACAAAAAGCCTCTGAAGTAGGTGCTATTATTATCCCCATTTTAAAAATGAGGAAACTGAGGTTGAGGTAGTCCTCAAGATGAAATCATGATAAAGAACATGTTCCCTCTAGGAAGTCAGGTTACTTCTTTGGGAACATATTCTTGTCAAACAAACAAACAAACAAACAAACCAGTAAATACAAAATGTTAACAACATTCAATATTACCTTTAAAGGATAACATAGAAACCCAGTTCTATGATATATCTTAGAAATGACTCAGTCATATTAAAAAAAAATCAGGTTGTTCTAATGCTTTGAAGAAGGTGTTCCTCTTACACAGGACAGCAGAATATACCCTTGGGGATTTTGAGAGTGAATATGCTGAGTTAATAAATGTACCAAAATACCATCCTGACATAAAATATTTCTCATCAGAAGGGTATTGAACTTGGAAACAAAAGACTTGAGTTTTCCTCTTGGTTCAGCAGCTGGCTTCCTGGGTAATTTTCAGTTAGTCATTCAGACCTCTTTGAGTTTTAGTTTGCCTATTCATCAAGTGAAGATAATAATTCTTGCCTACCTAACCTGAATTATGATTGTGATGTGTTAATAAGAGCAAAGTGCTCTTTAATCTGGGAAGCACTATAAAATCCCGAGTTGCTATTATTAACAGACGTGGGGCCTCAAAAAAGAAGTATCGAATGTTCTAGCTCTGTTGCTGCTTTCTGGAGTTCCCTCTCACCCACACCCCAAAGAACCTTAATCTGCACTTGAGTAATACTGTTATCTTGATGATGCCATCCAAAAAAAAAAAAAGCCTATGTGCAAGGCAATGTGACTTAGACAGGCACCCAGAACACATTCAAAAATGTCAGTTACATTAATTAACTAATTAATTATTTCAGTTGGTGCTTTATTCAGTGCCTACTACTTGCAAAGCATTGTGCTAGCCACTGTGGGTACAGAGATAAAATGAAAACCCTTCCCTAACCTCTGAGACTCAGTTTCCTCATGTGCCAGGAAGACTTTTTTGGTTTTTCAACTTTGTGGTATGTTTAATTCTGACACTAGTAGTAAAACTGAAGACAATTAATACTAATAATATTTAAATTACATTTTATATCATCTCACTGAGGCTGTACAGCAACCCTGAGAAGAAGGAGCTATAGGTATTATTATTCCAGTCTTACAGATGAGGAAACTGGGACTTATTCAGGGTTAAATAGCTAGTAAATATCAGAGGTGGAGTTTGAACCTAGTTTTTTCTTCTAATTCTAAGTTCAATTTCTAATTCCAAGTCCAATAATGTATTCATTATATCCCACAGCCTACCAATATTGATACTTATATAGCACTTTATATACATTTTTCCTTTAGTTTTTACAATAGCTCAACCAGATAGGGGCAGTTATTATTTGCAATTTGGGGAAGCTATTATTATCTGCAATTAAGTGGCATAGTGAATAGGATACCAGGCCTGGAGTCAGGAAGACACATCAAATCTGGTCTCAGCACTTACTTACTGTGTAACTTTGGGCAAGTCACTTAACTTTGTTTGCCTCAGTTTCCTCATCTGTAAAATGAGCTGGAGAAGGAAATGGCAAGCCATTCCAGTATCTTTGTCAAGAAAATCCCAGATGGGGTCTCAAAAGAGTTGGACAGGATTGAAAAAACCCAAAACAAGCTGCATTTTACAGATAAGGAACTGAAGCTCCAAGAAGTTAAGTGACTTGCTTAGGGTCACACAGCTAATATGGGCTTGAGGCAGGATTCAAATCCAGGTTCTCAATACACAAAGACAAAAACAAAATTCTTACCCTCAAGGAGCTTACATTCTACTGGGAGGGACATGATTCATTTTTAGATAGCTAGCTAAAGGTTTAGTCAGTAAATTTAGTTAGTAAGTTCAGTAAATTTAAGGATGGAGAGAACACCAAAATAATGGGGCAAGATGGAGGAGGTAGACGTCTGGATGAGAGTATAAGAACTGGTTTCCACAAAATTTTGCAGGAGACAGCTTATGTAAAGGACATTGATGTAGGAGATACCATATGAAATCTAATTTGGCAGAATTATAGGATATGTGGAGGAGAGTAGCAAAATGTAGCTTAGAGACCAGGTGGAGAAACTTGGTTTATTTGTTTGTTTTGATTTTGTATATTTGTTTTACTTTAGAAGCAATAGGAAGTCACTAAAGGTATTTTGCTTACCACTTCTGCTGGTTGCACAGGCCTTCTATGAAGTCTTTCACATCCCTTCTTGAACATAGGTTCTTATTGATAATGTGCTGCACCCTATTCATACCCACCATGTTTCTTTCCTTTGTCCTTTGAGTTGCCTATAATTTTTATTTTTCTTATTATTCACAGCTATATAGCAGCACAGCTATATAGCATCTTGCTAAAAGTTGGTCTTTGGGGGCAGTCATCAGTTTGAGAATATTTAAATACTCAGATCAATTCATCCCACTCTTCCCCTGTTGGAAATAAAACTTCATATCTGTTTGCCAATCTACAATGGCTATCCAGGGTATGTAATGATAAGACATTCAATGCTTTGCTTTCTTACTATATGTCATGTGTAATATGTATTCTTCATTCACATGGTTTTTCCTTCTTGGAGGGTTTGACTGATCTCTTTGAAATGACCGTGGATCTCATCTAGAGCTCGATGAAATCAGCACTATGGCATTCTTGTATAGGAGCATCTAGAGGGTCCTCCTGTGATACTATGCAAGACATCCTTCATGACACTGGTCATCATATACCATTCTCATACAATTTTTAATTTTAAAATAGCTTAGAATTAGCATTTTTCAATTAATACACATTATAAAAATTAGTTTATCTGTCCTCTCACCCCATTGAGTGAATTTTTTAAAAATTGAAAAATACTTCCCTTAATATGTAGCTGCATAGTTCAACAAAACAAATTCCTACATTATCCATGTGCAAAAATATACATCTATTTCTGCATTTTAAATCCATCTCTGTCAGAAGGCAAATGGAATTTTTTTCATTCTTTTAGACTCCTTGTTTATCATTGTTGGTCAGAGTTCTATAAGGCCTATAAAGTTATTGTTCTCTATAATATCATCATTTTATAAATTGTTCTATTTTTGCTCATTTCATTCTGTATCAGTTTACAGAGGTCCTCCCAGTTTCCCCTGAAGTTTCCCATTTCATAATTTCTTATGGCACAATAACATTTTGTCACATACAACAATTTTTTAGTCATTCCCCAAAAGAAGGATACCTCTTTAGTTTCCAATTTTGGGCTACCACAGAAAGAATAGATATAATTGTTTTAAACACATGTATCCTTTTCCTCTTTCTTTAATTTCTTAAGCCTAAGTTCTAGTAATGGCATATATAGCCGGGCAAAAGGGCATGGAACTTCCTGTCCATTGTTCCAAATTGATTTTCAGAATGACTGAACCACTACACAGCTCCACCACTACTAATGCACTAATGCTTCTGTTTTCCTAGAGCTCCTCCAACATTTGTCATTTAACTTTTTTTTTGTTCTATCTTATGGAACATTTGGTTCATTGATACTCAGTGGATACACCATACTAAAGATTAAACATAAATGAGTTCTTCCCTTACCACAATATCAATTCAACTCAATGTTCTCAAATTTATAAAAGACACTAAATCACGATTAGGCCCAACTGCTATTGCAACATGCTCAACTCTTAAAAGTCCTGTGGTCAACATGAAATTTTCCAGTGTAGTTTAAGGATTGACAAAATCAGCTTCAGGGGAATAGCAGCAAAATATCTCAATCTTCACTCTACATGGGATTTTGGAGTTAGAAGGAACCTTAACAATTATCTCGTGCAATTCTTTCCTTTTACAGATAATGAAACTAAGGCACAGAAAGGTCATAGGATTGTTAGATCATAAATCTGGACCCAGAAGGGACTTAACTCAGAGGTCACCTAATTTAGCTCATTCTTTTTACAGATAATGAAACAAGATGATGAAGGCTTACTGTCTTACTCAAGATTCTAGGGGGAGGAAATAGCAGATGCAGGATCCAGAATTTTCTGAATCTTCTGATTCCATATGTAGCATTCTTTGCACAATACCATTATCATACCATGCCCAAAGCAATTGATTAATTAATCTCTTGTTCATTAAGTATTTATTGTCTTCTGTATACTTGTTGAGTTTGAAGCTGCTCTTTTGCCCAGCAAGTTCAGACTTCAGGGACTCTGTCCTATTAAGGCACAGATAACATTTTGTAGGGTGATTGGTTAATTAAACAACTAGTCAATTCAGTTGAAGCCCTCAACAATCTGACTTTACTAGCTGTATCAGATATCACTACTCTCCCTCATGTAATTCATACCAGTCTACTTAATCTGTACTATTTGCCTTTCCCCAAACATATCCCATATTCACCTATCACTGTGCTTTTGTTCACACTGTTCCCTTTGCTTGATTTCTCCTTTTCCTTCATCAGACCCCATAGTTCTTTGGTATCTTCTTATGTATTTCTCATATTCTTATTTGTGTAACATGAGCTCTGCCCCTCCTGTCTTGGGGCCAGGACAGTTACATGTCCTTCTCAAGGTTTTAGATTACTCTGAGTGGTTTATGAGTTTCTTTCTCCATTGACATCAGCTTGAGCCTTTACTAGCTTTGTTTCTCTCATTTGTTAGGAAGAAACTAGCTGGCACCCCAGTTCCATTTAACCACTTAACATCAAGTAGATGTTACAAAGGTCTATTTACTTCAAAGATACAGCAAGAACAAACATTCAAGTTTTCCCCAATACCTTGAAGGCATTCTCTTCTCTAGACCACTTTGATTTCTGGGTGAGTCACTTCAAAGCTTAGTTCAGTACCTACGTAAGATTGGTTCCATGAAGTTCCTGTCCAATTGTGGGTGATTCCTTGACTACTGGATGGTTCCTTCCATAGGGTTGGCATTTACTTTTACTCTTGAATATCATTCCTTACTCTTTGTGCCATTGATGCTGGGCTGTCTACAGCACCCAGCCTGGATTTCCTTGCTCACCTATGATTGGATACTCCTCTCCCCTCAGCTAGAATGGGAAAAAATAATAACAAAAAGGAAAAGAGTCCCCTTTCTTAAGGGCCATATGACTTCAGAGAAGAAAAGTCCTAAATCTTTTCCCTTTACTAGAGGGTCTTATTGGTCATTGACCCCTTCCCCCACCCAGATGTAAATAAAACAAAGAGAACTGATATAAGTTCTTTTGAAGACACCAATCCAGATAGAGAAAGCTCCAGAATGTTCCACAGTCTCACCAAGGTACTTTCATCCGTGTAATCATCCCAAAAGAAATTCCCCAGTATCATACATGGGTGCAGTTTCATAAGCTGAACAAGCTAATAAGGGCTGCAAATATGCTAGATGCTTATTACATTTGTATTCTATTTATCAGCATACATGCCTTATTGAGATGAAGTATGGTGCAATGAAAAGGCCATTAGTTTTATAGTTTGGAGAGAATTGTGTTCATATCTCTACTTCTGACACATTGTAATTATGTTACCATGAGCAAGCACTCTGAACCTCATTTTCCTTATCTGTACAATGGGACTAATCATGGCTCTGGTATCTACCTCACAGGACTATTTACTGCAAGGTTCAAGTGAGATAGCGTTTGTAAATCCCCTTGTAAACATTGTAAATGTCCACTGTTTTCACACCAAACAGATTCTAATCTTTTTGAGGGTAGGAGCCCCTAGTCTTCTTTATCTCCATATCTCCTCCAGGGCCTAACAAAACAATAAACATAATTATTTCAATCTGTCCTTTGAGGAGTCCTGATTTCAGTCCCTTGGGTACTCTCTACCTTCCTGAGATTGCAACCCTTCAGTGTCTTAGTAGATAGGTTCATGCATTTCTGTGGCCAGAAAACATCATCTGATGTTCTGGTAAAAAAGGCACACACTTTGCTAAGCTTATTCTTTCATGACAGACACGTATTTGAACAATGTATCGCACTCAGGTTTTTGTTTTTTCAGTTTAGTAAGAGCTTCCAGAGCTTTTCTTCTATTAAAGAAAAGACGCTGGGGCCTGAGCTAGACATCAGTAAGACTGGATAGGCATAGAAAGACATAGTATGCCTAGGGGTTAGGGTTTTCAGGTAATTCCTGGAAGGTGTGATGCCTTCCCACTCTTCTAATTCTGTCTAAAGTTATCAGAAAGGCAGCATGATGTGGAAAGAATTCTGTACCTCACAGCAAGCAATCTGGGATCAAATTTGAATTCTGATTCTTGCTAGCTATGCCATTGGGCCAATATATTTATGACTTTAGCCCTTCATCCACTTTGTCATACTGCTTTTCATGTATATAATGGTACTGTGTTTGTAGTTTTATAGTTACCACCTATGAAACTATACATGGAATAGGGGAGGCAGTATGATACAGTGGGGTGTGCACTGGATTAGGAGTCAAAAGATGTACATTTGAATAGCAGTTCTGTCACCTTGGTGGCCTTGGTCAAATCATTCATGTGTTCTTAGTCTCCATGGGTGTAAAATGAGTGGCTTAGACTAGATGGCCATAGTGCTGTAGATAGAGTGCTGGGTCTGGAGTCAGGAAGACTCCTCTTCTGGTGTTCAAATCAGGCCTCAGACACTTAGCAGCTGTATGACCTTGGGCAAGTCACTTAACCTTGTCTGCTTCAGTTTCCTCATATGTAAAATTAGCTGGAGAAGGAAATGGCAAATCACTCTAGTGTCTTTCCAAGAAACCTCCAAATGGGGTCATGAAGAGTTAGACATGACTGAAAGGACTGAACAACAACAAAATACCTTCCAGCTCTAAATCTAGCCTTCTACTGTAGTATTTTGTTTTCCCTTCTTTTTTTGGACCTGTGATTTGATTGGTGTAGATGCATGAAATTTGGATTCAGTCAAAGGGCCGTACTTGAGCACCTAGAGGGCCACATGTGGTCTCAAGGCTGCAGGTTCCCTATCTCTGATAGAATTCCCAGGGAGTAAACTCTCTCTGCCAAGGCAGATCTGCACAGCCTCTGCTATTGTCCTAGAAAATGACTGGGAGACACCCAGAGGTTAAGCCACTTGCCTGGGTAGTATAGCCGGAATGTTTGTGGGTAGGACTCAAAATGAGGTCTTTCCTATAATATGAATAAATGAATGAGGACTTGATCTAACTAGGAAGTAGTGCAGTCTCATACCAGTTCCTCATATGAGCTTACCCTGCAGTTTATAAAGAAACCCAGAAACCCTGGCTTGGCCCAGGAAGGCTTCTGATTGGCCGTGTGACTTCTAGGCGGGAAGACATTAGGGCAGTGACACTGTGTTATCATCACCTACTTCAAATAGGATCTTGGCAACAAGTACACTGACAGGCAAGCCTTAAAATAGACACTCAAGGGCTGCTTTCAAAAATCTGGATTTTAAAGCCATTAACACATCCATTCATTGCTTATATTAACTCAACATTAAAGTTCACAGCCTTTCAGCCTACATCTTTATAGAGGTTACAAAAGTATTTTTTAAAAAGCCATTAGTATGTCTATGCTAATAATTCCCTCACTGGCAGTGTTACTATTGTAAATGAACTTCTAATGGGCATGAAAAGGCACACATCTTACTGTATTTGCCTATAAAGTAAATGGGCAGAAGTGGTAAAGTCAGGGAAAGGTGAGTTTTATTTGGAGATGAGTTATAGGAGTGATGACAGTTGGGAGGGGTGGCCATAGAGGCCAAGATCTTCCTTGGGCTTTTGTATTGGAGATTATGAGTCATGAGGGACAAATTCAGAAAGGCTGGAGGATTACCAAAGGAAGGTGCTGGGTGACTGACTGACTGCCTCTAGGTCAACAGCTGCTTAAAGCTCCTGAGCAGAGACTTTCTGACAAAAAAAGCTGCATCAGTGCCTTGTGCATAGTAGGGGCTCAAGAAATGATTGTTCACTACAAAAAAAAAAAAGCAAAAAAGTAAATGATTATTCTGTGGAATTTAAGAGGGACTGAGCTGCCTTGGGGTGGTACAAGGTAGCTAGTGAGTTCTCATACCTAGAGGGCTTCAAGGGAAAGCTAGACAAGCTCTCCCTAGGATGTTTTAAAGGGGATTCAAGCTCAGGTGTGGGTTGGCCCAGAGATCTCTCATTTTAGATTTAGAAGTCAAAGGACCTTAGAGGACATTAGATCAGTGCCTGAACTTTACAGAATAATTGTAATTGTAAAAAAAAAAAAGGCAGGGCAAAGCCAAGATGGCAGCATAGAAGCAGGAAAATTCCCTGCACTCCCCCGTATCTACCTCAAATACCTATATAAAATGACTCTAAACAAACTTTAGGGCTACTGAACCCACAAGGTGACAGAAACAAACAAATCTCCTGCTGAAGACATCCTGGCAGGCAGACAGGAAGGGTCCATTGCAGCCCCCTGGGAGAAGAGCCCAGCCCCATGGGAGCCTGAGGTTTTAGCCTCAGGGCACCCCAACCAGCCCTAGCTGGAGGGACTTTGGGAGAGTAGATCACCAGCAGCTGTGGCAGTTTCCAGAATTATCAACCCATAAATGCCAAAGACTAAGTGAGAGGTCAGTGTAGATTTTGGGAACAGGGAGTCTGGGAGTGAGGTCCGGCTTCTGCCCCTAGAGGGAGAAGTGGCTGAGGCACATTCCATGTGGCTGCTTCAGAGCTCTTGGCCTGCAGATTATAGGGGGACCAAGCAACCATTCTGAGGGGTAATTGCTTTTACTTGCTTGTATCTTGATTGCTGTCTAGTGTGGAAGTCCTGGGGTGTGGGACCAGTGAGCCAGAGTGTGTGGAGACTTCAGAGAGGGCAGCTAACTAATAGGTCTGGCAGCTGAGAAAACCCCAGCAACTTGGGACAAAGCTCTCCTCTCTGGAAGCAGAGTTCTACTGTGGCAAAAAGCTCAAAAGTCAAGTAATTGAGTGGCAACATGAACAAGCAAAGGAAGCAAAGCAAGCATGGCAATCCAACTTTGGATTTCTTGTTTGGGGACAAAAAGGATCAAAGCATGGAACCAGAAGACAATGAAGTCAGAACTCCTTCACCAAAAGTTTCCAAGAAAAATAGGAATAGGTTATAGGCCATTAGAGGAGCTTAAGAAGGATTTTGAAAACCAAATAAGAGAAATGGAGGAAAAATTGGGAAGAGAAATGAGAATGAAAGAAATGAGAAAGAAAAATCATGAAAAGAGAGACAACAACCTGCCTGAAGAAAATAACACCTTAAAAATAGACTAACTCAAATGGCAAAAGAGGCTCAAAAAGCCAATGAGGAGAAGAATGCCTTAAAAAGCCAAATTTGCCTGATCAATAAATCTCAAAAGCTCACTGAAGGGAATAATTCCTTCAGAATTAGACTGGAGCAAATGGAAGCTAGTGATTTTATGAGAAACCAAGATACTATTAAACAGATTCAAACAAATGAAAAAATAGAAGGCAATGTGAAGTACCTCATTGGGAAATCCACTGACCTGGAAAATACATCCAGGAGAGATAATTAAAAAATTATTGGACTACCTGAAAGCCATGATCAAAAAAAGAACCTAGAAATCATTCTTCAAGAAATTCGCAAGGAAAATTGCTCTGATGTTTCAGAACCAGTGGGCAAAATAGAGGTTGAAAGAATCCACCAATCACCTCTTGAAAAAGATTCCCCCCCCCAAAAAAAAATAAAAGCTGAGACTCGGAGAAATTAAATGATTTGCCCAAGGTTAAAGAAATACTAAAATACTTGGGAGAGAATTAAAACCCAAGGCCTCTGATTCCTAAGATCTTTCCACCTTTCAGTGTTGCACATTGTTTAGTACACATCCTGGCACATTACAGAAGGTTAATAAATGTTTATTAATTGATTGAGGGTATCAAATGGTCTTCATTTAGCAAATGGTCTTCCCTTTTCCTAGTTGCACCCAAGAATTTGTTGTCAACATGAAGCCACAGAGAATGATCTCCTTTACTTTTTCAAAGAATGGCAGATTACAGAATGGGCATCCTTCTCCTAAGAGAAGGCATCCTTCTGCCTTCAAATTAAAGTTTCTTGGTGTGATAGATGATTGGTGACAAAGTGATGGGTGATGGGGGTGGGAGGTGGGAGTTAGACATCGCACAAGAGCTCATTGCATCTCTGAAGTATGAGTGCTTCATGGGAAATGGGGGAGTGTGGTGGAAAGCAGGAAGTATTTAGAGTCAGGAGTCCTGGGCTCAAATTACCTTAGAACTTTCTGAATCTCAGTTTTCATATTTGTAATTTTGGGGGGGAGCTAGACCTTTTAACTTCATCAGTGAAAGAATCAATGAGGAAATCCCTTTACCAATGTAGATCAGAACATTCTTAGCTCTTTAGTCTCAGAAAATGACCTGGGGACTGAGAAGTTGTGACTTACTTAGGGTCATAGAGCTTGTAATCATCAGAGGCCAGTCTTGAGCTAAGATCTTCCTGACTACAAAGCCAGTTCTCTATCCCCTACTCTATTCTGCATAATACGTACTTCCCAAAATTCTAGGGGAAACCATTTATCAGTTATTAAAATTCTTAAAAGTTTTCTATTGTGATCTCAGCCACTCCTAGGTCTTCAGTGATAATCTCAATGCAAATGGCTCCTAAATCTCTCTCTTCTTAACTTTTTCTGGTATATTATATTGGAATTTCTTCTCTATTTTATCACACTCTACCTTGTATTATACTTATTTTTTTTTTCATACAGATGGTGCAATGGACATTGCTGGATTTCCAGTTAAAAGACCTAGATTCAAATTCAGCCTATTACTATGAGAATTTAGGCAAATCATGTGACTTCTTTAGGTCTATTTTTTTTTTCATTTTGGATGTGAGGGGGTTGGCCTAGATTCTCTCTAAGGTTCCTTCCAACTTATAAATCTCTGAGTTTGAGAACCTGTGTCATACTCTTCCCCCACTAGACTGTAAGATGATTGAGAGCAGGAGCTGTATTGTGTTTAATCTCACGTATCTAACATATGTTGGGTACTTCATTGTTGAATTTGTAGAAGGTGTATCTCCAATCCAGATATCTCTTTTGGGCTCTTGCCTTAATTCAATATAGTTCCAGACGTTGTCTGGATGTTTCAATTGAATGTTCCCAAGCACCTCAAACCCAACATGTCCAAAAATGAACTCACTATTTGCCCTATAAAGACTTCCCCTCCCTCCTACTTCTGATGGCACCACTCTTCTTCACGTTATTCAAAATATGAAAACTTTGAGTCATCTTGAACTCTATCCTCTTCTTCACCCTCACATGCAATTATCTATAATCTTGTCAATTGTATGTCTTCAATATCTCTTTGTATCTGTCTCCTTCTCTCTCCCAATCATCACCCTAACCCAGGACCTTATTACATTTTTCCTGGTCTATCATAATGGCCTCCAATTTCTCTTCTCCATAATCTACCCTTCATCTAGCTGCCAAAGTAATTTTTAAAAAAATCTTTGTATATAAACTTAACAAGCATTGTCTAACATGAACACTTCAACATACAAAAAAAACAACAAAAATTACATATGAAACTATGGACTTTTGAAGCGTTTGTTTTTGTTTAAAGGATTAGGGACTAGATCTATCATTTTGTTGCTATGGGGAATTTCTAGATAAGGAAAAGGCCTCTACCAATGCAGATTGGCACTCTCTTTGCAATTTATAATCTCAGAGAGTTTTCTAGAGTGCCAAAAGATTAATTGATGGAACCAGAGTCATACTGCAAGTATGTGTCACATGTGGGACTTGAACACAGGTCTTCCGAGTTCCCAGGCTGCCTCTTAAAGGATATTTTTTGAAAAAATGATATATTAAATTTGTACCATAGTGATATTATCCTATTTGTTTCATACCCTTATGGACTTTTTTTGTTTGTTTGTTTTCTACTGTGTATTGTTTTTTTGGAGGGGGGAAGGCAAGGCAATTGGGGTTAAGTGACTTGGCCAAGATCACACAGTTAACTAAGTGTCGAGTACCTGAGGCCACATTTGAACTCAGGTTTTCCAGACTCTGGGCAGTCTGGCACCCAGAGTTAGGTGGCACCACCTAACTGTTCCTCTTCTGTGTATTTTTTAATGTTTCATTGTTATTCTTTGTTTCCTTTCTTTTTTCTTCCTTTCCCTTTACATTTCTATCACCTCCCACCAACACTCCCTTCTCCAAACAAATAGAAGTTCTCCCTTGTATCAAATGAGTATAATCAAGCAAAATGAATAAAAACATTATCTGAACCTGAAGATATGCCTCATTTACCACCTTTATTATATCATATCTCTCTAAATTTTAGGAAGGAATATTCCTAAAACTTGAGTATGATCACATCACTCCCTTGCTCAAATCTCTTCTGTGACTCCCCAGTACCAACCAAATAAAATATAACCTCTCCAGTCTGTCAATCAAGACCTCTAATAAGCTAATTCTAATGGATCTTTCACTCCACTCCAGCTTTCACTCCTCTCCATGTATTTGCACATATTCCCATGCTTTGAATGAACATCCCCTTCACTCTCCCATATCTGTTGAAATCCTCCTTTTCTTTCAAGGCTTAACTCATGTTGTATATGAACAACTCCTATATGAACAACTTCCTTGATGCTCTTGGGTAGAGATGACAACTGTCTTCTAGAGGCAGCTGTGTGATACAGTAGATAGAGAACTGGGCCTGGAGCTGGAAAGACCTCCTGAGGTCAAATTTAACCTCAGTGGTTTAGTAGCTGTGTGCCCCTGGGCCAAAGGGGAAGCAGAGGGACCGAGCATTTATTAAGCACCTTTTATATGTCAGGCGCTGTGCTAAGTGTTTTACAAATATTATCTCATTTATCCTCACAACAACCCTGGGAGGTAGATACTATTATGAAGCTCATTGTATAGTTGAGGAAATTGAAGTAGACAAAACTTAAGTGACTTGTCCAGGGTCACACAGCTGATAACTGTGTGAGTCTGGATTTGAAATCAGGTCTTCTTGACTCCAGGCCCTGTGGTCAGACTACTGTATCACATAGCTACTTCAGATCACTTAATTTCTGTTTGCCTCAGTTTCCTGGGTTGGTTTTTTAAAATCTTGATTTTTCGCCAGAGCCTAGCACATCACCTGGTACAATGAGGAATTAAGAAATGCTTGTGCAATTGAATTTGAATTATATCTTACACTGTATTATAGTTATTTGTGTACATGTCTCATTTTCTTTACTGGACTGTAAGCTACCAGGTGGTACAGTGGAGATAATGCCAGACCTGGAGTAAAGAAAACTCCTCTTCCTGAGTTCAAATCCAGCCTCAGACACTTACTAGATGTGTGACCCTAGGCAAATCACTTAATCCTGTTTACTTCAGTTTCCTCATCTGTAAAATGATCTGGAGAAGGAAATAGCAAACCTCTTCAGAATCTTTGCCAAGAAACACTCCCCCCCACCCCCATCCCCACAAATAGGGTCACAAATAGTTGGACAGACCTGGGAAATAACTAAACAACAAACAAAACAAGAGGTTGGGGGCTATGCCATTTCCCCATTTTAGATTCATATAACTAAAGACAGTGCTCTAAATATACTTGGTGCCTAATAAGTGTCAAACTAAATTTAGTGAAGATTTCTTTTTGTGAAATTTGACAAAACCAAGCACCCAAACAACCTAATCCACCTGTCCTCTCATAGGTGTCTTCTATGGCCAATCTTCTGTATTTTATTAGGTCGGTCCTTGCAGAGTACACACGATTCATATTGTTCAGTTTCCTACTCAAAGTCTTACTAAATTATGGAACCTGACATAGCCTTCATGAACCCAGTACAATCAATCTCTCTGCCGTGATAAGGCATCAGAGGAAGGTGTTCTCTAATTAAGTTTGGTAAACCCAGAAACTGCACTGACCCACTTGCCATTGGGAGAGCTGTGATGAGAATACCTGACGTTTACCAGAATGTGAGTTTGCAAAAACGCTTTCTATACACGATCACATTTGTTCCCCACAACAACCCCATGAGCGATTTACCTTGCATAATTACGCATATTATTATCCTCATTTTACAGGTGAAGAAACTGAGGCTCAGAGGAAGGGCCAGTGACTTTCCCATAATTACCTAGCTGGTAAATATCAGAGACAAGGATTTGGAACAGGGTCATCCTGGCCCTAAGGATGGCATTGTATCCACTTTGCTATTAGTTTATCATCAATAAGCTACTGCAGAAGGGCACTAATGTTCTATAGATGGTCCCTCCAAAGAGTTAACATAGTTTCCCAAAATACTTAACTTCTTTGAGATACTTGAAGAATCTTGGCAAATAAAATCAATGAGCCATTTTAAAAGAGGTTACTGAACATTTCCTATTCAGGTTTACAGCATTTCAAGTGACACCTATTTCTTTGGTTTCATTTTAGTTTTTTCCAGATGAGCAAAGCTTATCATTAACTACCTTAACTACAAAATAAATGAAGAGAATAAGCCTCATTTCTATGGTGATTTCAGGCTCATGGTCTGTCAAGTGGAGAATATGAGGATGTTGAGTGCCCATTTGACAGATAATATTAGTGCCAAACTTGTGAAGGACATATGATATCATCACAGGCAATTTATTTTGTAGGAACCCTCCCGCACCCTCTACATACACATATACTACTCATATTCCAACCAGGCTATGACTCTGTGACTTAGTAGAGAAGTCCTAGGGAATCATCCGAGGCCCAGAGATATTAAATAATTTGCCCAAGGTTGGGATTTGAAGTCAGATTGTCCTGGCTCTAAACCTAGCATTCTATTCCCTGGGCTATAATATCTCCATTATAAACAACAATAATAACAGCAGACATGTATATAGCACAAAAAAATTTACAAAATACTTTACATACATTATCTCATCCAAGCCTCGTTAACAGCTCTATGAAACAGGCACTTAAATATTCCAGTCTGAGATCTCTTCAATGTGGATATTTACTCCAATGATGCAGACCTCTCCCTGTCCATGCCTGCTCACCCTGCTTGACTGTAGTTCATGTTTTTTCTTAAGTTCATTAATTCCTTCTACTCAGTGATCTGGGGCCCTCCTCAATTGCTCTGGACATTTCAAAGACACCAGTGGAAGCCATGAACTATCCGTTGGTTATCTACCACTTTCATCTTGAGACCAGTTGATCTTTTGTGATTGCAGATTACTTAGATGACATCATCTGCTCCATTTCTCATTTGTAATTAGTTCCTTGTTTGTAATGTGCTGCAGCGCGCTCACACCCATCCTGTGCCTCATCATTGCCCTTTGAGTGATACTCATGAATTCTTCAGAGGTTGGAGTGTTCTATGACTCATAAGCCATACAACCCTGGTAGAACATTGGCGTTAAGAAGAGGGGCCTTTGTTTCAGGGATACCTTTGCAATTTTCCAAAAGCAATGTAATCTTTTATTTTCTTCTGGTTTAGTTCTAGACCTAATTCATGATGCCTTCTTGGTGTTTCTCCAAGATATAATAAGGTTGTCTAACAAGCCCCATATCAACATTGGGCAATAGACAAGAAAATATTATCATCGCTTCCACTTTTACAGATGAGAAAACTGAGACTCAGATGAATTAAATGACTTTCCCAAGGTCACACAGTCAGTAAAAATCAAATTCTAAGTTTAAACCCAGGTCTCCTAACTCTGAGTCCATTGCTTTCCTACTAAGATGCATTGTTTTCAAAACAGAAGGCTTTTAGCACATAAAATCATTACATAATCCAATGATTCTTTTTTTTTTTTGGTTAGAAGGTAAAAATTTCACAGCACTGATAAAAATGAAATAGTGATGGTATGGAGATATCATTGCTGAAAAATACCACCAAAGACACAAAGCTAATAAATCTTCTCTCAAATACCCTAAAATGAAAGTTAAGATTTCCACAGTTATATATAAGAATGTTAAGAATGCTTTGTACTTTTTATCTACGGGACACTTCCAATTTTAAACATCCCCAAAATGTGACATTCACTGTCGGTAATTGACTTTCCTAACCTTTGGTTGAACATATGAATGAATACGTTCTCAGGAATACAAACACAAAAACAAAAACAGTGCCTGTCCTCAAGGAGATTACATCCCTATAGTAGGTAATGTCACTTATAGGAGAGTGTTGGCTAGGAAGAGGCACTTTGGTCTGGAAAGTTACAGGAATACAAGTAGGGCCACAGTGAAGTAGATTGACATACCCCTTCCAGAAACAATAGCCTAGTTGATAAGGCATTCTCCCCTAACTTCATTAAATGGGGGAACTCATCAAATTATTCAAGGATTCACTTAATTATCTCCTCCCCTTACACTGTCAAGCATCCCCAAAGGCCCTACAGATTTGAATCAAGGGTACAAGTGTTTTCCAACTTTTTTCATTTCATAATACAATAGCAATGTAAATCAAGATTTCACAATACAACAAAACTATTTATTTAGTGTTTACAGCATACCAAACACTATGCCAGGTGCAATGGGAGAAAAATAAAAGGTTCAATAAGATGTGACTCCTCAAAGAGTAGACCAATTCTAACCATTTTTTAAAGTTTATATTCCCAGTTAGTTACTGGAAACAGTTCTGGGTTCCAGTCTTGACTCTGGAATTTACTTCCTGTGTGATCTTGAACAAAAAACTTTATTTCTGGTCCTGTATCTTCATATAAAAATGGGGTGGTTAGACAATATGATCTACATGGTAACTTCTAATTCTATATCCCATGATCCTATATTGGGAAAAAAAATCCCTTTTGGATATGTTCCAATGTTCCTGTCCCCAGTAGCTCTTCAATAACCTCTCTGAGCCTCCATTTATTTATCTGTAAAATGAGGGAGTGGATTAGTTGATCTCTCAGTCCCTCCCAAACCCAAATCTCATGGATTTATGATGAAACCTAAGATATATTTATTGAGTTATTGTTTTCTGTGGAGACAGATCACAAGAAGGGTTGTTCTTATATTTCTCCTGTTTGTCCCCTCCATCAAACCTCTCATCTCATCTAGTCACCCATTAGTCTCACAGTCTATCCAGTTATATCTCCTGTTCCCCAAAACATATAATTATATTTGCCATCTACCTCCTCTATGGACCATATATCTCAGAGTTTCCATCATTTGCTCTTTTGGTTTAATACATGCAAAGAGGAATAAGGAAGTGCAAGCCATTGCAAAACAACAGGATATCTCTGAGATATATTAATTAGAATGCCTCAATGAGCATACCACAACACTCCCAAGAGCAAGGGATTAACCAGAAAGAAATTCATCAGGAGCAAATGCAGAGGAGGTGGAAAGAAAAACTTGACTAGTGTGTGATCTGGAAGGGGAGAAAGTATTCTGGCATACTTTGCAGAGATTGCTGCTGAGGAGAAGCAGCAAGTCACTCAGGTTCATTGAAGGAAGGAAAGAAGGAAGAAAGGAAGGGAAGGAGGGAGAGAGGGAAGGAGGATGCACAGAGGGAGGAAAAAAATAAGGAAGGGAAGATGGGAGGAAAAAAGGAAGGAAAGAAGGGAGGGAGGGAGGAAGGAAGGAAAGAAGGAAGGGAGGGAAGTAGGAAAGAAAAAAACAAAAGAAGGGAAGGAGGGAGGAAGGGAGGGAGAGAGGAAGGGAGGAAGAGAGAAAGGAAGGGAGGGAGGGAGGGAGGGAGGAGAAAAGATGCTAGAATTGAAACTCCTTGAGAAAAGGGACTGTTTCATTGTTGTCTTTGTATCTTAAGCTTCTATCCTAGTGCCTGGACCATGGAGAATTTATAAATTCTTATTGATTGGTAAATAGGGGGAAAAGGGCACACCAAAGGATAACACTAGCGGCATGCAAAGGGTATAGCTGGGAAAATGAGGCCAGCCACTGTCACTGCTACCTAGGGAGTTCTCTCAAGAAGGTGTTATGAGCAATCTTCTAAATTACTTACCCAGGGCAAACCTCATAGAACTTTCTTATAATTCTGCTTAATAGGCAGTCTTTATGCACCCCCCTACACACACACTCTTGTGCACATATGAGTGTGTATATATATGCATATACAGGGCAGCTAGGTGGCACAGTGGATAGAGGGCCAGGCTTGGAGTAAGAAAGACTTCTCTTCCTGAGTTCAAATCTGGCCTCGGATGCTTATTAGCTGTGTGACCCTGGCAAGTCACTTAGCCCTGTTTGCCTCAGTTTTCCCATCTGTAAAATTAGCTTCTCCTGAGGAGAAAATGGTAAGCAATTCCAATGTTTTTGCCAAGAAAACCCCAAATGGGGTCACAAGTCAGATATAACTCATATGGTTAAACAATGACATTATATATACATATATTACATGCATGTATTATATATGCACATATACGTATATTACCTATACGTATATTACAATATATACATATTATATATGCATAAACATGTATGTATGCATATATAAAATCTATCTATAGTGAATGAATATGCTGCTTTTTAAAATATTTTTACTATCTGTCACAAAGGATAGAGGAGTGGGTTTGAAGTCAGGAAGATTTGAGTTTGAATCTGGCCTTAGACACTAATTGAGGAATCCTGGTCAAATCATTTATCCTATGTTTGCTTCAATTTCCTTACTTGTAAAATAGAGATAACTAAGAACAACTACATTCTAGGGTTACTGTGAGGATCAAATGAGATCATAATTGTAAAGCACAGTACCCGGTATGCAGTAAGTACTAAATAAATGTTAGTTGGTGTTATTATTATAAACTTTTCATTTACTGTTCCATTTGAATTAATGACTTTAAGTTGGGGAAATTTATTCCCTCTTGCCTTCCAGTGAGTTCCAAAGGAGAAAAGATAGCAAATACATATCACTGTCACCAGCTCTCTCGGTAGACCAAGACACATCATTGAATATGATCATGGACTAGAATGGCAGGATTCTTTTCCTATTTGTAGAATTGGCCCAAGATTTGCAAATAATAAATTACTGTCCATTGATGTTAATTTTAGTTCTCAACATTCACTTCCGTAAGTTTTAAATTTTCTCCCCCCCAACCCTTCCCAGGATGGCATGCAATCTGATATAGGTTCTGCATATACATTCCTATTTTAACGTTAGTCAGGTTGTAAAGAATTTTAACTAATGGGAGAAACCATGAGTAAGAAAGAAAAACAAAACAAAAAAATAATCTGCTTAACTCTGCATTCAGGCTCCATAGTTCTTTTTCTCTCTGGTTGTGGATGGCATTTTCCATCATGAGTCCTTTGGAATTGTTTTAGGTCCTTGCATTGCTGAGAAGGGTTAAGTCTATCAAAATCAGTCATTGTACACTGTGGCTGTTACTGTGTATGATGTTCTCCTGGTTCTGCTCACTTCACTCAGCATCAGTTTATATAAGTCTTTCCAGGTTTTTCTGAAGCCTGCCATTTGTTATAGCACAATAGTATTCCATTACATTCATATACCACAACTTTTTCAGACATTCCCCAATTGATGGGCATTCCCTTAAAGTCCACAAAATGAGCTGCTATAAATATTTTTGTACATGTGTGTCCTTTTCCCATTTGTATGATCTCTTAGGGATACAGTCCTAGAAGTGGTATTGCTGGGTCAAAAGGTATATACATTTTTATGGACCTTTAGGCATAATTACAAATCACTTTCCAGAATGGTTGGATCAGCTCACAGCTCCAACAATGATGAATCACTGTTCTAACTTTCCCACATCTTCTCCAATACTTATCATTTTCCTATTTTTGTCATGTTAGCCAATCTGAACACTAAGATGTGGTACCTCAGAGTTTTGATTTGCATCTCTTTAATCAATAGTTATTTTGAGAATTTTTTCATATGACTATAGGTAGCATTAATTTCCTCTGAAAACTGCTTGTTCACATCCTTTGCCCATTTTATCAATTGGGGAATGACTTGTATTCTTGTAAATTTGACTCAGTTCTCTATATATTTTAGAAATGAGTCTTTTATCAGAGACAGTAGCTCTAAAAATTGCTTTCCTCCTAATCGTGGTTGCATTGGCTTTGTTTGTACAACACCTTTTTAATTTAATGCAATCAAAATTATCCATTTTGCATTTCATAATGTTTTCTGTCTCTCGTTTGGTCATAAATTCCTCCATTCTCCATAAATAGGAAGTTTTTTTTTATTTTTACCCCCCTAATTTGTTTATAGTATCCACCTTTATATCTAAATTGTATGCCATTAGGATTTTATTTTGGTATATGGTGTCAGAAGTTGGTCTATGCCCAGTTTCTGCCATACTAATTTCTAGTTTTCCCAGTGAGGCAGAAATGCTTTTAAGGAAATCTAGCTGGCATACTTAGAATCACAGAATGTGAGGTCTGGAAGGGACATTAGAGTTAGTAATTATGTCCTGCTTCCCCATTTTACAGATGAAGCAACTGAGGCCCAGAAAGGCTGAACTACTTGTCCAGGGTTACAGTTACCTGTGACACAATTCAAATTAACCAATTAAGGGAAGTTGTGAATTGCTTAAATTCACAGTGTCAGAGACAGGATCCAAATCCAGGACCCGTTTCACTACTGAACATACATCCAGTTTGACTGCTTCTTTTTAAGAGGAGAAAAAACCCTAGAGAGAGAGATTAAGTGATTTGTGTTCCCGCCCCCTTCCAAGTCACTTTATGATTTAATTAATAGTAGAGTTGGGACCAGAACCCTGGACTTCCGATTTCCTATCTAGGTTTTTAAAATTTTCTCTGACATCTCAAAAGAGTAAAAAAGAACATACTTAGAAAAAAAATAGGCATTGTGTGTATCAAGGTCCCCTTTCCCACCACAAATCCCTTCTTTGTCCCACATTTTCTCTCTTGTCTTTGGGAAGTCTTAATACATAGAAACTACGTTGAGGCATTCTGGGACTTACTTAAGACTAGTCTGTACACAAGTGTCAATTCAAATGAGTTCATGTACAGGACTGAAGGACTTAACACAAGTGTGGTAGTGGTACTATTTGTTTATTTTCCCACTCCCACTAAATAATTTAACTCGATGTCTCACTCCATATTAATCATTTAGAATCATAGTATTCCAGAGTTGAGAGAGGCTTCAGGGTCCATCTAGTTCCATCCTGACCTGAGCATGGATCCCTTCTACCATATGGGTCACAAGTAATCATCCAACCTTTGCAAGAAGACTTCTAGTGAAAAGGAATCAACTATCTCCCATTCTGTTTCTGGACAAATCTAATTATTAGAATATTTCCTCATATCAAAATTCTATTGCACTTTTACCCATTGCTCTTAACTATCCCTTCTCAGACTAAGCTGAACTTATTTACTTAAACACCTAATTCCAGGGCCCTTTCAAATACTATGGCCCATGGAGCAATGAGCAAGCAGACTAATGATAGTGTGTGTGTGTGTGTGTGTGTGTGTGTGTGTGTGTGTGATGTGTGTATGTGTGTGTGTGTGTGTGTGTGTGTGGCACCCATGCGTGCACCCTTTCTTTAGATCCACAAATTGGGACAACAAAAAGGAAAAAAAAATATATATATTCAAATTTCCTTTGTCACAATCACTGCACTTAGCATAGTGCCTAACACACAGTGCTGTTCCTCGGTTATTTCAGTTATGTCTGACTCTTTGTGGCCCCATTTGGCGTTTTCTTAGCAAAGGGTGATCTGCTGTTTCCTTCTCCAGCTGATTTTGCAGATTAGAAAACTGATGCAAACAGGGTTAAGTGACTTGCCCGACACACAGCTAGTATATCTCTGAGGCTAGATTTAAACTCAGGTCTTCCTGACCCCAGGCCTGGCACTGTGCCACCTAGCTGCCCCCAGACATATAGTAGGCACTTAATAATTGTTTAGTCATTGATTGAAATAAGCATCATCAACCAAACCAAAACCACATAGTGGTCATTTCTGAAAATGTCTATCTCTATCTGCCTCTGAAGTTTCTTCTCTCTCAAACTCAGATAAAGACAGCCTAGGACCCTGAATCTAAGATCCTTGGCAATAGCAATGCATTCAATACAGTGTCCTTAGATATCATCCTGGGAAGTAACCCCTGTGAAGCTGTAGTCTGACAATTATTCTTTTTTTTTCCTTTTTTTGTTTTGGAGGGGGGAAGGTAGGGCAACTGGGGCTAAGTGATCTGCCCAAAGTCACATGGCTATTTTTCCTTGTGTGTGTGTTAAGTGTCTGAGGCTGGACCCAAACCCAGGTCCTCCTGACTCCAGGGCTTGTGCTCTACTCACTGTGCCACCTAGCCACCCCCTGACAATTATTCTTGCAGGTGCTATGGCCACAGCTACTGAAGACCCACCAAAGTCTTTGTCACTCTCTAATTATTTCATATTAGAAACTGTTATGATTTTGTCAGGAGAAATGACATTTAAAAAGAAGCATTGCCATCTGTTCTGCTGTTTCCTCCTAAGAACCATGGGAATTTTCATCTAGCTTGAAGCTGAAATCTTCCATATGTATCATCCCCCACATTAGAATGTTATTCCCTTGAGACCAGGACTCTTACATTTTTCCTGGTTGTATCGCCAGTGCTTAGCACAGAGCTTTCATATAGTAAGACTTAATAAAGGCTTCATTCATTCATTCTCTGCTAGGTAGTAGATAATATATTTTGCTTCTGGTCCTTTGGACTAGTGATTGGTCATTGCACCAATTGGAACATTTACATTTTTCAGCCTTGTTCTTTTTAGTGTTGTAATTAATCCCATAAATTATTGTTTTAGTTCTGCTCACTTCTCATACACATTAATCCATATCAATCTTCCTCCTCAAGTCATTTCTGATCGTTCAATAATAATCTGTTACATTCCTGTATCATAATTTGTTCAGTCATTCTCCAATAGTTTTCAATTCTTTGCTACAAACAAAAGGACTGCTATAATTTTCCTTTGTGTATGTGGGGTCTTTTCCTTCTTTCTTTGATATTTCTGAGGTTAGGTATTGGTGGGTGAAAAAGTAGTGGTGTTTTGGGTGTAGTTTCAATTGTTTTCAAAAATGGCCAAACCAATGAAGAACTCCATCATGAGTGTGCCTGATCTCTCATAGCACTTCCAATGATTGTTGTTTTCCTTTCTTCTTATTATTTTGGTCACATTTTCCCACCTGATGGGAATCAGGAGGGTACTCAGACTTATTTATTTGAATTTCTCCTAATAGTAGTTATTTAACAGGATCTATTTTTTGCTTCTTTTTGTAGCACCAGAGCTTAGCAAAGTGCCTGACACACTTTAGGAGTTTAATAAATATTTGTTGATTGGTTATCTTTGATCTTTGATTGGTTAAGATACTGGGTTTTTTTTTTAATCATTCAAACGAAATAAATAGAAAAATATTTGTACCTATCTCTAGGGAGGTAGGTGTGGGACAAAGAGAAAGAAGACAAAAGCTCCCAGAATGATCTATATTCAGATGACTATTTACTTTTTGAGATCAAGGACCATTTCTTTTCTTATTTCTGTATCTACACAGCCCAGCATAAGGTCTTACACATGGCAGGCTTTTACATATTTGCTGAATTGGATTGAATTAGAAGATGAAGGCAAAGTTTTGGAAGACTCATTAAATAGTGGTAGGAGAAGCTAGCACAGGAAAGCAGAAAGCGTACCTGCCTACAGTCAGGTAGTCCTGGGTTTTATTCCCAGTTCTGCTAGAATTCTGTTTTCTAGCAGACAGCGTGGATAAGGTGGAGTTAGAAAGAGAAAGATTCAAAGCCCATCTCTGAGTTTTATAAGCTGTGTGACCAGGGTCAAGTTACCTAACCTCTCTGAGTATCAGTTTCCTTGTCTGTGAAATGAGAATAATATTTATAGTAACTCTTTCACAGAGTTGTTATAAGGCCCAAATGAACTAATGTTTCATATATACACACATATACATACATAAAACTAACATAATAACAAAGACATATATCACTTTTAATCACTTTAAACCATGCTATAAATGTAAGTTATTTTTTTTGATCCTAGGCCAGTTACTTTTTTTCCTCTGGACTTCATTTTCCTCATTTGTAAAAATAGGATTAATAATATCTACACTAAAAAAAAGCCAGAGGATTTTTGTCAGCTAAGCATTTTGAAAGTCTTGCTATATATATTTTTATATATATAGTAATATTATATACGTGAGTTATTCTTAATTGAACTTTTCTGCCAGACTGAACTAACCTGATTGTTTTAAATAGATTCAGCAGTTCTTAAAACTTGAAGGGATTTAAAAAGAAATCCTGAGAGGCTAATCTTTATTTTGAAAAATAAACATTTAGGTCAAATGATGGAGTTGAGGAATCTGTCTTCTAGACAGTCAGCATTTGGGGCTCTGAAGCTGCTTGGGAGGGCTCTGACTCTAGCCAAGTTTTCCTCCCAGATTTCCATTGAAAATTAAACAAAAAAAGGGGAGGATTAGAAGTATCTACTCCAAAGACATAGAGATACTACAGCGACTCTAGGCTCTAATGAATTTAGGAATTCTGGGTAAAAGGAGTAACTGCTTTGAAAAAGAAACTGTTTAACCAGTCAAGCCCTTATTATTTCAAATATATTATTTGAACAATATTCACATAGATGTTTTTTTTTTTTTCTGATACCTTGGGCTCTCCAGGAACTCATTTGACTCCCAGAGATGGATCTCCACTCCCTTCAGGATATCTCCATTTAGCTGTCTACTGATGTTCCCTAAACTTATCATGCCCCCAAACAAACTTAATTTTTCCTTAAGTCTGTTATTTTTTTCCTGATTTTACACTTTTGTTACCCAGTCACTGACATTTGAAACTTTGGGGTTATCTTTGACACTGTCCTTAATATTGCTTCTCAGATCCAATGAGTTACCGGTAACAATAATAACTTAAGGTTTCTATATTGTTTCAAGTTTTGCAAAATGATTTCTTCATTATAAAACTGGAATGTATGGGGGTGGCTAGGTGGCACAGTGAGTAGAGCGCCAGCCCTGGAGTCAGAAGGACATGAGTTCCGATCCACCCTCAGACACTTAAAGCACACACAAACAAAAACCTAGCCATGTGACCTTGGGCAAGTCACTTAACCCCAATTGCCCTCCAAAGTGCAAAAAAACCCCAAACAAACAAAAAAACTGGAATGTAGTTTTATTTCCCCCATTTTACAGGTAAAAAAATGGAGGCTCCGATGGTTTGAATGACTTGTCATTGGTCACACAGCTAACAAGTATCTGAGTTCAAATTTGAACCTGATTCCAAGTCAAGCTCTCTATTCATTATATTATGCAAATAGCCATCACCCTGGTCCAGGCTTTCATTATCTCTTTCTTGACTGGAGTTTTCCCTTGCCTTAGATTTGTCCCAACTTTGATCCTTCCCCCAAACAGATGTTAAGGTGATTTTTGTTTTTGTTTTTGTTTTTGGAGGGCAATTGGGGTTAAGCAACTTGCCCAAGGGCACACGGCTAGGTTTTTGTTTGTGTGCCTTAAGTGTTTGAGGCCAGATGCGAACTCAAGTCCTTCTGACTCCAGGGCCAGCGCTCTACTCACTGTGCCACCTAGCCGCCCCATAAGGTGATTTTTTTAAAACTTCTTTTTTTTTCAATTAACAAGCATGTCTTACTTTCTCACCTCCCATTCTCCCAATGGAAAAAAGAACAACAAAAATAAAACTCTTGTAATAAAAAACAAAAGTGTTAGTCCTAAAGCACAGGTATAATTATAGCAGACCTACTCAGTGAACTCTAGTGTCTCCCCATAGTAAACTCTCATTTGCCTTTTAATACCCTTTATAATCTGGTTCTAACTTGTACTTCCAATCTTTTCCCGTCACTCAAAGATCTAGTCAGAATGACCTTCCTACTATATTCTATATATGATATTTCATTTCCTGTCTCCATTTTCATTAGCTGTCCCCCATTCTTGAGATAGCCTTTATCTTCATTCCAACCTCCAACATGTTTACTTCAAAACCCAGTTCAACTGTCATCACCTCTATGAGTTCTATATATTATATTTTCTCTATATATCTAGCTCCTTGCACAATTCCCAGAAGATAGTAAGGTGCCTAATTAATACTTGTCGATTGATGGGTTGCTTTTCCTCCAAACCCACCACTCTTCAGATCTTCCCCATTTCTGTTGAAGGCAGCACTAGCCTTGTAGTCACATAGACTCAGGGCCTTAGTCATCCTTCAATTCTCACTTTACATATCCAATAATTGCTAAACATTTCAGATTCTTCCTCCACAAGATCACTTATATTTATCTCCTTTCTGCTCCTATGGTCACTGGCTTGGTGAAGACTGAGGGCCACTGTTCTGAGTCTCATCAGACTGCTGGCAATCACCTTTTCATTGATCTTTGTGTCTCTGCCTCTTCATCCCCTCAATAAACTCCAATGGCTTCCTGTTCTCCATAGAGTTAAGTACTCCTTTGTTTCACATTTAAAGTTCTTAATAATCGGGTTCCAGTCTATACTTCCAGGCTTATTATTGGTATTGGGGACCAAACAGTAAGGTAAGTCCTCCTCCTGGTCCTATGTGTCAGAGACTGTGGGAGAAAGAGTAACCAATGTTGGAAAATTTGCCAAGAAATGTAGTATCTTTAAGAAATTCTAAAGGAGAGAAGGACCAAGGCTTTATTAAGCCTTAGATAGAAAAATTAAGGTTTGTGAGAGAAAAAAAAACATATAGTCATAGGATTATAAACTTGGGACCTTAGATGTGATCTAGTTCAAGCCCCTCATTTTATAGATGAGATAATTGAGAAGGAGAGAGAGGAAAGATCATTTAAGATCACTCAACAAGTATATAGCAAAGCTTGGATTTGATCTCAGATTTTGTATCTCTAAATGTAGTAGTCTTTCTTTTGTACCACAGTAGAGGAAGGGTTTAGATGAGGCAGAGGCAGGGGGAGACAGGAGAGAATGGGGACTTTTTGTTTGCTCCTGCATTGGGAAGAAGGCAACTGAGAAAGAGATTTTATGACCACTGAACTCTAAGGGATTGAAGGAGGGTGAGGTGGCAATCGAGGTTAGAGAGCAAGAGAGTGTGGGAGGGAGCATGGGAATAAAGCAGCAGATTCAAAGGCAGAAAGACCTGGATTTGAATCCTGCCTTTGACTTTGGTAGTTATGTGACCAGAGACGATAATCATTAATAATGATAAAAGTAGCTAGCCTTTATCTAGAGTTTGCTATGTGCTAGGCACTATCTTAAGTACTTAATGCACTTAAATACTTAATGAATATCTCATTGGATCTTTACAGCAATTCTGGGAAACAGGTGTTATAATTATTTCCATTTTACAGTTGAGGAAACTGAGGCTGACAGAAGCTAAATGACTTGCCCAGGGTCACACTGCTAGTAAATGTCAAAGTCCCAATGCTCTATCCATTATCACCCTTAGTTTGCTATTCTGTTAAGTGAGGAGCTTAGAGCATATAGCCTCTCCAGCCTCTTACACCTTGGAATCTATTGCTCCTGTAATTTTATAATCCCATGATGTAGATAACTATTGACTGCTGGCGATAACTATTGACTGCTGGCACCTTGGCCCTCTGGTAGCCATGGACATGGAACTTCTATTGGAACAAGTGGCATGTCACCTAGCCAATGGTATGCAGGCACAGATCTGGCTAATTTTGTCTTCTCAGTCCCTGTATATTCAGAACACCAGAAACCATTTGCCTTCAACCAGGCAGGGCAGCTCTCTTAAGCTGCCTCTGGGATGAACTCTCTTGTGGTATCTCTTCACTTGTCCACTGAGAAACAAATCACTTAATACTGCCAGCTGTGGCTCGGTTTGCATATGACACCAATGCTGGGATGCTCATAGATGGGGATAAAACCTTCAGTAACACAAAGTTACTCACAAAAGTGAGCTCTGGTGTGTCACCTAAGGGACTTAGAGTAGGCTACTATCCCAGAAAAGATATAAAAGTCTCAAAAACAGAGATATAAAGCTCTCAAACCAAGGTTAAATTCCTTGGGTCAAGTGGATAGGAGGCATAGGGACATTCATACTAAAATTAGCAATAAAATGCTGCATTTTTGCTCCACTGACCCATGAGGAAGAACCCAATGTTCGTTCAATTTATTTTGCTTTTCATAACAACACATTACTCATCAAGGAATCCTGTTGTCATTCAGCCATTTCAGTTGTTTCCAACTCTTTGTGACCCTATTTGAGGTTTTCTTGGCAAAGATACTGGTATAATTTACCATGTCCTTCTCTGGCTCATTTTATAGATGAGGATACTGAGGCAAGGATGGTTAAGTGACTTGTCCAGGGTCATACAGCTAGTGTCTAAGGCCAAATCTGAATTCAGGTCTTCCCAGCCCTAAACTTGGTACTATGTCCACTGTGCCACCTAATCATCAATATTCTGCGGAAGCAGAAAAGTTGCGTTATTTAAGCACAGATTGTCCTAAGAACAAGACCTCCCACAGGTGTTATGGTTCAGGCATCCCCTGTCTTTCATTTCTTCCTCCCCCTCCCCACACATATCCCATGGCTTTGCAGTCTCAGTGATCCCTCAGGAGACAGTGTTGGAGTTTCTAGAAGGCATCCTTTAGGAATAAAGAGGAGAGCAGTAAGTCTCTGGAGTATGGAGAAAATGGCATCAGCCACTAAATGCTAAGTACTCTTTGTGAGGCAGAAAGGAGTAGCCCCTGGAGAAACGATTTCAGAGCTAGAATGCTCTCAGTTCATATGTGCTAGATATGTAACCCTGGGCAAGTCACTGAGATTTTGTTGCCTCAGACAACTCTCTTAAGACCCTAAGTTGTAGAGTCAGTGTTGATTTGCATCCAATATCCACAGCTCTATTTTAAGAAGGAGGAGGAAAACTAGTTTCTAGCCTATTACTTGGACCTGATAGAGACTAAGACTGTTAGACACAGTGGCTATAAGACCCTAGTGGTCAATTATAGTCTGCTAATATCACACCTGTCATACTTTATGGTCATTCTGTTATCAAATGCAAGTAGTACCTTAGGGATCTGGATGGACCTGATCTTATTGGCACTAGCAAAATGTATATATCATCTATATCTCCAAAGCACCTGTCTTCACAGCTGGATACTTAACAGTTCCTCCTTGAGCCTTATGGAATAAGCACTGTTTTTAGATCACATAAACTGAGTTCAAATCATGCCTTGGATAAGTCATGTACCCTCCCTCTGCACCTGTCCCAGTCTCAGTTTCCATTTCTGCAAGATGAGGGAGTTGGATTAGTAGGCTTCTCATATTTCTTTCAGCTCTGTGTCTTTGATACCATGATTTCTCCAATGAGCCAACAAGAAAGAAGTGAAGCTGCTTGTCTCAGATATAACTCTGATGTATGATAGAGCTTCCCAGAAATGGGAAACCATTTTCTTCCCACCAAATACTTATTTGATGACATAAATCATCCCAATGGACTGAACTTGGAACAGTTCACACCATAGTAAACAACAACAACTAAGACAAAACAAAATGACAAGGATGGGACCTGGGAGGCAGTTCATCATCACACTGATTCATCATCCACAGCCCATAGCCCACAACCCCATAGCATGGCGGAAAGGTCTGGAGAATAGCAAATATATGGATAGAAAATCAGGGCTAAAAGGATAGAAGCAAAACTCTTTGGGAAGATTTCCCAGAATTCAGTTGTTATCCAACCACTTATTAGACTTATGTTAATGATCATTTATAACGCTAGAATGGGAAAAAGAGCACAATGCTGAGGTCAGCTGACTTACATAATCTACAACAAAATCAGAGAATCACAAAATTTGAGTTGGAAGAGACTTCAGTGGCCATCTGATGGAAGTCATTACCTCCAAAGGAATTCCCACTATAACATAGCTAACAAAGAGTTATCTAGATTCTGCTTAAAGATGTCCAAGGAACCAACCACCCCTTGAGACAGGCTCTTTAGACTTTTGGACTAAATATTAGGAAATTTCCTCACATAATAGCTAAATATACCTCTTTACAATTTCTACCCACTGTTCTTGTTTCTACCCTCTGGGGCCAAACAGTAAGAGTCTAACCCCAGTCCCTCTTCCACATGATAATCATTCAAATTCCTGAAGATAGTTACTCTTTTCTTCTTCAAGATAGACACTCCAGTTTTATTTAACTGATCCTAAGATGTCACAGAGTCAAGGCCCTTTAATATCCTGGAGGGCAACCAAACTACTGTACTAACTCCTAGTCCTACATTTCATTGATAAAATTGTTTATGCCACTTTCCCTGCATAACTCTTTGTTGGTACCATGCTGAAACCTACCATGACCCATCATGGTTTTCTCCATTGCCCTTTGGGCAACATGCAATTTTCTATCCTTTAGAAAATGCTATTGTATACATCAAAGTCATTAAAAGTTAGAAAATGTAGAGAAAAGTATTTTTAGCTATTAAGTATTAGGCTCACAAATCTTCACAATTTTCAATGTCTCTATCTGTGCTTTCTGACTCTCCTGGTCTGGGTGTCCCTTCACCTTGTAACAGATCTCTAGCTACAAGATTCTCCCATACCATCTATTGGTCATGGTGACAGAATGGCTTGTTGACTCCCCAGGGCTTATTCTCCCCCTGCCTATGGCAACAGAAAAGGGGTTGGAAATATACCTGAGGATTTAGATTCCCAGGTGGGAGCCAGAATGATTCTTATACAACACAATAACTTTCTGTTTGTCAACAAGGTGTGTAAGGACACTAGTTTGGGAAATTTCCCTGCAGTACCTCACCCTATGAAGAGGAGGTCAAAGCTTGCACAAAAGGTGATGTTCAAACTCCATTAAGAAGCTTATCTGGGGGGGCGGAGCCAAGATGGCGGAGTAGAAACAGCTCTTCCAAGCCTCTCTGCCCCCAGATTCTCCACAAACTATGTAAAAAAGGACTCTGAAAAACTTCTGGAGCCCCAGCACCCACAGAACGACACAGAGAAGCTAACCTCACGCTGAGGACAGCCCAGCACCCTGCAGGAAGGACCAGCGCAGCGGTCTGGGAGCCGGCAGAGCTCAGAGCTCAGGAGCCGAGCCGAGCCGAGCCCAGGTCCACGTGAGCCGAGGTTTTAGCCCCAGGGCGGCAGGGCCAGCAGCCGGCTGGAGGAACCCCAGAACACCAGGAACTGTGGCGACCCCAGAATTATCAACATAGACTTGCCTAGGACAAAGTAAGAGGTTAGTGTCCTATGGACTTTGGGACCTGTATTTGGGGAATGCGTCAGCTCCCTCCCCTGGGGGCTAGAAGCCGCTGAGGAGACAAGCCATTTTGTAGTTTTCAGAGGCAACTCTGGCTCCCAGCCTACAAATCGTGGGGAGATCCAGCGATCAGTCTTGGGGGTAATCGCTCTTGCTTTAACCTCCCTGGATCTGGATTGTGATCTAGGGTGGAAGCTGTGGGTGGGTTTACAGCTTGCCAGAAACGGAAGTTGCCCCCCACACGTTCGGGACGAAAATTCCTCTATCTGGCCTTAAAGCCATAGTGTGGCAACAAGCCCAAAAGTCAATTAATTAAGTGGCAACATGCCAAGGCAAAGGAAACAGAAAAATGCAACCCTAGACTCCTATTTTGGGGGCATAGAGCGGGAAAAGGACTGTGAGGTCAGAAGTCCTGCTCCAAAAGCCCCAGGGGAAAACATGAGCGGGTTGCAGGCCATAGAGGACCTTAAGAAGGACTTTAAAAATCAAATAAGAGAAGTGGAGGAAAAATTGGAAAGAGAAATGAGAAGGATGCAGGAAAAGTATGAAATGAGGGTCAACAGCCTGACTGAGGAAAACAACACCTTAAAAAATAGACTAACTCAAATGGCAAAGGAGGCCCAAAAGGGCAATGAGGAGAAGAATGCCTTAAAAAGTCGAATTTGCCAGATGGAAAAAGAATCTCAAAAGTTCACTGAGGAGATTCATTCCTTCAGAGTTAGACTGGAGCAAATGGAAGCTAATGACTTTATGAGAAATCAAGATGCTGTTAAGCAGATCCAAACAAATGAAAGATTAGAAGGCAATGTGAAATATCTCATGGGAAAAACCACTGACCTGGAAAATAGATCCAGGAGAGACAATTTAAAAATTATTGGACTACCTGAAAGCCATGATCAAGGAAAGAACCTAGAAATCACCCTTCAAGAAATTCTCAAGGAAAACTGCCCTGATGTTTTAGATCCAGAGGGCAAAATAGAGGTTGAAAGAATCCACAGATCACCTCCTGAAAAAGATCCCAAAAAGAAAACTCCCAGGAATATTATAGCCAGGTTCCAGAATCCCCAGATCAAGGAGAAAATACTACAAGCAGCCAGGAAGAAACAATTTCAATATTGTGGAAACACAATCAGAATAGCCCAGGACCTGGCAGCTTCTACACTGAGGGATCGAAGGCATGGAATATGATATTCCAGAGGGCAAAAGAACTGGGAATGAAGCCAAGGGTCACCTACCCAGCAAAACTGAGTATCTTGTTTCAGGGGAAAATATGGTCATTCAGTGGAATAGAGGACTTTCAAGCATTCTTGAGGAAAAAACCAGAGTTGAATAGAAAATTTGACATCCAGACACAAGAAGCAAGAGATGCCTGAGAAGGTAATCAGGGAAAAGAAATCAAAAGGAACTTATCAAAGTTGAACTATTTACATTCCTATATGGAAAAGCAATAACTGTGACTGATGATATCTTTCCCACTATGAAAATAATGGAAGAAGGGGGTGTGGTCATACGAATACATATGTGAATGTGTGTGTATATGGTTACAGTTATATATGGATAGAGGGCATAGGTTGAATTTGTTGGGAAGGGAGAATACTCAAGGGATGAAATTATGAGGTGAGAGAGGAAAGTGGCAAGAGGAGATGGGGAGAGACATGGTAGGGTAAACTATCCCATGTAGGGAAGTGGTTGCAAAGGAGGGGGAGAATAAGGAAGGCTAAAAAGGCAAAACCACATTCACATTGAATTTGGTTCAGGGAGAAAATGACATACATACTAAATGGGATATCTCAACCTGCAGCAGGATAGGGGGAAGGGGGATGAGAGGAGGGATGATGGATGGGAGGGCATCCTTGGGGTGAGGGGAGGTTGGAAGTACCCACTATAGAAGAGGGACAGGATCATGTAGGGAATGGACCAGGTGGGGGGTGGGATGAGTGGGAGGGAATTATAAGCAGCCTTGTACAATATATCTACTATGATAATGTTTTGCATAGCTAGACATGTACAACATATACTGAATTACTTATCTCCCAAGAAGGAATGGGTGACAAGGGAGGAAGGAAATGGATCTGAAATTCGAGGTCGTAACATTAAATGTTTCAAATATAAAATATATATATATATATATATATATATATATATATAAATACTATTATTAATACTCTTTGCCTATAATTGGGAGATAAGTGTGCAGGCATTGGGACACAAAGATTCATCTTCCTCTAATGGAAAAGTCGATGGGGGTATGGGAGAAGGTATGGGAGAGAGCAGATTGGAGGAAGTGATATCTTGTGGGACTGCTATTCTGGGAGGTTGGGTAGGGGAATAATGGGGGGAAAATGATTGTAACTCAAAATCTGGCAGAAATGAATGATGTAAAACAGAAGTTAATAAAGTATTTGTTTAAAAAAAAAAAGAAGCTTATCTGGTTGTGAGTCAGGGTCCTAGTGTTGGTTTCTGGCATGCGCTGAATCTGATGGGAGTGTTTCTGTATTTTCCTGGGGCTACACTGAAGAACAGGGGGGTATGCCCACTGAAGGCTGCATGTTTGCCTGGGGTTACATTGAAGCATATGATGGTTCTTGGAGCTGGATTCTGTCCCTTCTTCTGCTATGCTGTGGCAGGTGGGGGGTCCTATTGTTGGCATTTGCCTGCTCCACTGCACTGGGGCTCAGGATTTGCCATTGGTTTGCTGAGGTGGGGCTTGTGGCTGGCTTACTAGAATGCTTACTCTCCTGGGCTATGCTTGCCTTTTACCCAAGTGAGGCACCTTTCCCATCAATCTTCCAAGTTTCTTAGGCTAAAAGACTTCATCTCATCTTTTTGCTAGTTCTATGGTTCCATTATTTGTTTGGGGGCTCTATTTTATGATGGTTTGGAGGTGAATATGAGAGAATTGCAGTGATTTACTGCTTATTCTTCCATCTAGGCTTCCAGATGTTTCTGGAAGGTATTTTTTGTTGACTTATTTTACTAGGGAATAAGAGGACTTGAGTTCAAATGATACCTCAGACACTTCCTACCTGTGTGACCTGGGAAAAGTCTTTTAATCTTTCTGAGCTCTAATCTCTTCTTTAAAATGAAGGAGCCCAGCAGGATTGCCTCTGAGCTCCCTTTTTTTCTCTAACTTTGATCCTTTCAGTTCATCCTTTACTGATAGCTTTCCCAACCCAAGTGGACCATTGACTTGTATACACGTATATCTTTTTTTGAGTCCCTAACAAATACTTTAGTGATTTAAGGACAATTTTACTTCTTACTGTTTAAAGTCAGTAACCTAAATAAGAGATAAAGACACCAATGATTGTTTAAATTGTATTGTGGGTCTAAGTCACTGCATTCTCCAGAGCTCTTCATATTTCTTCATGTCTTCTCACAGGTATTCTTTTCAGTGCCACTGAAATGGATTCTGTGGTGGATGTGGGTGTGGGTGTAGTGGGAAAGACATAGGGAAACTAGCAAGGACCAAGAGTATCAAATAATCCCAAAATATCATAAATTCACTTTGAAATGACTTTTTTTCACCCTTCTATCCCTATTTTCTTTGCCTTATGGACAAGAAAATCTTCTGCATCAGTTGAAACAACTTGATCCTTCTAGGTATTCTTAAATTCTGATACTTCTTGTGCTAGGTTGTAGATAGTTCCTTTTCTGATTTGTGGAATGCCTCATATCTTTTCTCCCCCCTCAGAAAAGGAGATGGCGTCTGCCCTAGTAGACAGTGTTGTTTCCTTGTTCTATACTGTGATCATAGTATCCTAAAGAGTAAATTCAGAGCAAGTTTACCATATGATGTAACAACATTTTACAGATGAGGAAACTGAGGTTTGAAGGGATGAAGTGACTCTCTTAAGGTAATACAACTAGTTAATAGTAAAGACTGGCTTAGAACTTAGTTATAGAATCATATTTAGAGCTGAGAGCTAATTTAGAAATAATTTAGTATAATATACTGATTCTGCAGATAAGGAAACAGATTCCAAAGAGGTTTAATGACTTCACGAGGTTGTGTTGCTGTTTATCCTTCATTCTCAAAGAAGACCCATGATATCAGGAAAGTGATGTTATGACTTACAAGTTAATTGGATTTAACTGAGGCAGGGCTGTGCAAAGTCACCAGCCATATGCATCTAGTGGTAAGATATAGATAAGAATGACAAGAAATAACTCCAGAGGCAGTGGGAGATGTTGGTCTTTTTGAGCTAAGGTCTTTCCTAGGTCTTAGTTTGTCTGAGACAATGCCCATTCAGTGATTAAGACTAAGTAAGAAGTGAGCCCCCCCGCAAAAAAAGGCATTTTTTACCTAGTCAAAAAAATCAGTCTTTGAGGGGAAGCTTCTCAGGGTCCCTGGTCAAAACAGAAACAAATGCTATTTACACTCTAATCCACCAAAACCCAATGTGACCAAGTGAGGATTGGGCTGGGGGCCTATGGTTGACCAATCAGTGAGAGTCAGAATGATTTGGCTTTAAGGCACCGTCCTTATAAAGGCAATCTAGTCCATAAACCCCAAGATATCTTGAGAGGTGTCAGCAATCAAAATTTATACCGCTTTGGGCAGAGTACTCACAGTCCCTAGTGGACAGAGGGAGAGGAGGGAGGGGAAGGAGGGAGAGATAGGAAGGAAGGAAGGAAGGAAGGAAAGAAGGAAGGAAGGAAGGGAGAAACATTGCCCAACTGGAACTGAGGCAGTGAGGTAGCTACTACTGCTTACAGATTGTTATTTGTCCTTCATTCTTGAAGAGGACCAATGATATCAGGAAGATCATATCATAGTTTGCAAATGAATTGGATTGAAGTGAGGCAGGGATGTGCCCAAGGTTAAATAGGCATGAAGTGTCTAAGACAGGACTTAAACCCAGATTTTCTGACTCCAAATCCGGCAGTTTCCATCATACTAAACTGTCTGTTGTACTTTTTTTTTCCATTTAACTGTTGAGTTATTACATTTTCAGAGTGTCACATCCTGAGGGAATGGAAAGTAGGTTGAAAACATTTTGATGAGTAAGAGGAAAGTGGAGAGGAATCAACTGGGAAAGATTCAGAGGAAGGAACATTTCCTGGGGGAGGATAAGATGCTTAAATGTGACATCAGAGGGAAACTGGGGCCCCAGAATCACTGAACAAGGAGTCTATGATTACTGAAGACAAATTACTCATTTCATGATTTGCTTACCATGAATACTGAACTTGGAGTCAGGAGACAGATTCCAGTTCCAACTTTGACTTTTATTATATAAGGGATTATGGAGACGTCATTTCCCATTCTATAAGTATTTATGGAATACTTACTATGAGTCAGGTACTATACTACTCTATGCTGGGAATTCAAATATACAAATTCAGAGAGAGCTTTGTCCCTCAAAGAATTTGTGCTTTATTGAAACTTGATTCACATTGGTCTCTACTTCTTAATCTAAATTATTTTTTTAATTAGCAAGTATTTATTTTCTTTATTTTATTATATTTATTTATTATATTTTATATTTATATGTTTATTATATATAATATTATATTATTATATATATTTGTTATATTCCAGCCTCTCAGATTCCTTATCTGTAAAATTGAAATAGCATTAGTTGTACTACTTACCTTGAAGAGCTATCATTGTAAACAGTGCACAACATTAATGAGAGCTATTATTATTATTGTCTTTCTGAAAAGGACATTTCTAAAATAAACAAGTTATTTGTATATATAATTATGTACCAAATAAAGCATCAGTGATGTATGGCTGTCATACTATTTCTGAAAAATGAAGGTGGTGGGGACACAGTTTTTATTTCATCTCTGTCACTCTAAAAGCTGTAAAGCTGCATTATTCAGGGGGAGTAAATCTTGAATTTTTGGTGTAGTAGCTGAGGATGTATGAGACTTAAAGCTAGAAAAAACCTTAGAGATTATATAATTAAACCCTTATAGGTAATGGATGAGAATACTGAGCCTAGAACAAGTAAGACCTCACAGAGAGTCAGTAGGGAATTCACAACTAAGTCATCTGACTATAAGTTCATTCTCTTTCCATGACATGACAGAATAATGGCATCTCAGAGCTTTGATAGACCAGAGTTTTATAATCCAACTTACAGGTGAACAAGAATCTCCACTGTAGGTGTGCTTCTTCACAGCACTTGTGATGAATGATCATTGTCTTAACTTTAAGATTTCTAGTGAGGGTGAGCTCACTACTTTTCAAGTTGTATTGCCAAATATCTTTAGTTATTGGGATTTTTTAATATGGATCCTAAGTCTGTCTCTCTGTACTCAGGGTTCTACTTTCTAGGAACACATAAAACAAGGCAAATTCATCTTTCACATGACTATCCTTCAAACACTTGAGCAAAGCAATCATGTCCCCACAGAGTCTTCTCTTCCCCACCCACCAGGCTAAATACTGCCAGTTCTTAGAGTTGATCCACATATGACAGGATCTCCATTCTCCTAACTCTCCAGCTTCTTATTTTCCTTCTTACCAGGTGGCACCCACACCTGAACCTGACCAATTGTCAGATGAAGAGGGCAGAGTACAGTAGGGCTATCATATCTTGTGTTCTAGATACTCCTCTTAATGTTGTCTAAAATTCCATTAACTGTTTTGGTCTACCACATCCATCTCTGGGCTCATATTGACCTTAGAATCCACTAACACCTCTGCTCATTTTCTGTGGAACAGAGATCTTGCTACAGTTCCTTCATTTTGTACTTGTAACATTTTAAAAACTTAAATGTAATAATTTACATTTCACTATTAAATCTCATCCTGTGAGATTTGGCATATTGTTTTGGTCCAGAAGACTCTTTTTGGATCCTGTCTTGTCATCCAAGGGGTCACCTATCTCACCCAGGTATATGTTACATGCAGATTTCATAATAAAAGGGAACATAGATGTCCTTTAAACCTTAAAGGTCTTAAACTTTTTCCTCTCATGACTTCTCCAGCACTTCTTAAACTGTGTATTGTGATTCCATATGGGGTTGTGACCCACAGTTTAAGAAGTGCTGTGAGTGAGTTTAAGGTATGCAAAGTGTTTGGGAACTATTTCTTTGGGAGAGAATATATATATATATATATATGTTGAAAAGTTGTGCTCTTTCTCTCTGTCATCTATTGTCCTTTATCCTCATCCTATGATCTTTGCATTCACTTTGAGCAAATTCTTTGACCCTCTTCTTTTTTCTTGATACAGTTAGAAAAAAAAACAACCAGCAACAATGACTAAACCCCAATATCACCTTTTTGTGATACTTAGTATTCACTGCTTGCCTCAGCTTACTCTGTCTTAACCATGAGACTATTTCTACAGGACCAAGCCATACCTTTATATTCATTTGAATCACTTGCTCTTACTTTCATCTTCTATCTTCTATGTATGTCTTTTAAAATATAAATTGCTTGATGAGCTTCTTGTCCTCTCTTTTTAAATTAAAAAAAATTTTTTGTTCTAAATTCTCTCCATCCTTCCACCCTCTCTCCCACGAATTGAGAAGGCAAGAAATCAGATACCTATTATATATAGGAAATCATGCAAAACATTTCCACATCAGTCATGTTCTGGAAAAAAAGCAAGAAAAATACAGAAAGTGAAAAAAATATGCTTCAGTCTGCACTCAGATGATCATTTCTCTCTCTGGAAACAGACAGTATTATTTTTAAAAAGAATTTTTAAAAAATGATTCCTGTGCTTTTCTGCCAAACAATCAACAAATATTTAAAGCAATACTGTGTGTCAGGTTCTGTGGTCTACACTGGGAATTCAAATACAATTTTCAAATTTACAAAGTCAAATACAAAAGAAAGACAGCTGTTGTCCTCAAAGAACTTACACTTTAGTATAACTTGGTTCACATTTATCTTTCTTTTTTTTAATTCAATTTTTTTCAATGAATAAGCATTTATCTTCTCTTTTCAAACTCTCCCTGTTACTGGAAAAAAGATAGAAAAAGCAAAACTCATGTAACAAATGTGCCTAGTCAAGGAAAACAAATTCCCACATTGGCCTTGCCAATGTGTGTCTGTCTCATGCTGCATATTGAATTCATTACCTCTCTTTCAGGATGTGGGTAACATTCTTCATTATTTCAGTATTCTGAAATCCTAGTTAGTCATTGTATAGTTGAGAGTTCTTAAGTATTTCAAAATTGTTATAGTTTCCCACTTTCTTCCTTATTAGGATGGTTCCTTTTTATGTCTTTAGAATTTTATTCTTTAGAGATGCTCATACCACTTGAGCATCCTTTCCCTAGAGAATTTTAGGCCGTTGGATCCTACCAAAGGATTCTATCAGATCACTTCAAATCTAGTGTACAAGTTGGATCATACCTTCTTTTTTTTTTTAAAGCAATTGGGGTTAAGTAACTTGCCCAAGGTTACATGGCCAGTTTTTTTGTGTGGGTATTAAGTATCTGAGGCTGGAACCGATCCCAGGTTCTCCTGACTCCGGGGCCAGCGTGCTCACTCACTATGCCACCTAGTCGCCCCCATAGCTTCTCTTTAAGTTAAATTGGTTAAAGTAAGCATATATCTTGTGGGGAAGGAATTGGGTAGAGACCAAAATGGAGTCCCTCAATCAGGATGAAGGGGGAATAAGTAGTTTTTACCATTCAGTTGTGTATAATTTCATAACCCCATTTGGGGTTTTGTTGGCAAAGATACTGAAGTGATTTGCCATTTCCTTGTTGGGCTCATTTCATAGATGAGGAAATTGAGGCAAAAAGGGTTAAGTGATTTGTCCAGGGTCACAAAGCTAGTAAATATCTGAGGCCAGAGTTGAACTCATGAAGATGAGTCTTCCTGCATGCTATCCACTGTGCAACCTAGCTGCCAATAAAACCAAGTAGGTTTTAGGTAAAGAAAAGGATTCTGATTCTTACCAATTCTACCAATCCCAACCCACTTTTGAAATAACTTCCTTCTCCCCACTAAACTCAGTAAGCAGTTCAGTGAGAATAGCATTTATCTGTTTTCCAGTTGTTTTTTTGGAAGGGACTTAATAATGAGGAAGGATTTCAAAATCATGTACGACTTGGTGCTTAGGTGATAGAAAGGTGAATTATTAATGATTAGAGAAATGCAAATTAGAACAACTCTGAGGTACCACCTCACATGTATGAGATTGGCTAATATGACAGAAAAGGAAAATGATAAATGTTGGAGCAGATGGGGGAAAATTGGAAAACCAATTGCCTTCTATTTTTCCATTTGTTTGGATCTGTTCTATAGTATCTTGATTTCTTATAGAGTCATTACCTTCCAATTGCTCCAATGTAATTTTGAAGGAATTATTCCCTTCAGTGAGTTTTTGAAATTCCTTTTCCATCTGGCAAATTTGGCTTTTTAAGGCATTTTTCTCCTCACTGGCTTTTTGAGCTTCTTTTGCCATTTGAGTTAGTCTATTTTTTAAGGTGTTATTTTCTTCAGTGTATTTTTGGGTCTCCTTTAGGAGGCTGATGACTTGTTTTTCATGATTTTTTTTCTTTTTGGAGGGCAATTGTGGTTAACTTGCCCAAGGTCACACGGCTAGTTTTTGTGTTAAGTGTCTGAGGCTGGATTTGAACTCAGGTCCTCTTGACTCCAGGGCCGGTGTTCTATTCACTGCACCACATAGGCACCTGTCATGATTTTCTTGCATCATTCTCATCTCTCTTCCCAATTTTTCCTCCACTTCTCTTACTTGATTTTCAAAATCCTTCTTTAGCTCTTCCATGTCCTGTAACCAATTCATATTTTCCTTGGATGCTTTTGATGCAGAAGTTCTGACTTTGCTGTCTTCCTCCTGCTCCATGCCTTGATCCTTTTTGCCCACAAAAAAGGAATTTATGGTTTGATTATGTTTCCTAGGCTTGCTCAATGTTGGGCTATGCTCAGCTCCCAGCCTGGTATGGTATATCCTTCCTGTGGGGAGTTTTGTTTCTCTTTGTCTCTTTGTGGATTCTGTAGCTCTAAAGTTTGTTTAGAGTCATTTTTTAAAACATGTATTGGAAGTAATTGGAGGGGAGACCACACCAAGTTCATGCTTCTACTCCACCATCTTGGCTCCACCCCCATGGTTTCACTTTTTAATTTTTTTTTTGTTTTTCATGTATTTTCCATTTTGTTCTGTTTCTTCTTTTACAACATGATGAAAGTGAAAATATGTTTAACATGATTTCACACGTATAACCTATATGAGATTTCTTACTGTATTGGAGAAGGAGGGTGTGAGAAAGGGAGAAAAAGTTATAACTCAGAATCTTATAAAAATGTTGAAAACTATCTTTACATATAAGTGGAAAAAACAAAATACTATTTATTGAAAAAAAGGTGAATTAATTTTTGCCTTTTTTTTTTTTAACAAAGTAAAAGTAGATTAAGGAGAAGGGGAAGGAAAGCAACAATGACCTTTTTTTGACTAGTTGGCCTATTGTGTATCCTGCATCTTCTCTATTGACTGGCAGCTCTGCAAAAGGTTTATATTGTTGCCATTAATATTGGTAGCAGTAATACAAGGAAGAAAAATAATAACAATAACTACATTTGGAATGCCTTAGTATTTGATAGCAAAGAGAATACGAGTACTTTCTACCCTGTGGGTTATAATAGCACAAAGTCTTTTTAATGGTGAATATGAATCTGCCATCTAATTTGCAAAACAAGGATTTCTGGGGCTTTTGGGCATTCCCAAGTATAAAAAAGGAAAAATACATGTGGGGGGTTCCTTTTTAAAGGTGATTTAAGTAAATCATAGAATTACAGGAATGAAGAGTTAGAGTCTTAGAACACATGACATAGAATGCCAGATCTCAGAGCATAGATTATCAGAGCTAGAAGGGACTTATAACATAGAATATAGAATGTCAAAGATCCCTTAGAGGTCATCTAGTGCAATGACTTCTTTTTGGAGATGTATACCCTGGAGATCAGAGATGAGAAAATGACTTGTCCTTAGTCATTAAATCAATTTGTGTTAAACTCTTAGAGACAATAGCAATTTCCTTAGGGGAGCAATTTGAAATCCAAGGCTACATAAAAATAAGAAAGCTTAGTGGCAACAGTTCACCTTAAAAACACTTCTCCAAAGTGTTGGATGTTAGGCCTATTTGGATAGGTTACGGTGGTTTGTAGTTAGCTGAATTTCTGAATACTGAAATGATTGGAACTGACTGGGTAACCCTAGAGTTAGCTTGATTTCTTCCCATCTCTTTTTCTTGGCAATTGAAAAAACCTGAAATTCTCGCTGACTGAAATTGTGAGCAGATAATTGCTGCAAGGTGAAGAATTTAGTAATAGAGGGGTCTACCTGGGGATGAGCCAGGCAATCGGTATTATATAGCTTCAGAATAGTATATACTGGAGGAACAAACTTCAGACCACATATCTGTCTAATTATGATTTATTCAATTCCTCCAGCAGAATTAATGTGACCTTAATAATAATCTAACCGAGCAAAGGATTCCTTCATACCCCCAACTATTTTTCTTTCTTCTTAAACTTAACTTGGAAGGTTTGATATGACAGTTGTCTCAGCTCCCATTTTGTCTTTGGATGGCAGATGTCCTGTGACAGCCCCTGCAGCATTCTTTTCCTAATTAAGTGAGAAAACTCGAGCAAATGTATTCTTCCATGGCCTTTATAGGTTGAATGGGAAGACCCTCAAGCAGAGAAAGAAGATATCCAGTATCCATTCATGTCTGAAGTGACCCAGAGAACCAGTGAAGCCTTTATCTTAAGTCTAAGGTCTCCACACAAGCCTAAGAATAAAGAAAGAGATTTCATTTGGAATAAGAGAGGAGAAAAGAATTTTTGTCTGCTGATGTTTTATCAGAATGTTACTTTAGTTGAATACATGAACACACACTAAAGAGGGTTTCTAGTCTTCACATATATCCTGGGACCTACATTTTCCCTAGAGGAATATCTATCTGGGGAGGAAAAGAAAGAAGAGAAAGGACAAAAGCTCACCAGAAAATCTGTAAGTCAACAGAAATTAATTTTGGCACACAAGAATGTTAATATTGGCACTGAAAGATTGCAGAATGAAAAGAGCTGCTCATCTCTGCTGATATATGAGTGAGTGAAGGGTATTTCCAAACTGGAAAAGGTAGTCATCATTCCAAAGATCAACAACACATTCTCACCGTCCTGACAAATGTTTCATCAGATTTGGTTTCATTTATCATTGTCTTTACAATGATGCCTCCAATAGCAGTTAGCAAAAAGTTCCTGAAGTACTGTGGGTCTAGATTTTTCAAGATAGTAGAGTT